>CM055911.1:12268671-12741171 GCA_029582155.1 Panopea generosa | reverse complement strand
GAAATTGACTATGTGTGGCCTTCGGGCTTGGAAGAATCCAGTTAAAATGCATATGGAGTAAAGGGTTAACGTACAGGGACCTAACGGTTTCTCCGTGAAAGTAGTGACCTTTCAAACATGTAGCATGGAGGAAACTACTTTTTACGAACTTTTTTTTTAAATGACCAATTTTCTGTCATTTTGTCGTCTGCTTCAACTACTCAACGCAACCACGTGATCGAGACATTTGACTTAATGGTATCGTTGTGTGAAAAATAAACAAGAGAACCGCAAGCGGGTGAAGACGCTCGTCTTTATTAAAGTTCATTACGTTGGTCATCATAGTCAAAGTTGTAAACATTTTTTAACTTTTTACCCCATATGCATTTTAACTGGACTCCAAACTCAAAACTCAAAACTCAAAAGCCACACATAGTCAATTTCCATGAATAGATACATATTACCTATTTATTCTGATAGAGAAGAAAACAGTGTAGAACCTGTTACGAGCAATCAGAACTGGTTCTACACTGTTTTCAAAAGCCTTCTATATTAGAGGTGTTTAAATGTGTCCATATGAAGTAAAGGGTTAACATGATGGTGATCAGTTGACGAAAAGAATACTCAAAAAAGACTTGGTAAAAATAAATATGTATTCACTAGGACAACATATGCCGATTCATACCAAACTTTCATTTACTCACGTGCCCACTAGATTTGATACTGCAAGAAACAAGCAAAAACTGAGCCGTTGTCAGCGATAAATGGTGCGTACCGCATTGCACTCTGGGAGAAAAATATGTAGGCTCATTGTTGGGAATATACGTATTTACAAAAAAAAATAGATTAACAATTAATTGTGAGTTTTCCTTCCGTAATTGACATGTGAAAACAATTAACACATTTGAAAAATAATATCTACTAAAAATTTATTTAGTGTTCATCCTGTGTGGCTATCGCTTTTCGAATAATCGTAGAAATTGAAATAATTAATTAATGTCTGAAATAAATCTTAAATCAATATGTCGTCTGCTTGAAAACTGTAAAACATGTGCATGCAGTACACTTGATTAAATAATCAAAAGCGACAAAAACGTTAAGATATATACAATGTGTCTGTTTCACAAAGAGTTCACCAATAATTTCTTTAGGACTCACACCACTGTTATCTCCCTTGAGTACTCCGGACCTTCAGATGAAGGCGGTAGAAATAAAACTTTAGTTCTCTTTTTCTTTTTTTTTTCAGTACAAAACTGCAATGATTTATTTTTTCCTAGCATGAGTTTAATGGTCAGTATTTTAGAAATCCCCACTGAAAATTTGATGCTGATACCAGCTTTCTGGACAATTCTGTGTCATTTCAGTATTGTTGGTTCGAACTGCATCGTGGGCGAATAGTTCACATATTACTCTGGAAATTGATAGGTCTCACAAAAGCATTGAATTTAAAAATAAACAACCTGGTCATGGTATGCATGCTTTTTTCCTTTATAATTGCATATCTTGAACCAGTGAAGAATTGGAGCCCAGACATATGCTGCAGATTTTGATTTACACTGTGATTTGGACATAAATGTTACAATGGAGCCCTATGGGTAATGTAATAGTGGTGTGAGACGTTTAGATTGTTGTGCTTTATTGGTAATTTGTCTATTCTGTGATCAATTCTAAGTTTGCACCATTCACCTGTATTGGAACCAGTCTAAAAACGCGATCACATAGAAGCTTTATCTAAATGAAAGTGTTTCACGTTATTTAGTATATATTCAAAATGCTGGTGACACTGAAGAATAAGCAGTGTAAGTTTCAACATAGCATCCGCTTAGTAAAACTTAAAATCTGAAAACATGCAGTAATGCAAACTGGTTTAATCCTGATTTAATTAAATAATACCTTTTAAAAACAATAAAGAATTCAATCTATACTTTCGTTTTTCAAAACCTTAGCTTGATGTGTGTCACATGCTACTTTATCATGGTATCTTGAGCTTAAACAAATGCTCTCAAACACGTAACTGAAAGACAGTTGAAAACAACGTTTAAAACCGTGCAGTTGTTGTTGTTGTTGTTGTTGTTGTTGTTGTTGTTGTTGTTGTTGTTGTTGTTGTTGTTGTTGTTGTTGTTGTTGTTGTTCAAATAATATCTTTTAAGCAAGCAAATTACTATATCTTTTTGCAGAAACAAGCAGTTTAATGATTATTTACAAAAACTTTTACGATATTTATTACGAATTACTGTATGTTTGCAGAGTTTTGCCCAGGTGTAAGATTTAAGATCAGAGTCCGTTTCTCAGATTCAAATTATTGATGAACTTAGGCGCAGGGATCGAACTTGAAATCGAACACACACTGTCTGGCTTGAGCGGTCACCATAACATCCACTTTACTACCGCTCCGCTTACATTATTGATTATATTGTTAATTTACTATAAAACACTGTCCAATAAATTAGTCATCTTCAAGTTATAGAAAACGCTGTTTTCATTTTTTTCAATTGTTGATTCATTATTTTAAAAGTATTTAGTTTAATAAATATGAATTTACCGACGCTTTATTGCGTAGAAAGCTTTGTGCTTATATAAATTGCCCTTTAGTCAGTTTCACGGGAAGAATTGGGTGTCAAACCCGCAGTCCTGGCATGAGTGGCTCACACTCCATCCATTGTTATATCACACCTCTTTAAAAGTGTTTCACAAATTGTCTAACGTTGTATTTATCACTTTCTATACCAAGTTGTTTACAAATATGCAGCAGTTTGTTGCGTGCTCCATCTATAGTTGAATCTATAACAGCAATGTTGCCAAACGGTTCTTCATACAAATCACCATACCGTGACTCTTCCACTGTTTCACTAAATTGCGTCCATATGACATCATCCTTATTGTCCAAGTCACGTATTGATTTCATCACATTTTCGTTTCCAAGAACGTGTTTGTGTAGAGACGGTAGCAGCATAATGCCCATCAACTGTTCGCCAGGGGGCAATTTTGGCACATAAGGTTTTATGCCACATGCGATCATAAACGAACATAACAGTATGTCGATGCCATAGAGTCGTCGTATCCATTCTCGTAAATAGAATCCTCCCATCCGGGCATTTATCTCAATCAGTTTGGGGCCTGTCGGCGTCATCTTCAATTCAACGTTGAAGGTACCGTCTGTAAGACCTTTCGTAGAGAAAAGCTTTATAAGATTATATCTTCCGTTCGTACCCGTATTTATATTTAAATTAATTTGTATTTACATAAATCTGAATAGATATGTTTAAACTAAGAACTTTAAATAAATACTGTCATGATAAACGAAGGAAACATGGTGATCAAAGGACTCAGAACTGAAATACCAATTTGATATAGTTAATCCTGTGTAAGTGGTCACGTCTACTAAACAATCACTTGTCTTAAGCAGTCACATATACTATTTCTATTTCGGTGCTTTCAGAGCAAATTAATCTGTATTAAGCAACAACCTGTCTTAAAATACCACTTTTGAACCTTCTCTTGACTGGCTGCTTAATACAGGATTAACTCTACTTTTAAAAGATAAAAGATTATTTATTAATGACTCGTGGATATGAAGTTTACTGCGCAAAATTGTAAAGAAAAAACATGATAGTTATTGCACAGAAATACGTCATTTTTTACAAAAACAATTCGAAAAGTGAATGTAAACAGTATACTTTTCACTTGGCGGATATATATTAAAACATTACGCCTGTGTGTAGTAATTGTTCGATTCTTCTTTTTTTAATGGGCATTTAAAGCCATTTCGAACATGGCATATCCAGTTTTACTGGTGGGTGAAGACCTCAGACTGAGTCAGACTAAGTAGAACCACCGTCCTTCCGCAAGTAACTGGCAAACATTCCAACACAGTTTTTGGAGCAAGCGAGACTCAAACCTACGACCTTAGCGGTGAGAGGAAATTGATATTGAGACGGCGCCTAAGACAACTCGGCCGCGGAAGACCCCGTTTGTTCGATTTAGGTTAGAAGTTTGCCTAACTGTTTCAATGATTTATGTTCATTGTCCTAGGACAGCCTGGCGGGTGCATACCATTTTTTATAGGTTTAAAATGTAGAATTTAACAGTTGGGAACGAGGTATAGAATAGGGTATATCATTATTTTTGAATAAATATCAATTACAAATGTGTCAAAGCATAGAGGTTATAGAAGACAAAAAAAAAGAGAACGAAGGCCAATGGCAATAGAGGTGATACTTACCTATTTCGGTACAACATTGGTAAGCCGCTGCCAGCAGCTGGGCTTGTTTGTCAACCGGAAGTGACGAAGGCATTGAAGCCGCTGTTTCTAAAACGAATATGAAAAATTATATACGGCTTAATCTAGTATCACGATTAAAACTTTTATTAAAATATGACATATCACCTTGCATAGACTCATAAATAATTAAGGGATGTTAAAATTTCTCTAAACAAGACGGTTGTGCTCAATGTTCTTTCAAAACTATCACGATACTACGCATAGGTTAGGAGGTATATGGAATTTTCTACACAGCGTCTAACCGGCTTAGATGTTGATCTCCTTTCAAGTTTCTGGAGCGATTTCATTGGCTGGTGAATAAAGTCAACATCTACTGACGGTAATGACATTCTATGTAAAATGGAATGTTCTATTAAGCAAAATTGAGCGATTTTATTGACTGAAAAAGTGGGACAACATCCAAATATAATTGATCTGACGCGAGACCGACTATCTCTCCGCCCACTGACCACGTTGCGTTGTTTGTTCAAGTAAATACAATGCAATGTTTGCTTAGAGACCATTCGCTTGTCTAAGCAAAATTGGAGTCACTTATAACCCATTAAATAATAGGACGTTCTTGGCAAGTCCCACAATTCATAGTTGACTGTAGGACGACCGTATATTTGCCTGCTTTTTCATTGGGTTATACCAAGCCTACATCAGGAGATAGTTTAGCATCATATATTACGTTTTCCCACTAATGTCACTGCAACTGAAAATATATCGTCACATTTTTTCCTCTTCGTTTCGGATTTTGTATTATTTTGTAGTTATGTAAAAGTTTATGTATATAAACATATTGATTTTGTAATGTTCGTTAAATAAAAAAGCATATTACAGTAAATACTACGTAATACTCATGACATCACACCTGTGAACAGAGGAATCCTGGTGTGGCCATTATCAGATATAAACGCTGCTACCAACTTCCTGTCGTAAATCACAACATCCACGTCATGTTCGGAACCTTTCTGATAGTCCATAACAACCATTGTGTTATCATGACCCAGACCTATACCAGGATAGTCGGCTTCTGTCTTAAATGTTTCTGATATTCTTGTGTACTCGTCCTTCAACGCGGAATGACTGTGCACGAGAGACACACCCACAGAGCTTGACCCGTGCTCTAGTTTAAGCATCACTGGATACGCAAATCTGGCAAATGAAGAAAGCTCAAACAACATTAAATACAGAACATTTTTAATGGTATGCTTTTCCTTTTCATATCAGTATAGTATATGTTATATTTTTGTCAAACAACGCTCCTAGTCTTTCTTAGTAGAACCAGTACTAAGCATATAAGGATAACAAGTCTTGCCTATAGGATACTTCACATAGTCGTGGCGGAGGATCGAACCCACGACTCTCGATCATGGATCCAATGCTTTACCGCCAGACCACGCACTCCACAACAAGTTATAACATATAGGGCAAAACATTCTCCTTGAATTTCCATTCACAAAAAAGGCTTTAAACCTCAGAACTAGTATTTTGTAGTTTAGTTTTATCTTATTTATTTTTACTTCTATTGTGAAACAAGTTCTAACAACTTAGGCAAATCATGCTCAAAGTCTTCTTGGGTAGAACTGGAACTAAGCATAATTGGTAAAAGTGTCTCGTTCAAGAATACCACACATAACCGTGACATTTTTTCCACATATGCTTAGTACTGGTTATACCCAGGAAGACTTCGAGCGTTATTTGCCTAGGTTGCAAAAACTTGTTTCAATATTTTGTACAATAATTTGCGCAATTAATAATATGAACAACTAAAACAAATGCCATCAAAGATTATGTGTTATTTTTATCTGCGAACTTATATTGCACATATGTTACTTCTTATAACATAAGTTTTGCGATAGAGGTATAATCGTTATAAAAGATAAGTCAAGAACTGCAATTTGCATACTTTTAGTATATCCAATGTATGTAATTTATTTTTTTTTAAATATTTTTTAACAAAATGGCTCATAGGGGCTTTACATTCTTGCTTCAGACGTTCAGACGAGTAGACCAAAAGCTGGTATAGCATATACTGCAATAAGACATCACTGGTGTAATGAAACAGACTTGTATAGGCTTTAAACAGATGCGTGTATTTATGATCATTTGAGGACTTCTTTTATTAAATATCTTTGGGTGTCACTGCATTGTACATATTGTACATATATTGTACATCTTATTGTACATTATTATGTGCGGATACATTTCTGCTTTAAAAATACTTCTGTGATTGATTTTATCGTGGAAATCGTAGACATTTTTTTTATATAGAACATAGTATGAAAATAATCTGCGAAGTGAGACCTGAATTTTTAATATCGCATACTACTATAATATAATATATATATATATATATATATATATATATATATATATATATATATATATATATATATACTTATGTTACATGACGTTAATACGTCGAGCATACTCATATGTCGCCATAAATGTATTAATATATATATATATGTGTGTGTGTGTGTGGCTATTCCTAATAAATCTCAGAGCTTATGGAAGTAAAGTAAACTTAAGTATGTCTGCAGCAGCAAATAACCGTTCACTGGTATGCGTTCACGGGAAAATGAATGACACGATTCTATATAGTAAGTTACAAAATATATTACGTATGTAAACATGTAAACTTACCTATTGATGATATATTCCAGGTCATCTTTGCTGGTAATGGACTGTGTATCCGATGTATAGAGGTATGTCCTGGGCCAATGTGGAGTGTCATCTTGTCGTTTACGTAGCATGGACTGGGTGCGACTCTTTTTCTTTCCATTCAACGCAGCTTCGTATGTTGATCCTTTGAAGAACATAATTATTCTACATCAATGTTTGAGTTAATGTGTTTTTATTGTTTTTCACCGTGTTCATACCACATGTGTTCTGTGGGGCGGATGGGCCAGAGACCAAGCATCGGACTCAGGATTGCGGGTCGTCGGTTCGATTCTCCGCCACGGTTATGCATATGTTATTTGCATATATTTAATACTGGTGCTGCCCAGGAAGACTTTGAGCGTGATTTGTAAAGTTTTAAAAACATGTTTTAGAATTGATGGTAAATAAATATTCAGATTAAAACTGTTAAAGGAACAACTTACTTTAAAGTATGAAAAGAATGAATACAGTAGGCTTAAGACATGTTAAAACATTATAGGCTATACGAATATGTATGTCAATGATAAGTCCACCAGATAGGCTTAGTATTTCCATGTACATGTAAGACAAAAATATATACCATACATGAAATTTCGGACGAACAGGCAAATAGACTATTGGTCGGTCGAACACTGAGCTTTTGTATGCGGCACTTCCTGGACCAACAAACGGCTAGCAAACAGTTGTCGATAACTATGGAACTGTCGGAATGTGACAAAGTTATCAATGTTGTGCTTAGCAAACAATGTCACGTGACCCGTGGGCGGAGCTATAGTCTTTTTAGGGTCAGGTACATTGTTGAAAACCTCTATTTTATATCAGAGCTTATATTCATGGAATACAACTATAACATCTTGCATACAATGAGCCAATCAAAAATGGCCACAACCTTTTAAGGATTCAACATTGAATAATTAAAAATGTAAAGCACGTTGATTGGTCAGTTTCTTGAACTGAAACTTTGAATGACGTCGTCACAGCTTTGTAAGCGTTCAATTATTATGAATGGTAGTGCAGGGATAGAATTCCCTGTTTTTACATTTGGGGTTATTAGACCTGATTGGGGAGATATCAGGTTATGGGATAGAATAAACAGATCCTTTTGTCACTATTATTTAACGTCGCAGCACGGTTATTGACTCACCTGTCAATCCAATCATTTCTACAAGCAGTGCTGTCAATGGAACGCAGTCCTCCCAGAAGGTAACACATCCGTCTAAATCTACAACACCCATGTCTTGCAACGTCATGAAAATATTACTAGCATGCGTGGAGTCGCTAGAATGGTCGTCGAAATCGTAATGGACGAAGTTGTGAACTAGCTTTCTGGCAAAGTGCTCAGCATTGGAATCTACTAGCGTCACCTGTATTATATATTGATGTACAAATAGATTAACTCAAATTTGATATTCTGTTCAAGTCAATGATATCAAATGAATAGATTCAATTGATGCATATAATGCAGACACATCAAATTAAATCTTAGCTTAATTTGAGTTTTCCAATTAAATAGAACATTAATTTACTTAGATGATAAGGCAGTAAGACATTCTTGCACAGTCGATGAAAAATTAAATAAGTTTAAAACAAAACTTATAACATACCTTGATACCGTAGTTTTCTGCATCAGGCCAAACGTGCCTCTTACTAAATCCCCCAGCCCCTATCACTAGCACGTGCTTCCCTCTCATCAGATACAACTGTGACCTCACAATCATGTTCCTCACCCAAGGTCGTACACTTCGACCTTGGTACGTGTTGACTAATTCACTAGCCCCCGATCCGCTTCCGTCGTCAAGGTACTGACCGGCTGGTTGGGTAGCGCTTGACAAGTTTTGTGGCTTGTCGGTGTTCTCGTGAAGTGAAACTGTATTTTGCACGAGCCTGTTCATGAATTCGTTGATCTGGCAGTTTATTGTGCAGTCGTGACTGTTGACCTCAATACCGACCGGGGTAAGAATACCGTCTCTCATTGTTACAACTAAATCTATACCTGATAATTATAAAATACCTGGTGGTGATAAAATACCATCTCTCATTGTAACAAATAAATCTATGCCTGATAATGATAAAATACCATCTTTCATTGTAACAACTAAATCTATACTTGATGGTATCATGTTACTATATTTCTTCTTTAAATGTACTTACCACTGCTTTATTGAATCTGCTTTCAATGCAACTTGAAATTCGATTGGTTGATTTACAAGTTGAAACCTTGCTTTCTATGCAACTTAAAATTTGATTGGTTGATTTACCAGATGAAGCCTTGCTTTCCAGCAATTTCAATTTGATTGGTTGATTTACCAGTTGAAGCCTTGCTTTTATGCAACTTAAATTTGATTGGTTGATTTACCAGTTGAAGCCTTACTTTTAATGCAACTTAAAATCTGATTTGCTGATTTACCAGTTGAAGCATTGTTGTATTGCAACATGAAATTTGATTGGTTGAGTTAAGTGAAACTCAATTAAGAATGAGTTTTAGAACCTTGGTGTCAGATCTATGCTCGCTTTAGTGTGACAGTACTACTTTTTCCCTATCAAATTAGAATGACAACTATTACCTATCAGATCCGTCTGTCCCTTGATTGTTTCCGATTGGAATTCATCTACTAACAACTTCTCATAAGCGATGATACATTTGAGCACTGCCTCAGACTTCATCCTGATCTCACGTTCTATATTTCTTCTGTCATTTTCGTTAAACACGTTGAATGTAAGCAGCGTGCTGTCTAGGGTCTGACAAACGGTGTTGTCGCCGTTAATTGGTGAATCTTTCGCTGATATTCCACAGTTTATCTGTATGTGTGATACAATGTATGCCATCATAGACAATCAAAACATATATTGTTCATGTTGCTATATTTCAGAATTGAAAGCATACTTCTGAGTTTTTATCAGGCTGGTTTAATGTATATGTAGCCAGAAGCCCGAGTACATCATCACAATGAACAGTCAGGTTTTACCTGGGTAAATATGGCCGGTTTAGTAGTCGCATTTCTAAGCGCCACAGGATAGGTGTTTAATGTATAGCAACAAAATCCGAAGCAAGTTCTGAAATAATTCCAGAGTTGAGTTCTGAACCGTCGATAATTCTAATATAGTTTGGAGATGTAGTCCAACTAGCTTGGTACTATATAATGTTCCGGGCTACATTTGACACAAACGTTATCATATCATTTCTACTTTACCATTGTTTGCCCAGGTTTCAGAAAAAAAGTGTAAAAAACTATTATAGTAGTTTGTGAACTAATGGCGAAAAGCTCCTTCATATCAAAACCCCTTTCCTTTTATTGCTGAGGTTCTTTATTCGAACTCGTTTCGGTCTAATGTCTTTATGTGGATGGGTTTGTAAGTTATGACAGAAGTCCGACGTTTCTACTCAGATGCCACGAGCATATTCGTCTGAGGTATCGCATCTATAAAACTAGATGATTTCTATAACCAGCTATATATCGGTAACAATAATTCTATAAAATCTGGCCTAGGCAGCTCAGTAGGTAGTGCGTCTGACCATCAATATCGGGGTTATGAGTTCGAATTCCAGCTCGGCCAAAGTGATGATTGATATTCGACATTGCTTCTCATTGCAAGTCGTCTTCTACCGTTGATGTAACTGGGGAAAGTTACCAGTTACTCGAAGAGATGAGTGTGCTCGAATATTGATTAACCTTTCAGGATCCCTAAAACGGTTACGTAAACTAAAAATATTTTAGCCCTCGATGGCATAAGCTGAAGCTAAATATTCAAACAAATACATAAAACTGTATTGAAACCATAAATACCATTGTCGTCCGTGGTACATTGTTGAAGTCCCGACATACCGTGGATCGAACACGGAACGCTAGTGACCCATCAGCACTCCATAGTCGTTCTATGTCGCCATCTAAAATGTAGGAACTTAGCAGTACTTTACATGTTAGCATGTATTAATTAGTGAGACTGGCAGACCAAGGCAAAAGTTCAGACAAATCGATAATATATTGTTTAGTGAGACAGGCAGACCAAGGCCGAAATTCAGACAAAGTCCTAATATATTGTTTAGAGAGTCTGGCGGACCAAGGCCGAAGTTCAGACAAAGTCCTAATATATTGTTTAGAGAGTCTGGCGGACCAAGGCCGAAGTTCAGACAAATCACTAATATATTGTTAAGTGAGAATGGCGGACCAAGGCCGAAGTTCAGATAAATCTTTAATATATTGTTTGGAGAGACTGGCGGACCAAGGGAGAAGTTCAGACAAATCACTAATAAATTGTTTAGAGAGACAGGCGGACCAAGGCTGAAATTCAGGCAATCACTAATATTTTGTTTAGAGAGATAGGCGGACCAAGGCCGAAGTTCAGACAAATCCCTAATATATTGTTTAGAGAGACTGGCGGACCAAGGCCGAAGTTCAGACAAATCCCTAATATATTGTTTAGTGAGACAGGCGGACCAAGGCCGAAGTTCAAACAAATCACTAACATATTGTTTAGAGAGACAGGCAAACCAAGGCCGAAATTCAGGCAAATCTCTAATATATTGTTTAGTGAGACAGGCGGACAAATGCCGAAGTTCAGACAAATCCCTAATATATTGTTTAGTGAGACTGGCGGACCAAGGCCGAAGTTCAGACAAATCCCTAATATATTGTTTAATGAGACAGGCGGACCAAGGCCGAAGTTCAGGCAAACCTCTAATATATTGTTTAGTGAGACAAGCGGACCAAAGCCGAAGTTCAGACAAATCCCTAATATATTGTTAGGGAGACAGGCGGACCAAGGCCGAAATTCAGGCAAATCTCTAATATATTGTTTAGTGAGACTGGCGGACCAAGGCCAAAGTTCAGACAAATCCCTAATATATTGTTTAGAGAGGCAGGCGGACCAAGGCCGAAATTCAGGCATATATCTAATATATTGTTTAGTGAGACTGGCGGACCAAGGCCAAAGTTCAGACAAATCCCTAATATCGTGTTTAGTGAGACAGGCGGACCAATGCGAAATTCGGACAAATCACTAATATATTGTTTAGAGAGACAGGCGGACCAAAGGCCGAAATTCAGACAAATCCCTAGTATATTGTTTAGTGAGACTGGCGGACCAAGGCCGAAGTTCAGACAAATCCCTTATATATTGTTTAGAGAGATTGGCGGACCAAGGCCGAAGTTCAGACAAATCTCTAATATATTGTTTAGTGAGACAGGCGGATCAAGGCCGAATTTCATACAAATCACTAATATATTGTTTAGAGAGACAGGCGGACCAAGGCCGAAGTTCAGACAAATCCTTAATATATTGTTTAGTGCGACAGGCGGACCAAGGCCGAAGTTCAGACAAATCCCTAATATATTGTTTAGTGAGACAGGCGGACCAAGGCCGAAGATCAGACAAATCACTAATATATTGTTTAGAGAGACAGGCAGACCTAGGCCGAAGTTTAGACAAATCCCTAATATATTGTTTAGTGAGACAGACGGACCAAAGCCGAATTTCAGACAAATCACTTATATATTGTTTAGAGAGACTGGCGGACCAAGGCCGAAGTTCAGACAAATCCTTAATATATTGTTTAGTGAGACAGGCGGACCAATGCCGAAGTTCAGACAAATCACTAATATATTGTTTAGAGAGACAGGCAGACCAAGGCCGAAGTTTAGACAAATCCCTAATATATTGTTAAGTGAGACAGGCGGACCAAGGCCGAAATTCAGACAAATCACTAATATATTGTTTAGAGAGACAGGCAGACCAAGGCCGAAGTTCAGACAAACCCCTAATATATTGTTTAGTGAGACAGGCGGACCAAGGCCGAAGTTCAGACAAATCCCTAATATATTGTTTAGTGAGACAGGCGGACCAAGGCCGAAGTTCAGACAAATCCCTAATATATTGTTTAGAGAGACAGGCAGACCAAGGCCGAAGTTCAGACAAATCCCTTATATATTGTTTAGAGAGACAGGCAGACCAAGGCCGAAGTTCAGACAAATCCCTAATATATTGTTTAGTAAGACTGGCGAACCAAGGCCGAAGTTCAGACAAATCCCTAATATATTGTTTAGTGAGACAGGCGGACCAAGGCCGAAGTTCAGACAAATCCCTAATATATTGTTTAGAGAGACAGGCAGACCAAGGCCGAAGTTCAGACAAATCACTAATATATTGTTTAAAGAGACAGGCAGACCAAGGCCGAAGTTCAGACAAACCCCTAATATATTGTTTAGTGAGACAGGCGGACCAAGGCTGAAGTTCAGACAAATCACTAATATATTGTTTAGAGAGACAGGCGGACCAAGGCCGAAGTTCAGACAAACCCCTAATATATTGTTTAGAGAGACAGACGGACCAGGGCCGAAATTCAGGCAAATCTCTAATATATTGTTTAGTGAGACTGGAGGACTGAAGCCAAAGTTCAGACAAATTCCTAATATATTGTTTAGAGAGAAAGGCGGACCAAGGCCGAAATTCAGGCAAATCTCTAATATATTGTTTAGTAAGACTGGCGAACCAAGGCCGAAGTTCAGACAAATCCTTAATATATTGTTTAGTGAGACAGGCGGACCAAGGCCGAAGTTCAGACAAATCCCTAATATATTGTTTAGTGAGACAGGCAGACCAAGGCCGAAGTTCAGACAAATCACTTATATATTGTTTAGAGAACAGGCGGAACAAGGCCGAAGTTCAGACAAATCACTTATATATTGTTTAGAGAACAGGCGGAACAAGGCCGAAGTTCAGACAAATCACTTATATATTGTTTAGAGAGACTGGCGGACCAAGGCCGAAGTTCAGACAAATCACTTATATATTGTTTAGAGAACAGGCGGAACAAGGCCGAAGTTCAGGCAAATCGCTAATATATTGTTGAGTGAGACTGGCGGACATAGGCCGAAGTTCAAAAAATCACTAATATATTGTTTAGAAAGACTGGCGGACAAAGGCCGAAGTTCAGACAAATCCCTAATATATTGTTAAGAGAGACTGACGGACCAAGGCCGAAATTCAAGCAAATCCCAAATATTGTGTAGATATAGAAACATTCCCAGTCAGTTATATGGAAAATTGATTCTGGAACCCGTCAGTCATAGTCTGTAATAATATTTTATTGCATCTATTATAGACCTATATAATTACAGAATTATGGTGATTATACAACTACATTTATATATTATGCAAATGGGTTGGGCAACAAGTTTTAATAACATAAGCAACAGCTCTCCTCAAAGAATAAATCACATTTAAATGTACATATTTACCGATACTTTACATATAATCACATTAATAGTTTGTTAAGATAAGTGTAACAATGTATTTTCGTCGAAAACGTTTAGACAAATAAAATAATAATAATAAGAACAGAAAAATATATTTAAAAGTTATTAATATATATGAATAGAAAACTTGATTTGAAATGAGAAAATATATTTGAATATTGTTGCTTGTTAACTCCTATCCCGACTTTCGCCTTTTTGTGAAGATGATAATCTACTACGGTTTTAAACTACATTGTACTTCAGTATTAAGTATTATGACAACGACAGACTGATCCACGTATGTTTCCCGTATGTTTACATATAAACATGCTGTGACTTCGTCTTTACCTGCCGGCAGTCTGTTAAATGATTCCACAAACGATTCAACTAGAACGGATTCTCCTTCTTCAAGAGTGACGACCAATGACTCAACAGCAGTCTCGATTGACGTCACATCCGTCACGTGATGATACGAGACGCCAATACTACCGTAATAATTGGGACCGGACGGTTTCACCACGATCTGTATACGTATAAGAATATAAGAGAAATCCAAGAAAAATACCAACGTTTGTTTACAGCCGGGCTTTACATACGATATGCCTTCCAAACATTACACATATCGGAAGCTTTTTTTAAAGAAATTATCGGCGGACAAACAGCGATCAAAATACAGTTTAGCTGTATAAAATATCACATGAAACATGAATATGAAAACAAATTAATTTTCAGGACAACCATATGGAACATCAAGGACATAGAATGTATGTTTTTTTCTCCGTTATGCATGTTTTACGTACATGCAAAATGCCATACGAGTCCTGTGGCGCTGCCTAATGAATGACATATTCAGACTTTAAAACATTATATTTTAATGTCAAATATGTGGATATAATGCCAAAGTCTGACAAAAAAAATATAAAACTTGAAATAACTTTAAGATCGAGAAATAGTTTTAAAATGCCATTTTAAATATTGATCAACCGTAGTATGTGTAATGCACTGAGTAAATAATAATATATTGTCTCGCTTTGTTTTTTCAAAATTTTAAAATTGGCTATAAATAATTTCTTCCAATATATATCATGCCTATATATACTCACTGGCCCCGTATTGCCAAATGGATATCTATTTAAACATGCTAAATTAATATAATGAAAATATATTTCCTAACTTGGACTACGCGCCTAGGTTAGACTTAAAAATATTTCCCGCTCAAAATTGCAAAATATTTTGTGATATAATAAATGAGCCTAAATGAGGCTTAATCTATATAGCGTCAGTACAGGTAGTAAAATTACTTCATCTTAGAAAGAGTTCGAATGGCGATGTGAAGGTCGTTAAGCAGTATTTATGTTCTGTCTCTTTTTAAAATGGGGATTTCGTTTCAAGTTAAATATTGAGCTTGTCACATTTAGGAGGATTTGACGTTCTGATTTTATAAAGAAATAAAAGATTATTAAATGTTTTTTATCCATTTTAAAATAATTTTATTTATCATTTTTTCCTGATATACTCCCTTTACAAAAGTGTGTTCTTTAAAATATATTACATTTATTTCATTAAGTACATTAAGAGTATTGTTTGTGATCAATCGTTTATTCATATATTTGCACAGCCCAAATATTTGTTGATAAAGTAACATCTGCAAGTTTATTTTTAAATCTAGCTCAAGCACTACTTTCAGGTAAGAAGAAGACTAAGAATTTCCTCGTCATAGGTCAATTGGGGTCGAGGTAATCCCCATTTAACCGTACAAAGTTTCATATAGGTTTATGCATTAGTCACAAATGACCATGAAGACACAGTTAACATAAAAACAATAATACAAATATGTATGCACACGAATCGTATGTAATATCTACCAATATATTTAAAACCCATTCCCGTGTACAGAAATATTTCCCCAAATGCCATTATAAGCTAAATATATTCTAACTTATTCCTCAAACAGATAATAATAATACTTTTTCGTCATAAGCTTTAGTTTGATTTGCTGTTTAACTTTAAATTAATACACACGTATGCAACTTTCACAACAGGAGAGTGTTGTTAATATTAAAAAAATGAATGTATTTTCTGGTGTCAAATGCTTTGAATGTATATGTATTATATAATTAAGTTTAACACCAACGTTATAAAGTAACTAGTATATATAATAAAATATGAGTGAATCAGTGTGTTAGTGAGCTTAAGGATATATCCTTATAGCGGTTGTATTGGTCGCCATGACAGAACCGTGCTTGTGAAACAACATACCTACTGTAAAGACACGTGCTGGTGTAATACAGGCATATCAGGCACCAGCTTCACCAACCCATACTTAAATACTTTAACCCTTAAATCTAAGCGGAAAAGCAGTCAGGTGGTCATGAATTTAGACTGATTCCAGTAAAAGTGCAAATGGTTTCATTATTATTGATTATATAGGTAAATAACCAGTCAAAACTTAGTTAAGTTTTTTTTAAGTTTTAAGTAAAATATTGCTTTAAGAGAAGCCAGGAACTATTACAAAAAGAACTGATATAAGTCCTTGATTACAATTAAGGAAGATGACAATACGGTGAACAGATACTTAGGACTACCATATGCTAAACCTCCAGATGCTGAACATCGGGTCCTAGATGGTTAACCAGTATTTGAGCACATCCCGTCTCCGCATATAATTGGTTATTGCCCCCACTACAATGCACGATGAGAGATGAATGATTACTAAAATAAAATTTCGTAAAGCAATCATTACATAAACTATGACTGGGCGGATATTCGAACTCATGATCCATAAATTGATAGTCAGCAGCGCTACCTGCTGGGATTACAGAGCCCAGCTTTTACCTAGCACCATCCAGGCATCCTAATTTCAAATATATGACTTGCCCTTTCTATGCCTTCCATGAACGGTTGACGCAAGAAAGCACCAATTTCTGTCTTTATGAGGTTCAAATCTGTGGTCTCCTCCAAATGAACGATTCGTATCTTACTGTCTGTGGTCGATGCTCTCTTACTGCACTTGTACATGAGAGCCAGGGTCTCTGAAACGGTAGCCAGCAATGATTGAAGAATAATATCTAAATACGACCGTTCCAAGTTGGTTACCCCTTTGTCGATTCAAAATGCTTGTTCTTGTTTTTTTTGCTTCGCTCCTTTATGCAATGTTGCAATACCTACGCTCTTTGAATGCAACGTTTTTTGTTGATCATATAGGTCTTTGTATTAAGTAAAATTTATGATAGTAGTCACTATATAATACATTTTCCTTCAACAATTAACCATTAAATTATCTTTGTTCGGCATCATTTTTATAAAAGACATGACCAGCTACATGAAATGGTCACATTTGTTTGACGTTCGCTATGCATTGCATTCAAAGGAAACAGTCACTCTGACAATTTATACAGAACGGAACAGTTAACCCGCCATTTTGTATTTCCAATATCTGTGTCGGTATACCTAGCAGTGTTATTAAAATGTGTACACTACAGAAACAGTATTGATTTATATTATTTAACATTGCCTAAATGTTCTTTCTCACTCAAGTCTAAATTTCAAGGAAGTTTTTTGAGAGAATATATAATTGCCAAGTGCATCAAATGTAAAGTGGAGGGTTAACTGTTCCATTCAGTATACATTCAAAACACCAGTAGTAGTATACATATAAAACACCAGTAGTAGTATACATATAAAACACAAGTAGTAGTATACATATAAAACACCAGTAGTAGTATACATATAAAACACCAGTAGTAGTATACATATAAAACACAAGTAGTAGTATACATATAAAACACAAGTAGTAGTATACATATAAAACACCAGTAGTAGTATACATAAAAACACCAGTAGTAGTATACATATAAAACACCGGTAGTAGTATACATATAAAACACCAGTAGTAGTATCCATAAAAACACAAGTAGTAGTATACATAAAAACAACAGTAGTAGTATACATATAAAACACCAGTAGTAGTATCCATAAAAACACAAGTAGTAGTATCCATAAAAACACCAGTAGTAGTATACATATAAAACACCAGTAATAGTATCTATAATAACACCAGTAGTAGTATCCATAAAAACAAAAGTAGTAGTATACATATAAAACACCAGTAGTAGTATACATATAAAACACCAGTAGTAGTATCCATAAAAACACAAGTAGTAGTATCCATAAAAACAACAGTAGTAGTATACATATAAAACATCAGTAGTAGTATACATATTAAACACCAGTAGTAGTATCCATAAAAACAACAGTAGTAGTATCAATAAAAACAACAGTAGTAGTATACATATAAAACACCAGTAGTAGTATCCATAAAAACACCAGTAGTAGTATCCATAAAAACACCAGTAGTAGTATACATAAAAACAACAGTAGTAATATACATATAAAACACAAGTAGTAGTATACATATAAAACACCAGTAGTAGTATACATATAAAACACAAGTAGTAGTATACATATAAAACACAAGTAGTACTATACATATAAAACAGCAGAAGTAGTATACATATAAAACACAAGTAGTAGTATACATATAAAACACCAGTAGAAGTATACATATAAAACAAAAGTAGAAGTATACATATAAAACACCAGTAGTATTATAAATATAAAACACAAGTCGTAATATACATACAAAACACTAGTAGTAGTATACATACAAAACACAAGTAGTAGTATACATATAAAACACAAGTAGTAGTATACATATAAAACACTAGTAGTAGTATACATATAAAACAAAAGTAGTAGTATACATACAAAACACAAGTAGTAGTATACATACAAAACACAAGTAGTAGTATACATACAAAACACAAGTAGTAGTATACATACAAAACACAAGTAGTAGTATACATACAAAACACAAGTAGTAGTATACATATAAAACACTAGTAGTAGTATACATATAAAACACAAGTAGTAGTATACATACAAAACACCAGTAGTAGTTTACATATAAAACACCAGTAGTAGTATAAATATAAAACACCAGTAGTAGTATAAATATAAAACACCAGTAGTAGTATACATATAAAACACAAGTAGAAGTATACATACAAAACACTAGTAGTAGTATACATACAAAACACAAGTAGTAGTATACATACAAAACACAAGTAGTAGTATACATACAAAACACTAGTAGTAGTATACATACAAAACACAAGTAGTAGTATACATATAAAACACAAGTAGTAGTATACATATAAAACACCAGTAGTAGTATACATATAAAACACTAGTAGTAGTATACATACAAAACACCAGTAGTAGTATACATATAAAACACTAGTAGTACTATACATATAAAACACTACTAGTAGTATACATATAAAACACTACTAGTAGTATACATATAAAACACAAGTAGTAGTATACATACAAAACACCAGTAGTAGTATACATATAAAACACCAGTAGTAGTATACATATAAAACACAAGTAGAAGTATACATATAAAACACTACTAGTAGTATACATACAAAACACTAGTAGTAGTATACATACAAAACACTACTAGTAGTATACATACAAAACACAAGTAGTAGTATACATACAAAACACCAGTAGTAGTATACATATAAAACATCAGTAGTAGTATACATATAAAACACAAGTAGTAGTATACATATAAAACACTACTAGTAGTATACATATAAAACACAAGTAGTAGTATACATATAAAACACAAGTAGTAATATACATATAAAACACTATTAGTAGTATACATATAAAACACAAGTAGTAGTATACATATAAAACACTAGTAGTACTATACATATAAAACACTACTAGTAGTATACATACAAAACACTAGTAGTAGTATACATATAAAACACTACTAGTAGTATACATATAAAACACAAGTAGTAGTATACATACAAAACACCAGTAGTAGTATACATATAAAACACCAGTAGTAGTATACATATAAAACACAAGTAGTAGTATACATATAAAACACTACTAGTAGTATACATATAAAACACAAGTAGTAGTATCCATAAAAAACACAAGTAGTAGTATACATATAAAACACTACTAGTACTATACATATAAAACACAAGTAGTTGTATACATATAAAACACAAGTAGTAGTATACATATAAAACACTAGTAGTAGTGTACATATAAAACACTACAAGTAATATACATACAAAACACATGTAGTAGTATACATACAAAACACCAGTAGTAGTATACATATAAAACACCAGTAGTAGTATACATATAAAACACAAGTAGTAGTATACATACAAAACACAAGTAGAAGTATACATACAAAACACCAGTAGTAGTATACATATAAAACACAAGTAGTAGTATACATATAAAACACCAGTAGTAGTATACATATAAAACACAAGTAGTAGTATACATATAAAACACAAGTAGTAGTATACATACAAAACACTAGTAGTAGTATACATACAAAACACAAGTAGTAGTATACATACAAAACACTAGTAGTAGTATACATATAAAACACAAGTAGTAGTATACATACAAAACACCAGTAGTAGTATACATATAAAACACCAGTAGTAGTATACATATAAAACACAAGTAGTAGTATACATACAAAACACAAGTAGTAATATACATACAAAACACCAGTAGTAGTATACATATAAAACACTACTAGTACTATACATATAAAACACAAGTAGTAGTATACATATCAAACACAAGTAGTAGTGTACATATAAAACACTACTAGTAGTATACATATAAAACACCAGTAGTAGTATACATATAAAACACAAGTAGTAGTATACATATAAAACACCAGTAGTAGTATACATATAAAACACAAGTAGTAGTATACATATAAAACACAAGTAGTAGTATACATACAAAACACAAGTAGTAGTATTCATACAAAACACTAGTAGTAGTATACATACAAAACACAAGTAGTAGTATACATATAAAACACAAGTAGTAGTATACATACAAAACACCAGTAGTAGTATACATACAAAACACTAGTAGTAGTATACATATAAAACACTAGTAGAAGTATACATATAAAACACAAGTAGTAGTATACATACAAAACACTACTAGTAGTATACATACAAAACACAAGTAGTAGTATACATACAAAACACCAGTAGTAGTATACATATAAAACACAAGTAGTAGTATACATATAAAACACTACCAGTAGTATACATACAAAACACAAGTAGTAGTATACATACAAAACACAAGTAGTAGTATACATACAAAACACTAGTAGTAGTATACATACAAAACACAAGTAGTAGTATACATATAAAACACAAGTAGTAGTATACATATAAAACACCAGTAGTAGTATACATATAAAACACTAGTAGTACTATACATACAAAACACTAGTAGTAGTATACATATAAAACACTACAAGTAGTATACATATAAAACACAAGTAGTAGTATACATACAAAACACCAGTAGTAGTATACATATAAAACACAAGTAGTAGTATACATATAAAACACAAGTAGTAGTATACATATAAAACAGTACTAGTAGTATACATATAAAACACAAGTAGTAGTATACATATAAAGAACTACTAGTACTATACATATAAAACACAAGTAGTAGTATACATATAAAACACAAGTAGTAGTATATATATTAAACACTATTAGTAGTATACATATAAAACACTACTAGTAGTATACATACAAAACACAAGTAGTAGTATACATACAAAACACCAGTAGTAGTATACATACAAAACACCAGTAGTAGTATACATATAAAACACAAGTAGTAGTATACATACAAAACACCAGTAGTAGTATACATATAAAACACAAGTAGTAGTATACATATAAAACACCAGTAGTAGCATACATATAAAACACAAGTAGTAGCATACATATAAAACACAAGTAGTAGTATACATATCAAACACAAGTAGTAGCATACATATAAAACACAAGTAGTAGCATACATATAAAACACAAGTAGTAGCATACATATAAAACACCAGTAGTAGTATACATACAAAACACAAGTAGTAGTCTACATACAAAACACCAGTAGTAGTATACATATAAAACACCAGTAGTAGTATACATACAAAACACAAGTAGTAGTATACATACAAAACACAAGTAGTAGTATACATACAAAACACTAGTAGTAGTATACATACAAAACACAAGTAGTAGTATACATACAAAACACAAAGAGTAGTATACATATAAAACACAAGTAGTAGTATACATACAAAACACTAGTAGTAGTATACATCCAAAACACAAGTAGTAGTATACATATAAAACACAAGTAGTAGTATACATATAAAACACCAGTAGTAGTATACATATAAAACACTAGTAGTAGTATACATACAAAACACCAGTAGAAGTATACATATAAAACACAAGTAGTAGTATACATATAAAACACTACTAGTAGTATACATATAAAACACAAGTAGTAGTATACATACAAAACACCAGTAGTAGTATACATATAAAACACAAGTAGTAGTATACATATAAAACACAAGTAGTAGTATACATATAAAACACTACTAGTATCATACATATAAAACACAAGTAGTAGTATACATATAAAACACTACTAGTAGTATACATATAAAACACCAGTAGTAGTATACATATAAAACACAAGTAGTAGCATACATATAAAACACTAGAAGTAGTATACATATAAAACACTACTAGTAGTATACATATAAAACACCAGTAGTAGTATACATACAAAATACCATTAGTAGTATACATATAAAACACCAGTAGTACTATACATATAAAACACAAGTAGTAGTATACATACAAAACACCAGTAGTAGTATACATATAAAACAAAAGTAGTAGTGTACATATAAAACACAAGTAGTAGTATACATATAAAGCACAAGTAGTAGTATACATATCAAACACAAGTTGTAGTATACATATAAAAAAACAAGTAGTAGTATATATATAAAACACCAGTAGTAGTTTACATATAAAACACAAGTAGTAGTATACATATAAAACACCAGTAGAAATATACATATAAAACACAAGTGGTAGTATATATATAAAACCCAAGTAGTAGTATACATATAAAACACAAGTAGTAGTATACATATAAAACACAAGTAGTAGTATACATATAAAACTCTAGTAGTAGTATACATATAAAACACAAGTAGTAGTATACATGTAAAACACCAGTTGTAGTATACATGTAAAACACAAGTAGTAGTATACATACAAAATCCCAGTAGTAGTATACATGTAAAACACCAATAGTAGTATACATGTAAAACACCAGTCATAGTATACATGTAAAACACCAGAAGTAGTATATATACAAAACACTAGTAGTAGTATACATGTAAAACACCAGTAGTAGTATACATACAAAACACAAGTAGTAGTATACATATAAAACACAAGTAGTAGTATACATACAAAACACCAGTAGTAGTATACATACAAAATCCCAGTAGTAGTATACCTGTAAAACACCAGTAGTAGTATACATGTAAAACACCAGTAATAATATACATACAAAACACAAGTAGTAGTATACATATAAAACACCAGTAGTAGTATACATGTAAAACACAAGAAGAAGTGTACATACAAAATACCAGTAGTAGTATACATATAAAACACCAGTAGTAGTATACATATAAAACACAAGTAGTAGTATACATACAAAACACCAGTAGTAGTATACATGTAAAACACAAGTAGTAGTATACATACAAAACACCAGTAGTAGTATACATATAAAACACCAGTAGTAGTATACATATAAAACACAATTAGTAGTATACATACAAAACACCAGTAGCAGTATACATATAAAACCCAAGTAGTATTATACATACAAAACACAAGTAGTAGTATACATGCAAAACACAAGTAGTAGTGTAAACATAAAACACAAGTAGTAGTATACATACAAAACACAAGTAGTAGTGTACATATCAAACACAAGTAGTAGTATACATACAAAACACCAGTAGTAGTATACATACAAAACACTAGTAGCAGTATACACATAAAACACCAGTAGTAGTATACATATAAATCATTAGCAGTAGTATACATACAAAACACCAGTAGTAGTATACACATAAAACACCAGTAGTAGTATACATATCAATCAAAAACACCATTAGTAGTATACATACAAAACACCAGTAGTAGTATACATATAAATCACCAGTAGAAGTATACATATAGAACACCAGTAGTAGTATACATACAAAACACTAGTAGTAGTATACATACAAAACACCAGTAGTAGTATACATATAAAACACAAGTAGTAGTATACATATAAAACACCAGTAGTAGTATACATATAAAACACTAGTAGTAGTATACATAAAAAATACCAGTAGTAGTATACATACAAAACACAAGTAGTAGTATACATATAAAACACCAGTAGTAGTATAGATACAAAACACCAGTAGTAGTATACATATAAAACACAAATAATAGTATACATATAAAACACCTGTAGTAGTATACATATAAAACACCAGTAGTAGTATACATACAAAACACCAGTAGTAGTATAAATATAAAACACAAGAAGTAGTAGACATATAAAACACCAGTAGTAGTATACATATAAAACACCAGTAGTATTATACATATAAAACACCAGTAGTATACATATAAAACACAAGTAGTAGTATACATATAAAACACAATTAGTAGTATACATACAAAACACCAGTAGCAGTATACATATAAAACACCAGTAGTAGTATACATATAAAACACAAGTAGTAGTATACTTATAAAATACCAGTAGTAGTATACATACAAAACACCAGTAGTAGTATACATATAAAACACAGGTAGTAGTATACATATAAAACACCAGTAGTAATATACATATAAAACTCTAGTAGTAGTATACATAAAAAACACAAGTAGTAGTATACATATAAAACACAATTAGTAGTATACATACAAAACACCAGTAGCAGTATACATATAAAACACCAGTAGTAGTATACATATAAAACACAAGTAGTAGTATACTTATAAAATACCAGTAGTAGTATACATACAAAACACAAGTAGTAGTATACATACAAAACACCAGTAGAAGTATACATATAAAACACAAGAAGTAGTATACATACAAAACACCAGTAGTAGTATACATACAAAACACAAGTAGTAGTATACATAAAAAACAACAGTAGAAGTATACATATAAAACACAAGTAGTAGTATACATACAAAACACCAGTAGAAGTATACATATAAAACACAAGTAGTAGTATACATAAAAAACACAAGTAGTAGTATACATATAAAACACAAGTAGTAGTATACATACTAAACACCAGTAAAAGTATACGTACAAAACACAAGTAGTAGTATACGTACAAAACAGAAGTAGTAGTATACGTACAAAACACCAGTAGTAGTATACGTACCAAACACAAGTAGTAGTATACATACAAAACACAAGTAGTAGTATACATATAAAACACAAGTAGTAGTATACATATAAAACAGAAGTAGTAGTATACATATAAAACACTAGTAGTAGTATACATATAAAACACCAGTAGTAGTATACATATAAAACACAAGTAGTAGTATACATACAAAACACAAGTAGTAGTATACATATAAAACACCAGTAGTAGTATACATATAAAACCCTTGTAGTAGTATACATATAAAAGACAAGTAGAAGTATACATATAAAACACAAGTAGTAGTATACATTAGTATACATATAAAATCCAAGTAGTAGTATACATATAAAATACAAGTAGTAGTATACATATAAAACCCAAGTAGCAGTATACATACAAAACACCAGTAGTAGTATACTTATAAAACACAAGTAGTAGTATACATATAAAACTCTAGTAGTAGTATACATATAAAACACAAGTAGTAGTATACATGTAAAACACCAGTTGTAGTATACATATAAAACACAAGTAGAAGTATACATACAAAATCCCAGTAGTAATGTACATATAAAACACAAGTAGTAGTATACATATAAAACACCAGTAGCAGTATACATATAAAACCCAAGTAGTAGTATACATACAAAACACAAGTAGTAGTATACATATATAACACAAGTAGTAGTATACATGCAAAACACAAGTAGTAGTGTACACATAAAACACAAGTAGTAGTATACATACAAAACACAAGTAGTAGTGTACATATAAAACACAAGTAGTAGTATAAATACTAAACACCAGAAGTAGTATACATACAAAACACTAGTAGCAATATACACATAAAACACCAGTAGTAGTATACATATAAATCATTAGCAGTAGTATACATACAAAACACCAGTAGTACTATACACATAAAACACCAGTAGTAGTATACATATAAATCAAAAACACCAGTAGTAGTATACATACAAAACACCAGTAGTAGTATACATATAAATCACCAGTAGTAGTATACATATAGAACACCAGTAGTAGTATACATACAAAACACTAGTAGTAGTATACATACAAAACACCAGTAGTAGTATACATATAAAACACAAGTAGTAGTATACATATAAAACACCAGTAGTAGTATACATATAAAACACTAGTAGTAGTATACATAAAAAATACCAGTTGTAGTATACATACAAAACAAAAGTAGTAGTATACATATAAAACACCAGTAGTAGTATAGATACAAAACACCAGTAGTAGTATACATATAAAACACAAATAGTAGTATAAATATAAAACACCTGTAGTAGTATACATATAAAACACCAGTAGTAGTATACATACAAAACACCAGTAGTAGTATAAATATAAAACACAAGAAGTAGTATACATATAAAACACCAGTGGTAGTATACATATAAAACACCAGTAGTATTATACATATAAAACACCAGTAGTATACATATATATAAAACACCAGTAGTAGTATACATACAAAACACCAGTAGTAGTATACATATAAAACACAGGTAGTAGTATACATACAAAACACCAGTAGTAGTATACATATAAAACACCAGTAGTAGTATACATATAAAACTCTAGTAGTAGTATACATAAAAAACACCAGTAGTAGTATACATATAAAACACAAGTAGTAGTATACATATAAAACAGCAGTTGAAGTATACATACAAAACAGAAGTAGTAGTATACATATAAAACACAAGTAGTAGTATGCATATAAAACACAAGTAGTAGTATACATATAAAACAGCAGTAGTAGTATACATACAAAACACAAGTAGTAGTATACATACAAAACACCAGTAGTAGTATACATATAAAACACCAGTAGTAGTATACATACAAAATACCAGTAGTAGTATAAATACAAAACACCAGTAGTAGTATACATATAAAACACAAGTAGTAGTATACATATAAAACACCAGTAGTACTATACATATAAAACACAAGTAGTAGTATACATACAAAACACAAGTAGTAGTATCCATAAAAACACCAGTATTAGTATACATATAATACACAAGTAGTAATATACATATAAAACACCAGTAGTAGTATACATATAAAACACCAGTAGTAGTATACATACAAAATACCATTAGTAGTATACATATAAAACACCAGTTGTACTATACATATAAAACACAAGTAGTAATATACATACAAAACACCAGTAGTAGTATACATATAAAACAAAAGTAGTAGTGTACATATAAAACACAAGTAGTAGTGTACATATAAAGCACAAGTAGTAGTATACATATCAAACACAAGTTGTAGTATACATATAAAAAACAAGTAGTAGTATATATATATAAAACACCAGTAGTAGTTTACATATAAAACACAAGTAGTAGTATACATATAAAACACCAGTAGAAATATACATTTAAAACACAAGTAGTAGTATATATATAAAACCCTAAGTAGTAGTATACATATAAAACACAAGTAGTAGTATACATATAAATCACAAGTAGTAGTATACATACAAAACACAAGTAGTAGTATACATATAAAACACAAGTAGTAGTATACATATAAAACTCTAGTAGTAGTATACATATAAAACACAAGTAGTAGTATACATGTAAAACACCAGTTGTAGTATACATGTAAAACACAAGTAGTAGTATACATACAAAATCCCAGTAGTAGTATACATGTAAAACACCAGTAGTAGTATACATGTAAAACACCAGTAGTAGTATACATGTAAAACACCAGTAGTAGTATATATACAAAACACTAGTAGTAGTATACATGTAAAACACAAGTAGTAGTATACATACAAAACACCAGTAGTAGTATACATATAAAACACAAGTAGTAGTATACATACAAAACACCAGTAGTAGTATACATACAAAATCCCAGTAGTAGTATACATGTAAAACACCAGTAGTAGTATACATGTAAAACACCAGTAATAATATACATACAAAACACCAGTAGTAGTATACATACAAAACACAAGTAGAAGTATACATATAAAACACCAGTAGTAGTATTCATATAAAACACCAGTAGTAGTATACATATAAAACACAAGTAGTAGTATACATATAAAACACAAGTAGTAGTATACATACAAAACACCAGTAGTAGTATACATGTAAAACACCAGTAGTAGTATACATATAAAACACAAGTAGTAGTATACATACAAAACACCAGTTGTAGTATACATGTAAAACACAAGTAGTAGTATACATACAAAACACCAGTAGTAGTATACATATAAAACACCAGTAGTAGTATACATATAAAACACAATTAGTAGTATACATACAAAACACCAGTAGCAGTATCCATATAAAACACCAGTAGTAGTATACATATAAAACACAAGTAGTAGTATACTTATAAAATACCAGTAGTAGTATACATACAAAACACAAGTAGTAGTATACATACAAAACAGCAGTAGAAGTATACATATAAAACACAAGAAGTAGTATACATACAAAACACCAGTAGTAGTATACATATAAAACACAAGTAGTAGTATACATACAAAACACCAGTAGAAGTATACATATAAAACACAAGTAGTAGTATACATACAAAACACCAGTAGAAGTATACATATAAAACACAAGTAGTAGTATACATACAAAACACAAGTAGTAGTATACATATAAAACACAAGTAGTAGTATACATACTAAACACCAGTAGAAGTATACGTACACAACACAAGTAGTAGTATACGTACAAAACACAAGTAGTAGTATACGTACAAAACACCAGTAGTAGTATAGGTACAAAACACCAGTAGTAGTATACATACAAAACACCAGTAGTAGTATACATACAAAACACAAGTAGTAGTATACTTACAAAACACCAGTAGTAGTATACATACAAAACACCAGTAGTAGTATACATACAAAACACCAGTAGTAGTATACATTCAAAATACAAGTAGTAGTATACATATAAAACACCAGTAGTAGTATACATACAAAACACCAGTAGTAGTATACATACAAAACACAAGTAGTAGTATACATATAAAACACCAATAGTAGTATACATATAAAACAGCAGTAGTAGTATACATATAAAACACAAGTAGTAGTATACATATAAAACAGAAGTAGTAGTATACATATAAAACACAAGTAGTAGTATACATATAAAACACAAGTAGTAGTATACATATAAAACACTAGTAGTAGTATACATATAAAACACCAGTAGTAGTATACATATAAAACACAAGTAGTTGTATACATATAAAACACAAGTAGTAGTATACATATAAAACACCAGTAGTAGTATACATATAAAACCCTTGTAGTAGTATACATATAAAACACAAGTAGAAGTATACATATAAAACACAAGTAGTAGTATACATTAGTATACATATAAAATCCAAGTAGTAGTATACATATAAAACACAAGTAGTAGTATACATATAAAACCCAAGTAGCAGTATACATACAAAACACCAGTAGTAGTATACTTATAAAACACAAGTAGTAGTATACATATAAAACTCTAGTAGTAGTATACATATAAAACACAAGTAGTAGTATACATGTAAAACACCAGTTGTAGTATACATATAAAACACAAGTAGAAGTATACATACAAAATCCCAGTAGTAGTGTACATATAAAACACAAGTAGTAGTTATACATATAAAACACCAGTAGCAGTATACATATAAAACCCAAGTAGTAGTATACATACAAAACACCAGTAGTAGTATACATATAAAACACAAGTAGTAGTATACATGCAAAACACAAGTAGTAGTGTACACATAAAACACAAGTAGTAGTATACATACAAAACACAACTAGTAGTGTACATATAAAACACAAGTAGTAGTATACATACAAAACACCAGTAGTAGTATACATACAAAACTGTAGTAGCAGTATACACATAAAACACCAGTAGTAGTATACATATAAATCATTAGCAGTAGTATACATACAAAACACCAGTAGTAGTATACACATAAAACACCAGTAGTAGTATACATATAAATCAAAAACACCAGAAGTAGTATACATACAAAACACCAGTAGTAGTATACATATAAATCACCAGTAGTAGTATACATATAGAACACCAGTAGTAGTATACATACAAAACACTAGTAGTAGTAAACATACAAAACACCAGTAGTAGTATACATATAAAACACAAGTAGTAGTATACATATAAAACACCAGTAATAGTATACACATAAAACACCAGTAGTAGTATACATATAAATCAAAAACACCAGTAGTAGTATACATACAAAACACCAGTAGTAGTATACATATAAAACACAAGTAGTAGTATACATACAAAACACCAGTAGTAGTATACATATAAAACACCAGTAGTAGTATACATATAAATCTCTAGTAGTATTATACATACAAAACACCAGTAGTAGTATACATATAAAACACAAGTAGTAGTATACATATAAAACAGCAGTAGTAGTATACATATAAAACACCAGTAGTAGTATACATACAAAACACAAGTAGTAGTATACATATAAAACAACAGTAGTAGTATACATATAAAACAGCAGTAGTAGTATACATATAAAACACAAGTAGTAGTATACATATAAAACACAAGTAGTAGTATATATACAAAACACAAGTAGTAGTATACATACAAAACACAAATAGTAGTATACATATAAAACACAAGTTGTAGTATACATATAAAACAGAAGTAGTAGTATACATATAAAACAGAAGTAGTAGTATACATATAAAACACCAGTAGTAGTATGCATATAAAACACCAGTAGTAGTATGCATATAAAACACCAGTAGTAGTATACTAACAAAACACAAATAGTAGTATGCATACAAAATACAAGTAGTAGTGTACATACAAAACACCAGTAGTAGTGTACATATAAAACACCAGTAGTAGTATACATACAAAACACCAGTAGAAGTATACATACAAAACACTAGTAGTAGTATATATACAAAACATAAAAAGAAGTATACATGCAAAACACCAGCAGTAGCATACATAAAAATACCAGTAATAGTATACATATAAAACACCAGTAGTAGTTTACTAACAAAACACAAGTAGTTGTATACATATAAACCACCAGCAGAAGTATACATATAAAACACCAGTAGTATTATATATACAAATCACCATCTGTAGTATTCTTACAAAACCCTAGTAGAAGTATACATATATAAAACCAGTAGTAGTATATATACAAAACACCAGTAGTAGTATACATTCAAAACACCAGTTGTAGTTAACATATAAAGCACCAGAAGGAATATACATATAAAACAAATGTAGTAGTATATATACAAAACACCAGTAGTAGTATACATATAAATCACCAGTAGTAGTATACATATAAAACACCAGAAGTAGTATACATATAAAACACCAGTAGAAGTATACATATAAAACAAAAGTAGTAGTATACATATAAAACACAAGTGGTAGTATACATATTAAACACAAGTAGTAGTATACATATAAAACATAAGAAGAAGTATACATGCAAAACACCAGCAGTAGCATACATAAAAACACCAGAAGTAGTATATATATAAAACACAATTAGTAGTAGACATATAAAACACCAGTAGTAGTATACATATAAAACACAAGTAGTAGTATTCGTATAAAACACCAGTAGTAGTGTACATAAAAAAACCAGTAGTAGTATACATATAAAACACCAGTAGAAGTATACATATAAAACACAAGTAGTAGTATACATATAAAACACCAGTAGTAGTATACATATAAAACACAAGTAGTAGTATACATATAAAACACCAGTAGTAGTGTACATAAAAACACCAGTAGTAGTAAACATATAAAACACCAGTAGAAGTATACATATAAAACACAAGTAGTAGTATACATTTAAAACAGAAGTAGTAGTGTACATAAAAAACACCAGTAGTAAAATATATATAAAACACCAGAAGTAGTATTCATAAAAACACTAGTAGCAGTATACATATAAAACACCAGTAGTCGTATACATAAAAACACCAGTAATAATATACATATAAAATACCAGTAGTAGTATATATATAAAAACACCAGAATTGTATACACATAAAACACCAGTAGTAGTATACACATAATACACCATTAGTAGTATACATAAAAACACCAGTAATAGTGTACATATAAAACACCACTAGTAGAATATATATTAAAACACTAGTAGTTGTATACACATAAAACACCAGTAGTTGTATACACATAAAACACCAGTAGTAGTATAAACATAATACACCAGAAGTAGTATACATAAAAAACACCAGTTATAATGTACATATAAAACACCACTAGTACAATATATATTAAAACACCAGTAGTTGTATACACATAAAACACCAGTAGTTGTATACACATAAAACAACGGTAGTAGTAGCATACATACAAAACACCAGTAGTAGTAACCATACAAAATACCAATAGTAGTATATATGTAAAACACCAGTAGTAAACATACAAAATACCAAAAGTAGTATACATACAAAACACCAGTAGTAGTAAACATACAAAATACCAATAGTAGTATACATATAAAACACATGATGTAATATACAAACAAAGTGCTAGTAGTAGTATTCATTCAAATCACCAGTAGTAGTAGTATACACATAAAAACACCAGTAGTAGTATACATAAAAACACCAGTAGTAGTATACATATAAAACACAAGTAGTAGTGTACATATAAAACACCAGTAGTAGTATACATATAAAACACCAGTAGAAGTATACATACAAAACATAAGTAAAAGTATACATGCAAAACACCAGCAGTAGCATAGATAAAAACACCAGTAGTAGTATACTTACAAAACCCCAGTAGAAGTATACATATAAAACACCAGTAGTAGTATATATACAAAACACCAGTAGAAGTATACATTCAAAACACCAGTTGTAGTTTACATATAAAGCATCAGTAGGAATATACATATAAAACACATGCAGTGGTATATATACAAAACACCAGTAGTAGTATATATACAAAACACTAGTTGTAATATACATATAAAACACAAGTAGTAGTATACATGCAAAACTCAAGTAGTTGTATACATATAAAACACAAGTAGTAGTATACATATAAAACAACAGTAGTAGTATACATATAAAACACCAGTAGTAGTATACATGCAAAACACTAGTAGTAGTACACATATAAATCACCAGTAGTACTATACATGCAAAACACAAGTAGTAGTATACATATAAAACACAAGTAGTAGTATACATATAAAACACCAGTAGTAGTATACATATAAAACAACATTAGTAGTATACATTTAAAACAACAGTAGTAGTATACATATAAAACACAAGTAGTAGTATACATGCAAAACACTAGTAGCAGTATACATATAAAACACCAGTAGTCGTATACATGCAAAACACAAGTAGTAGTATACATATAAAACACAAGTAGTAGTATACATATAAAACACAAGTAGTAGTATACATATAAAACAACAGTAGTAGTATACATATAAAACACCAGTAGTAGTATACATGCAAAACACAAGTAGTAGTATACATATAAAACACCAGTAGTAGTATACATGCAAAACACAAGTAGTAGTATACATATAAAACACAAGTAGTAGTATACATATAAAACAACAGTAGTAGAATACATAAAAAACACAAGTAGTAGTATACATATAAAACACAAGTAGTAGTATCCATAAAAACAACAGTAGTAGTATACATATAAAACACCAGTAGTAGTATACATATAAAACACAAGTAGTAGTATACATACAAAACACCAGTAGAAGTATACATATAAAACACAAGTAGGAGTATACATATAAAACACCAGTTGTAGTATACGTACAAAACACAAGCAGTAGTATACATACAAAAACAGTAGTAGTATATATACAATACACCAGTAGTAGTATACATGCAAAACACCAGTAGTACTATACATATAAAACACAAGTAGTAGTATACATATAAAACAACAGTAGTAGTATACATATAAAACACCAGTAGTAGTATACATGCAAAACACTAGTAGTAGTATACATATAAAACACAAGTAGTAGTATACATATAAAACACCAGTAGTAGTATACATACAAAACACCAGTAGTAGTATACATATAAAACACCAGTAGTAGTATACATATAAAACAGCAGTAGTAGTATACATATAAAACACTAGTAGTAGTATACATATAAAACACCAGTAGTAGTATACATATAAAACACAAGTAGTAGTATACATATAAAACACCAGTAGTAGTATACATATAAAACACCAGTAGTAGTATACATATAAAACACAAGTAGTAGTATACATATAAAACACCAGTAGTAGTATACATATAAAACAACAGTAGTAGTATACATATAAAACACAGGCAGTAGTATACATACAAAAAACCAGTAGTATTATACATATAAAACACCAGTAGTAGTATACATAAAAAACACAAGTAGTAGTATCCATAAAAACAACAGTAGTAGTATACATATAAAACACCAGTAGTAGTATACATATAAAACACAAGTAGTAGTATACATACAAAACACCAGTAGAAGTATACATATAAAACACAAGTAGGAGTATACATATAAAACACCAGTTGTAGTATACGTACAAAACACAAGCAGTAGTATACATACAAAAACAGTAGTAGTATATATACAATACACCAGTAGTAGTATACATGCAAAACACCAGTAGTACTATACATATAAAACACAAGTAGTAGTATACATATAAAACAACAGTAGTAGTATACATATAAAACACCAGTAGTAGTATACATGCAAAACACTAGTAGTAGTATACATATAAAACACATGTAGTAGTATACATATAAAACACCAGTAGTAGTATACATACAAAACACCAGTAGTAGTATACATATAAAACACCAGTAGTAGTATACATATAAAACAGCAGTAGTAGTATACATATAAAACACTAGTAGTAGTATACATATAAAACACCAGTAGTAGTATACATATAAAACACAAGTAGTAGTATACATATAAAACACCAGTAGTAGTATACATATAAAACAACAGTAGTAGTATACATATAAAACACAGGCAGTAGTATACATACAAAAAACCAGTAGTATTATACATATAAAACACCAGTAGTAGTATACATAAAAAAACAACAGTAATAGTATACATATAAAACACCAGTAGTAGTGTACATAAAAAACACCAGTAGTAGTATACAAAGCTATGTATATATATCTGTTTACATACAAAGCAGATTGTATAATTTAAGTCAGTGTATATAGATGCTGAACTGTTTACCGAGAGTACTGAGACGCAATGTCAATCAATCACTACCGAGACTGTAACCAGGCGGGTATTTGAACTCAAGACTGGACTGGAATGATAGTCAGATGCTTAACCGAGCAACTCGGCCGTGGTACTTACATACAGAAGAAATTGGGAGCTTCAGTCCTTTTGCAGTGGTGCACCACCCATATACTCCCTATGTTGTCGATAAAACGGGAACAGTTACATAACAGTAGACCCGGTATCATATTATACTTGTATTAACACCATTTCGTTTTATTAAATGACTACGGGGGAAGAACGAGGTTGGGTTCACCCGTTAACTAGGTTAAATCTCTCCATTGGCTTCTGATTCTACCGACTGGTCCACTGTAGTGACCCCTGTTTATCATACGTAATAATTTTGGATATCAATTGTATTTATGCTGCTTTCGTGTCTGTGTTCTTTGAATACTAAGTCTTCTGGTGGTTACATGTTTTCTATACTTAATAGGACAAGAAATATATGCAGACAGCCTGGGATTCGAACCCGAGACCTTTCGCTTACAGTGAGAATGCTCTACTGAGTAATCTAGTTAGACAGCTTACATACGTTATAGCCCACGTTGGCACCAATGTAATAGAACGAGAAAGATATGCGGCAAATCGAGACTCAAACTCGGGACGTTTACTCACAGGCGAATGTTCTACCGACTAAACAAGGCGGATTGCTGGCGTTTCTCTTCTTACACGTTACGTTCACACTTCGACTTATATTTTTACAATACGACAGCAGGCACATGTACGTATCAAACTGAGCAGACGATAAGTAAAAGTTACGTCCATCGTATCCATAGTTACTTTCAACTTTGGTCGTGTAACTATCCTAAATTAATTTTAAAATGATATTTAAAAAAGTCGAATTCGGAGGAGTCTATTGATATAAAAAATAAAGAAGCAAAAAAGGGAAGAGAAGAGAGAGAGGATGCGAGATGAAGGTACCTGGAAATGCCATGCCGACCTCTGACATAATACATCGGGTCCAGACCTTGTCGTCTACCAGTTCACTCAGTTTGATGGAGCTACTCATCGGACAATCCAAGTCTTTCTGTTGTAGCAATAAACACACATAGGCATTGAGTATGTTTTGTAAGAGATTGGCTTTATAAAGCTAGAAATGTGTCCATACGACACTGATGCCCTCACTTTATGCTAGTATCTAATAATTAGTCGAAGGTGATCGAACTTTTGAACGACCTAAAGGGGTAACTCTTAATACACCATTCACCATATTTTAAATGGCGGGGACATAAAAGGGGGGGGGGGTGGGGGGGGGGGGGAGGCGGGGGACTCTTTTTCTCGAACATATTTTCAAGAAAAAGTTATTTATTATTCAATAAAATGCGCATCAAATCACTCTGTTCTCATCTTTCAGTATCAAATAACTCACGCAAAACTCATAAATCTGTAATGGAAAGGAATAGATAATGGAAGGAATTAATGATAATCTTCATCACATAACAAGGCATGTAATCGATTATGTACGTACGTGTGTTAAACATAAAAACGTAAAACACAGCTGTGCTATTTGCGTTTCCTTGGTTATAATCTGTGTAGTCAAGATACAATAAATCAGAGGTGGTATACATGTACTTGTATAGCATCTTTAGTTTGATGTGCTGTCGTAATTTCGAATATATGCTGTCTTTATCTCTAATTCCGTAAGACCTTGGGACCATGGAGATCCGTAAGTGTTCTCAAAAACACCGCTTAACTGATCTGACGACAAGTCGATACTCCAATCAGCTATCGATATTGTTTCTATGGTCGACATTTTGCTTAGACAAGCTAGCGGTATCTAAGTTAATACTACATTGTGTTTAATTGGACAAAAAACGCCAAGGGGCCAGTGGGTGGAGCAATAGTTGCTCTCGCGAGAACGTGAAGAGAACATGCAGAGTGTTTTATACTTTTTTTTTCGGCATGCGCAGACTCAAGCCGAGCATGCCATTTCTGTTTCTTGGTGACCTTCAATGTATTTCCGGGAAAATTTTATCATATATATATATATATATATATATATAGATATATATTAATTATAGTGTTCGTTGAATAACCATTGTATACACAAAGATAAAATTACCGACTGAATAGGGTGGTATTTGAAAAACACTGCTAACAGTTTAAACCTATTTACATTGAATTTTTTAATGCAGTATTTCACTGAAGCAATGTAGGCCTATATGAAATGTTATATATAAAATAGTATAAACAAACAAACCTCAATTTCGTTGCCATCATTTCGTTGTCCTCCAGTTGCATTGTATGTGAAAAAGTTCACAAAATATGTCACCCGACGTGGTTCAGTAAACACATCTATGTATGTCGCACCGTCCCTATGGAACGTTATGGCTTTGTGCAACAGTAACGTGTACAGGTTCGAGTCTTCCTCTGACGTGACCTTGGACACCCAGGTGGGTGACAAGACCAAATGAAAGCTATCTGGTAACTGACGACCACCTGCAATATTGTTGAAATGTAACAGGTTCTAACTTGACTAAGTGCTGTCTAAGCTGTATTTTCTATATATGATTTGGAATACAAACATGAAACTTTTTACATAACAAGCATAATGCAGCAGACTACTGTTTGCGTAATATTTCCCAGGCTGCATTTTGCTAGTAGCAGGAACTACTTTTCTCCCTTCATCTATTTTTAGATTTAGACTTAATGCTGTATTTGCAAGGAAACTATGTGATTGAATCATTAGGTAAAACTGTATAGATATATATTAGATTACAATTATTAAAATACAAATAGCAAACTCAAAACGGCCGCATAAATGTTTCAATTATCGAACTATTTCTTTGCTGTAGGTGATTCGCTCAAACTACAACATGTAAATACATCATATAGAGTGACACAAGTTGAATATTATACATTTATACAAGTCAGTATCACAGAATTTGCATATTAAAGTGAATACAAGCTGATAACATGCCACATTAATCCAAAAATAATTACATTTGTGTTAAATGATTTAAGGTTTAAGCATTTCGATAGTTTAATAAAGTAACAGATATAACGTTATTTTTGAAGATATATGATTTGAAATAAATGAAGCTTTATATAAATCCAAGATTAAGACTACAATGAACAAGAATATTAAACCATATCATGAATAATGATATTCAAAACAAAGTGAAACTATATTAACACTTAATAAATTAACAATACATGAGGTAGTTTACTCTTGTTAATATTTCTTAAATCGGCAAATCTAGAATTTCTCTTCTTCTTGTAAAAGCATTAAAAAGATATATAACAATACTGACAATACTTTTTTATCTTTTAAGCTAAAAACTGTGTAATACATGTTAAGCGGTCGATTTCTTAGTGTAACTGCAATGACAGTTCATCAACTCGATAACGCATCGAGGTGCGACTGTCCGGTCGGTACCGGGAAATATAATTCGGCAGTCCGTGATAACCATTTCGTCTGTAGTTATCTCCCTTAGTAGGAGCGCGCCATTTGTATACGTAGGAGAAACGTCTCGAACAACTGCGAGAAAACTGCGAAATTGAGATTGTTGATGCGAACTAATGTGGTTAAGAAGGCGCAAGGAGGTAATTTACATTTCTTACTTTTATGCGTTATACATATTTTAGTCGTATATTCTGAATTGAGCATTTGAGACGCGTTTGATCCGGATTGAACGCCACGAGGATTTGTCTGATTAATTTGTATTTGATCATGCAATGAGTCATCAGTTTGTCTGAAGCTTTGCAATCATTTTAAACCAATATATGACATATGCGCAGATCATAACATGTTTCTTAGTGCTTTTTATTGTGTTTTTCAGTTTTCACGTAGATAAAATATAGTTTTCAGTCGAATGCCTTGTTGTTTTCCGGCCCATTAATGTCCTCCGATGATCTTTATACGGCAATTTACGACAAAATAAACCGATGCCGTATCACTTAGTTTTAAAGAAAGTGTGTCTAAACTTTTCATACTCATTACATTCAAAGAAGAAGTGAAATTCATCTTCGGCTACAGAAATATTATTTTTCATACATATAGGACAGAATCTTAATTTTTTATCTATTGATAAATGTCTTCCCTTCTCAATCATCAAAGTACGGGTCGAACAACGAAAATTTGAAGAAAAAAATCTTAAAATATATGATAAATCAATGTCTAAGTATGATTCTGAATAAAGATAAGATTTAAAATGTTTATAATGCAGATATTAAGGGGAATCGTTTAGACCTACTATCCATCTTTGTAAATAGCAATCTTTAATGCGTGTTTAAAATAAATGAATAAAGTTTGCGTGATTTCCAACATCTTGGGCAAGCCAAGCATATCCAAATCCATATGTAAAAGGTAATTTTCTAATATGACTAGCCCAAGTTCTTCTGCCTGCTTCATCTATTTGTTTTAGCATTTTATAACATTGTTTAGTGTATCTATGGTTTTCCATAAGTGTAATTCTTAGCCAACACGTATGTCGTACTTAAGATGTATCCGATAACTGCAATACTTTATTAAAGGGGATGTGCAATGACAAAAACATTTTTTCAACTTTTAAACCAAAAATGATAATGGTGTTTTATGATGAATAAATTATATGGTTAGAGCTTAAAATGTCAGCTGTCATTTGGCTTGTGACGAAAAGAAATAAATGCTCGCCAAATACTTGCATCTATTACTTTTCTTCACGACACTCGGCAAAACACAGCTGACTTTCTATGCTACTAACCACGTTATTCTTATATATTTATTTCGCTCTAAACATCCAACCAATATATGATATTCACTAAATAATTTCTTTTCACGTCACTTATTATTTAATGTGGTACGTGGTTCAGTGGTTAAGTATCGGAACCACGATCGAGACGGGGGTCGTGAGTTTGATCCTCCATCATGGCTATGTGTAGTGTCTTTGCACAAGATATGCTTAGTACTGGTTTTACCCGTGATTTGTTTAAGTTGTAATAACTTTAAAATCGATGTAAAAGAAATAAGTTTAAATTACTTTATTATGATACTGGAATTATGTCTATCGTTTGGACGTTGTGCGTCAGTGCATTTTGCGGTGGCTATGATGAAATCGCTACATACATGACATGGACAGATAGTGATTGTTATGAATTTTTATAAACATGTTTTATCTACATTGTATTATGTTTGCAATGTGTCTGTTGATATGTGTCTCTATTTTATTGACTTGCTTAATTACAAATTCGTAAAGAAATCGTTTGTACAATAAATTATGTATCCATTGCACTTGTGCCCATGATAAATCTCTGTTAACATATGATATCATTAAATTACTAATTTATTCATCCCTAAAGGTCAAAGTCACTACCACTCAAACAAATGATTCATGATTTTGGTTTTGATTAGTACTACTCATAACACAACTTTGTACCATATTTGATTCCTCTAGGCCAAACAGTTTCTGAGAAACGGAACTATATGAAAAAACTTAACAAATGTCTTTGCTAAGGTATTCATTGGTTGAGGTAAAGGTAAATGTTAAAATGGCTACATGGTTTTGAGAAGATCTGCCTATTAAACAAGCATAGACAAAAATTGGTCTCTTTAATTTAAATATCTGATCTCAAGGCAAATACTTATTATAACGTTGAATTATTGACGCCGAAAATAACAACTTTGTAACTAAGTTTTTTTTTTTCGAAAACGCAAGACAAATTGTGGAAATACCTGTCGCACCTGCTTTATCTGAAAATAGATATAAATTTTATGCTTTATATTTTTTCTCTAAAATTCATTTCAGGAACTTGTATACATGGAAAAATGGTAAGGTTATACAAAAATAAATGCTATAGCCTTGAAATATTCAAAGTTTTACCTTCAAGCAGGGTTGCAATACACTCGACTGGAGATTCCAACAAGGCGACTACGACCTGTTCTTTGTTATGGCGCATGCGTGGGGCTGAAGTTCGGTCTTCCGTTTCCGGATATCCAGTCTCGTACAACATGTATTGTAGAGAATTGTAATAATCATGAATGTGTTTGTCTTCCGGCGGACTCTACAAAACAACGCTGAATGGTTGAGAAACTAAAAATAACGTTCTTTCTCACAAAGCTTAATCTATGTTGACGTTGCTAAATGATGTAAAATAACTGTCGGACTTTAATAGACAGATTAAGGATTACCACCATGTATGTCAAAATAATAGTTATATTTCACTTCTGGTTTCAAAATGTCGACAAAAGATCATATTGCCAAAGTCGAATATTTTGAATAGTTCATTTTGACTGTATACTAATTGTTTCATATATAATACTTAAAAAATAATGAAAGTCAAACAAAGTTATCGGATATGACGTCGGCGAGTAATTTTGCAGGTGGTGTGAGTTTAAGCATATTGTATTGCCAATTAGTATACATGTATACAACAAATGTGTTGAACGACAAGTGCTCGCAACTTAGATTCGGTCCTTCCCTCATCATATCATAAACAGTAATTAATATTGACTTATGTAAAGACAAAGATATTCACAATACTAGCAATAACTTTTGATGTGAAAATAACAGTCTGACAGATGTAATGCAAATAATAAGGTGAATGAGGTGTTTGTGGGAGAAACTTAAATGAAAGATCAGGACTTGTTGTCAGAGATTATGTTGTTATTGTATGGTGTTTAGCGTCGCTTTCAACAATGTTTCAGTCATATCGCAACGGTGTGTACTTGAGACAGTATTCTAAGCGTTGTCACACTGGAGTATCATACCGCAGACACATGGTATGATACCCCACCCAGTCACATTATAATGACACCGGGCAGACCAGACCTAGAACTTTCCTCTAAATGCTAAGCGCCAAGCGAGGAAGCTTCTAGTACCATTTTTAAAGTATTTGATATGACCCGGCCGGGGATTGAACCCACGGTCTTTCGCATGCGAGGCGGATGCTCTACCACTAGACCACGCCGCGGTCTGTCAGAGATTAAAAGAGATATTAAACTATACAATTTATAGCGCATTCATGGGTAGTGTACACAGGGATACACGTCAAATGCGTTATAAAGAAGTTGTGACAAGACAAAACAAGTATTACCTCTTTTTCCCAAGACGCTGGCGGATCCAGGTTAACATCTGTTCTCCAAGCCACGTACGATCCCTGGGCTTTTGAGTATCCCTGTCCCAGATCACTGAAGGCTGCACCGATGTCTGCAACAGCATGTTGCGATAGTTTCCCTATCTTGTCAGAACATCTCCTTTTTAGTCCAAGTTGTTCACCGTTTATCTTAGAGTTGTTGTTTGGACATATTGTTTTGCCATGATGCCGTGATGATAGACTGTCTGGATAGCTTGAGACAGCATGGTAGTTCTTGAATAAACACGACAGCTGGAGTCTTTGAAATGTCTTAGATATCTTGAAAGAGTGCAAACAAACCATAAATAAATATAAAAGTCAGTTTTCTGTACTTATATACTCAAGAGATATGATAACAAAAACGTCTCACACAACAATTAATTTTGTACTTTCTACATATAGGGAAATGTATATCTGAAACACTGGAGACATTACCAATGGTTCTAAAAGCCCCTTGTTCCCATTTATAGTCTTCTGTTGGTCCAATTATGTAGAAAAGACATGGGGTAAACCAGGTTGCTTTTTCACAATTTTGTTGGTTTGATGACATCCTTTCATTTTTGACAATTCTGCTCATTTGTTGCAGTGTATCACTACGCATCTTAAAACTTTTATAACTTCATCAATCTGTACCCAGAAATCATGAAAATATTCCTATGTTCCCATATGCACAAAGAAATATGACAATTTTATGCATCATTCAACAAAAAAAATGCCCGACCGCTTTTACACAGCTTTAATTTTTTGGGCGTAAGGCTCTTGCTACCGTCATGTAAGGGAGGTAATACTTAAGTGAGTCCTATATAAAAACGTCGCATAGGGTTTATAAAAAGGAAGCTTATTTGGGAAATGAAAAATGTGCCACCAATGCAGGAAGAACCAAATTAGTCGGTAACATCAATAGTAGCATCAATAACAACCAATAATTACTGTAAGATATGTACGTATACACCCGTGATCAATATGTTGCGTTTTCAAATGTCCTGGCTATATTATGTACAGGCTCTTCGGGAAATTGCTGCATTTTAAGAATGAGAAACTATATGTCAGCTAGGAGACGTAACATTGATTATTAAAGCGAGGTACATTGCAAAGTAATTCGAAGAGAATAAGTATAAAGCAATACATGGTGTAATAATATTATGTGACAAAAGAACCACTTAGAAATACAGAATGCAATCAAAAGTGATCACCTTTCTGCAATATCATTGATATATGTCTGGCAGGTACGGAAATGGGATCTTGCTATAAAGTTTAAAATATTTTTCTTAAGCATTCAGGCTATCTCACTTGTCCCATTGAGTCCCTTAATGACCATGGCTAGTTGTTACTTACACTTAAAAATGGGTTAAAATATTATTTTTCTAAGTTTATAAAGACAAAAGTTAAACTTAAAAATAAACTCGTTACTACATTTGTCACTTGAGTCTCTGTAGTGGTAATGGAAGCACCGTCTTCCGTCTTCCATGGCCTAGTGGATAAGGCGTCCGCTTCGGAAGCGGGGGTCGATGGTTCGAATCCCGGTTGAAGCCTTTAATTCTTTTTCTAATGCAGCCTGTTGCTCACCAAGCTGCTTGTTCAATTAAAGTTTACCAAATGTCTTACAGCCTGACGCCTGGCAAGGAAAGCATTCGGGAAGTAACTGTGTACAACAAAAAAGTGTCTCATAAGCCGATTGTGGCTAGCCCGCCCTTTCAATTGGATTAATATTGCAATAATCAAACACTTTATTTTTACTTTACATAGTTTATGGGAAGTTACATTAATGTAAAACTAATAGTAACTTAGTAATGCGTTAGCCAATAAACTTTTAACTGATCGTTTGAAGTTTAAAAAGGGTCAAAAGTCTGCCTAAAATCAAAATGAAGTTATCCCACTTGACACGTTGGGTCCCTTTTAAAGTGGTGAACGCACGCGTATATGTTCACTTCTATAGACAAGATGTTATCGACACTCAAGCATGCCTCAACACTTGAACAAAAGTGTAAAAATAAACAACGCAGGACAAGTACAATATTTCTCCCTTTTTCTCCGAAAATCCAGCTAAATCGAGCCATGATAAAAGTAATCAAGTACTTGACAACTGGTTGTCAGTATTGTCGCCTTTAATTTCGATTCAGATAAAGCCTTACTAATCAAACCACGAGGACAGCCACTCAGTAAGTGTTTGTCTATCAACATAACCTCAGCTGACCCTTTATAGGCAAAGGGTTGACAGTATTATACATCTGGAATTTCGTACCCGATAAAACTTCGCTAATCAAAACATGGGAACAGCCTATCGGTAATTTTGTGTATATAAAGATAACCTTAGCTGGCCCTTCATAGAAAAAGGGTTAACAGTGGTTTGTTGATAGAGCAGGTACGTATACCGTGACAATGACTGCTAACAGGAAGTTATTAATGCAGCGGTGGGATTTAATATATGTACTTCAATAACGATAACAAAGTCTTTGTACAATTTAACCAGACACTTAATGCTATTGATTTAAGCTTAAATATTTGTCATTCTGAAGAGAGAATACGCAAATTTAATACACTTGAGCTACGAGAGGTGTGGCGTTATTACCTAATAACAAATAGTACATGTTTAAAATATCTAAAATAAAAGTAAGGATTCGAAGGATTCAAATGAAAGTTTATATGATTACATCCTATGTAATTACAAAGCTTTATTGATATGTATATAAACATCGTTTCCAACGATTCTTTAATTTCTCAAGCATGGCAATGTAGAGAATATAAATGTCTATACCGAAAACAAATCCGAGCAACTAAATTTTGGCCAAGGCATTCGGCTCCGAAAAATAATTTGGGTTTCATCTATGAAACTGGTATATCTTTCTATTAATGATGAATGTATACTTAAAATTCATTATTTCAAAATAATTATATTAATTTTCTAAATACTTTTTAATATTTAAGAAACGCCTACATAAGTAAACATTGACTTACATTTAATTCAATGAGACATACCTATAAAATACGATTTTTTAAACATATTTAAAAAAAATCATTAAGATTGCTTAATGCCATTCTTTTATCTTGATATGACGGACAAAGATGTCTATATGATATTCAGGGAAATCTCTCCTTCTTGAAATAACAAACTTAAAATACATCCCATATTTGTTTTGTTCTGTCAAATAAATTTCTTTGAATATAAATTAATTTTTCTGTACCATACTCTTAGTTCGCCTTTAACAAAAACAAATTGAAGAAAAAGAAACAGAATTCAAATTTAAAATACCATACCTTATATATTTTATCCAACATGGCCAATCACTTACATGCAATATACCCAGTGATATGTTAACTATGCACTCTGTATAAACGAGTAGAACAGGTATTTGAAAAGATAAAGTTTATTAGTGATAAAATGGGTATATGTATTCTTTTATTTACTTTTACTATCATATAAATTAGGTATAACAAAAACAAGATACTGTAAATGCAATTATGGCAATAAAACCTCCAGGAGGTGACACGTTAGTTTAATTTGCCTATTTTATGGTCAGGATGAGTGCGACATTTAAACTTGCATAACTCCTTTCTGCCATCTTTCAGAACTTCATGAGGCTGTCTATTGTTGTTGTAATTAAGCTTATTCAACATCGCCACCGGTCTCCCATATGGGCGATGTTCCCAGAAGATTGTTAGTATTTTTAGGTTTTTGGGGGATTGTACAGGATACAGATAGAAACCCATCCTACTTTTATTTTGGTTCTTTAGCGTGCTCGACGTCACACGGGCCCTCAGTTTAAAATCCTTTCGAACAACTGTTAGTATCTTTATTTGACCAGCTCCGGGAACTCGAAAACCCGAGACAAAAAGTCGCGTGCTCTATCGACTTAGCTTATCGGGCTGACTGAAAAACCACAAAAGGACCCATGGTTGTTACAACATGTTAAGCAAGGGTTAACCTATCATTAATGTGTTTGGTCTTGAGTAATTTTAAATAATTGCAAGACCTGCATGTATAACAGTTTTGCAACAACGTCGTCTGTTATTTCATACACATATTGATACGGATTATGACAGGACACAGTCGTTCATTAACATTTGACAATATTGCATACATATATTTATTAACATTGAATTTATTTTATAAATAATTTCATAATTTTATAAATACTTTTAAAAAATTATATAAAAAGAAAATAAGGCCCAATTGAAAATATTTCAAGTTATTCTTTTTAATTAACGGTTATACAGACTGTATAAAGATCGATAAACTTTACCAGGTTAATACGTTGGTTGATTGATTGACTGAATATTTAACGTCATTTTATGCCATCGAGGGTTAACCTAACCACTCTTTCATGGGATCCTGAAAGGTTAACCAGTACTTAAGCACAACCATCTTTGCAAGTAACTCATAATTCGTACCACTTTAATCAGAGATGAGAGACGAATAATTATGACATATATAAATCATCACGGAGGCTGGCCGGGTGGGAATTCGAACTCGCGGACCCTGGACAGAGTAATGTTTCAGAAAAGGTTAACACATGACATAAGCATGTAATATGAGAGGCAACTTTATTGAGTCAGTGTCTTTACATTTGATATGTAATATTTCAGTTTAATTTGATTAGAACAACCCTTCAAAATAACCTCGATTGACCGAAATGCAGTTTTTCCAAACGAGACATTCAATGTCGGTGATCCACAGCATAATTTGTAACTGGTATATTCTGTAGAGACTGAAAAATGGCGGAACTAACAGCACAATTGTGGCATGTGTGCCATGCAACTGTTTAACAGCACATTTGCGGCATGTGTGCAAAGCAACTGTTTAACTTTATTTCAGTCGATGAGTCAGCATGAAATCACGAGGACTCATGTCAAGATAGTACTTTGGTGTGGTAGCTGCATGACCTTTACTTTTTTCTAGTAGTTGTTGGACAACATGGCTCTTGTGCGGCTGCTATATTATCATGCTGGAGGCAAACCTCGCCAACCACTTGCTGATCTTCATAGTTCACATAAATAGTTGACATATTTTCATAACCTATAATTATGATTGTACCTTATTTAATTTTTTTCTGCTTTCTTCCCATATGAATATGTTTTATTGACGTCTTGATTGTTGCTTTGTAATAATTTGTTGTTGGGAAGGGCCGATTTAAATGTTGGACGATTTGCGGCCCAATCATTTTGTAATTACATGCATACAAAAAAGCAATAAAATATATTTAAAGTAAAATAATTGATCCACCTTTTGGAGTAGGAATGTGAATGACAGGAATGCTGAAACTGGGAAGAATATCGAGTTAAGTACCTTTTCAATAATCCTCAAACGTTTGGCAATGGTTGGTCTTCTTTTATTTGCCTTTTTTTCATCCACTGTTTGTTATTAACTGTACATTTGGGCGCGAAATAAAACACTAATGTTTTGTCACCACCAAGCAGTCACATATTCGTTTTTAACTACACTTTTATACTTCTGCTAATAAGTTCTTTTGTCGTTTTGTACTCTCGTGGCCTTTTTAGGAATCAGAGTTGAAACTTATCGAAAACTTGAATCATAGAGAAATAGTGTATGGAATAGCTAGACGTATTATTTAAGTTGAGCATGAATCCTGTCACATTTATGCTAATAACTGACACGACGCGAAAACGTCTATCGTACCGCCTACTGGCAACTCGGCATTGTGTGTCCAAGTAAACACAATGTAGTATTAACTTAGATATAGAAAGCCTGTTTAAGGAAAATTGTGGCGTAGAAACCAATATCCATCGCTGATTAGATTATCGACTTGTTTGATTGTCAACGTCACTCACATCTTCATTGAAAGTTGATCATGTATGCAGAGAATCAAGTCAATCCTGAAAACTGTGGAAGTAGTTTGCTCTGCAAGGAACGCAATGTGGTAAAAACAGCAACTTTACTCAAATAAAGTGATACAAAGACAAGTTATTCATCGTCACAAAATTTGCATCTCAATCGATGCTGTATGAAGTTGTTTCAAGTGATTGCCTGAAAACTGTTTAAGCTGTTCACTTTGCAAGTTGTTGAGGGTAAGGTTACTCTTGAATACATTCTTTCAAACTTTGCTTGTGGGGTTATCAATAAACGTTTCGTTAATTAGATTTACTTCAAACACGCAGGCAAACGACATCACATTAAATAACACCGACCAAAATGATTAACATAAATATGATTAAAATATCAAATGCTTGACAACTTGTTAACATGGCCTGAACACCTGGATTATCGTATCAGATAAGCCCTCACTGACAAACACAAGGCGGGTACGTGATGTATGTTAAATTGACCTTATCTGACCTTTCATAGACAAGAATATGACAGTGGTATGTTGTGACATGAAAGGTCAAGTCAGATATATGCATACCATGAATATTATGGGTACCAGGAAGGAAGAAACTCTGCAGGAGTTGTGTACTTTAATAACAATAATAAAGGACTTCAACTACTGAAAAGGAGCCACTCAACACTGTATATTGACATAAGCTTGAGGATTTGTCATAATAAATGGGTAATCGATTTTTTTGTTTTCCTTTGAATATATAGCGTCATTTTTATGCGTTAAGGGGTGACAGACGATCGGTTAACCAAGTCACTTTTTCCTGTGATCCTGGAAGGTTAACAAGTACTCAAGCACACATGTCCAACAAAGTGGCCCATCGCGTTATCATGGGCATCAATTAAATTAAGGGCCTTCTTTATCGTGTGTCAAAAGTTACCCGCCTTTTAAGCCTCATGTGAAGCAAAAAAAATATTCCCTAGTTATCCGCCTAGAGGCAACGCAGTCATGTGTGTATATGATAAACCATGTATGGAGTACGAAGTATTCCCTCGTTATCCGCCTAGGGACAACGCAATCGTGCGTGTATATGATTTGTGGTCGATAAAATTCTATAATTCAATTTTATTTTGTTTTGACCTCGTTTCGGAAGAAACAGAATAAAGATCTGCTCACCAAAATGACTGGTTCAAAGCGCGAGGGTAAATAAAAACGTATACATACATACAGAATACAAAGAAATGAAAGATACTGTGTATGTTGTAATTATTCTGACCTGGAAGATGAATATCACTTTAAATGTGTATGCCTGTGGTTTGATGATCTTAGACAATACCAAGGACGTATATATAAATCATTGAAAATACTATATAAGACTATGCTATTATCAAAGGTTAAAGTTTATTGAATAGATGAAATCTACAAATAAAACTATTTTGATTAATCAAACTAAATACATATGAAACGCTTTAAAAGACATAGTTAATACTTTAAACAATAACGCTACATAATATTGGCAGTGACTTAATATTTAATATGTCTCTGATATTGGTCCATCTTCTGTAAAGGGTATGATAAAACCAAACTAAATGGTATACACTTAGGGATATATCATAAAAGCTCAGCCATATGTTTATGCGATTTATGGCCTGGTCGGATACCAACAGAAATCGATATTTGAACTCGGTTTTATGATGTTTTTTACTTTTTCGAGTAAAATATTTTAACCCCAGTAACAGTTAAGCATATATATTTCAGTGTGTTTGTGCAAGGAGTATAGGAAACTTGTGTCTGTTTCATGATGTTACATAAAGGCAGAGGCATATATATTTCAGTGTGTTTGTGCAAGGAGTATTGGAAACTTGTGTCTGTTTCATGATGTTACATAAAGGCAGAGGCATATCAGTATATATGTTAAATATATTAAGTAAATGAAAAAGGCAATAAAAGATACTAACGTTTGAGACGCCTTTGATTGCTATTTTTGTTCTAGTTTAGTTTGCATGATATCGATACGTTTATACAGTTTAATAAAACAGAATAAAATTAAATATAGATATATCCATAATTTTAATTAAATGTAACACGTTTTATTTAAGGTAACAAATACTTCTAATGCATTTCATTAAATGTAAGTAAAGGAACATGTAATGTTATATCTTAATCATGGTAATAGTCTATATTCAATCATTTGTTTTCTTTATTAAATAAACTAATTATAAATTATCGGTATGCTTCTCAGTCTCTATCGTCATGTTTTAGTCTCATCATCATCATCATCATTTCTCTTTTTCTTTTCTCTCTCTCTCTCTCTCTCTCTCTCTCTCTCTCTCTCTCTCTCTCTCTCACACACACTCTCATTCTCTCTTTCACTCTCTCTTTCTCTCTCTCTCTTTCTCTTTCTCTCTCATATAATTAAGCATGTGTCGGTGTGATAATATATTTATACGTACCTTTTATACCGGATTACAGAAAGAAGTAAAAAATATTATATAATATTGCATATGCGCCTCAATTATATACATTTACCATGCAAACACAATTCTTTACAATATTAGAAGATACGATTTATATCATAGCAAATGTTCATAATTTAAACATATTGTTCATGCAATAAACCATTACAATATGTGTTATTTACATACACTTTATCGCGAACACCCCGTGGAGAATTGCCCCTAGAACATTTGCCACTTCCCTTTAATTCTCATATGTACAAACTGTCAGCCAATCAGTAACTATCAGCAAGAATTTACTAGAAAGGATTGGAAATTTTCCACGGTACGTAGTATAGGGGAAAATATATGTCGCAACGTAATGAGAAGCAAAATCACATGCTTTTGTGGCAAATACGTGGTCACGTGATTTCTGGCGTATATTTGTACACGACATTTATGTTAAGATAAATCAGTTCTAGTCGAGTCTTCGCGCAGGTAACATCTAGTCTAAAAGCTTAAGCCGGCGACGACAAGGACGAGAAAAAGATATACCCAATAAGGCTAATAGGGACAGGACGAAGAGGCCCATGGGTAACGCGTGGTTTTACAACAAAGAAAAACAACACATGGACTATGACATAGCTCAATACTGGGTAGACGAAAAGGGGATGTTTTCTGTGCGGGAAGCCTGGTCATTGGAAAAAATGAGTGTCCACAGCGAAATACAAATAATAAGATAAGTAGTTCTATTCTAGTAACAATAAGGTAGAGAGTGCAGATATAGAACGACTGTAAGTACAGGTGACCTTGATACAGGTCACCAGGCAGGTAGTGTGTCAGATAAAGTCATGTGATCAGAAACGAATAATTGTTGTAGTACAAATCACTAGAGCATGACACTTGATCAAAACACAGATGTATTAGCCCAAGATGGTAGTTTAAAACGCTGCTAACAAAAATGGAAAGAAGTATCGAATAATCGATCTATTATAGATGTTGAAGATGGTTATAGGTTGCCATTTAAAACCACCACTTCAAATATTCACTTGAAAAATAACAAATTTTCTTTGTAAAATCAAATTTTGTTGAAAAGGAAATACAATTATTATTTGATAGGGGAGTTTTGACGAGAGTTCAAGACAAACCAAAGGTCATGGATCCACTAACGGTAACCCAGAATGGTTTTAGATTGTAGGCAGATTGTAGGCATATAATTATATATATATATCCTTATTTACATACATTCAAAATAAAATTTGAAGGCATCAAAGTAGCAGAACATTTCTTTGTTATGTCGAGCTACGTGTTAAATTTTGATTTTGAAAAGTGCATGTCATCACATTGATATTTTTCTATTTAGACCTATTTAGTTTTGTGTTAGGTGAAGAAAAATATTATGTTTTTAATTCATCGACATTTGTAATAAAAACAGCAGTTCTCATATTTACCAAGAGATTAAAAGGTTTTCGTAAAATATTGTAGACCTTCAAATGTTTTTAGACGGCGGCATTGGGGGTCATGTCAGTCATGAATACGCAATTCACTCTGACATTTTCGTTTCATATTAGCTGATAGATGCAAATAGAATCTCTTGCTGGTTACGCCATTTATTAGATTTTGAGCAAAATCGAAGTTTTATTACAATCAAAAAAGGATAATTTTAAAGATTAGAATCGGTTTTGATACCTATTTAGTTAATCGTTAAAGATAAATATGACAGAGTGTATGTAAAAATGTTTGCTTTAGTTGTTGGTAAAATTGCGTCTTTACACTACTGGAAGTGAGTTATAGTTTTGGGCAACATCCGGAAGTAAGTTAAAGTTATGTACAACTCCTGGACGTGAGTAATAGTTATGTACAACTCACAAATGTGAGTTAAAGTAATGTTCAACTCACAAATGTGAGTTATAGTTATATACAACTCACGGAAGTGATTTATAGCTATGTAAAACTACTAAAAATGAGTAACAGTTATATGCAACTCCCGGAAGTGAGTTATAGTTATGTACAACTCCTACCGGAAGTGAGTTATAGGTATGCATAACTCCCGGAAGTGAGTTATAGGTATGCATAACTCCCGGAAGTGAGTTATAGGTATGTACAACTCCTGGAAGTGAGTTATAACTTATAGTTATGTACAACTCACGGAAATGAGATATAGTTATGTACAACTCTCAGAAGTGAGTTATGGTTATGAACAACCTATGGAAGTGAGTATTTGTTAGGTGTAAATCCTGAAAGTAAGTTTTGGTTATGCTCAACACCCGGAAGTGAGTTATGGTTATTGCAACTCACGGAAATGAGTTATGGTTATGTGCAACTCCCGGAATCGAATTACGGTTATGAAAAACTCTCGGAAGTGAATTTTGGTTATGTGTAACTTCCGGAATCGAGTTACGGTTATGAAAAACTCTCGGAAGTGAATTTTGGTTATGTGCAACTCTCGGAAGCGAGTTTTGATTATGTTCAACTCCCTGAAGTGGGTTATGGTTATATACAACTCCCGGAAGAGAAATATGGTTATATACAACTCCCTGAAGTGGGCTTTGGTTATGTACAATTTCCTGAAGCGAGTTATAGTTATATACAACTCCCAGAAGTGAATTATGATTATATCATGTGACAACACCCTGAAGTGAGATATGGTTTTGTACAACTCTCGAAAGCGAGATATAGTTATATACAACTCTTGAAAGCGAGTTATGGTCATGTACAATTCACGGAAGTGAGTTATTGTTATATACAACTCTCTGAAGTGAACTTTGATTATGTGCAACTCTCGAAAGCGAGTTTTGATTATGTTCAACTCCCTGAAGTGGGTTATGGTTATATACAACTCCCGGAAGAGAATTATGGTTATATACAACTCACTGAAGTGAGATATGGTTATGTACAACTTTCGGAAGTGAGTTATGGTTATGTACAACTTTCGGAAGTGAGTTATGGTTATGTACAACTCTCGAAAGCGAGTTATGGTCAAATACAACTCCAGGAAGCGAATTATTGTTATATACAACTCTCTGAAGTGAACTATGGTTATATACAACTCCTTGAAATTAACTATGGTTTAATACAACTCCTTGAAGTGAACTATGGTTATATACAACTCCCTGCAGTGAACTATGGTTATATACAACTCCCTGAAATTAACTATGGTTTAATACAACTCCTTGAAGTGAACTATGGTTATATACAACTGCCTGAAGTGAACTATGGTTATATACAACTCCCTGAAATGAACTATGTTTATATACAACTCCCTGAAGTGAGCTGTGGTTATATACAACTCTCGAAAGCGAGTTATGGTTATGTAAAACTATCGGAAGTGAGTTATGGTTATGAACAACTCCCGGAAGTGAGTTTTGGTAATGTGCAACATCCGGAAGTGAGTATGCAAATTACAAGAGCAGTACTTTTTCAATGTTCCCGGAAGTGAGAATTGGAGATTACGGTTGTATAAAACAAACTATGGTAGAACGGATGTAAGCAAAAATTCATCTGTAAGAACACATTTAAGACATGAAAATACACTCCCGGAAAAGAGTGATACTGAAAACTGATCGCAAATAAATCGATCGGATTAACTTGTCACTACAAAGGTAAGCGAGTCATTAAAAGGCAGTAAGTGCTGCTGTAGTCCTTGATTCAAGGAAAACAGCTGGGTTTTTTTGTATATGAAGTAAAAGTCAAAATAGTAAAATTTTTAATCAAAACTATCGAACACATTAATATCGAGTTCGAGGGTCTTTGACAGATCAAGAATCGGTTAAGAGTTCTACATGGCGAGAAATCGAAGCAATACACGGGGTGTTGTTGAGTAATATACACTTATTACAAAATTCATGTTTACGGATATTTACTGACCATAAAAACTGGATATGTAAATTTAAAGGGGGGTAGTATGATTAAAAAAAAAAGAAAACCCAAACAAACAAAAAACAATCATGCTTATGTCAAAATAAAAACCATGATAATTGGTATATCAGTGATTTTTGCTTTTCAATATTTAGAATAAATTTGGGGGTATATATCGGTAGACGGGTTTTATTTCAATTGTAATAATAAATATAAAAGGTTCAATTCTAGATGGTGGTTTCTAGGTACAGAAGCAATGGATTGCTGTAGTCAGAGCTGGAAAAACAAAACAAATCAGATAATAAGTTTATTTACTAAATGTGTAAATAAAATGAAATCAGAGAGAAGTAATGTTACGTTGGTAATTCCACACACTGGGAATCGGCACCTTTTTGGCCACGAATTAGGAGACTATAAAGATTGTATAAATGTTGTGTATATTTTACTTTCGACAGATGCAGTAGTTCCAGGAAAAAAAGAAATAATGAAATATTTGCTAATGAACCATTTTCGTTCAGGATGTTGGCACTACGGTATATATTTCAAAACAGATTTTAAATATATATTTGGAAAAGAAAATTTCATTTGATATATATTTTTGACAGATGCTGGTTCAGAAGCATACATTGAAACGGAAGTTTGAGGATGCAGAAGTCAAGGTAGACGAAAGATACACAGCCGTTAAAAGAATGGCGTCGCAAAATATAACATCTAGAGAAGACAGCACAGTGACAAAATATTCATATCAAGTAAACGCATGTGTTGTCTTTTGTACGTCAAAAGGATTAGCTGCGAAACCTGCATGTGGTATGCATGTTGCTATGTAATTGTATCATTTGATGACCATTGGAAAATCGGCTACAGTAACAATTTCAACATTTTACGGATTAAATTGATGCATGATACCAATGACTTTACAGATCCAGCACAGAGTTCGATTGTTATAACAATATTTGAATACTGAAAAAGGTTGATCTCCCAACTTCTCAAAAAGAACGATATGATAAATACAAATCACCTTATTGAGCTTTGCGGTACAGATGTTATACTTCTGTGAGACTTTACATGATTTTGTTAAGTTTTGCGGTGTTTAAGATTTAACGCGATAAATGGATTACATTGTTAAAACAATTCATGTTATTTCACTTATCAGAAAAAACAGCTCGGGAAATGACGTTATAACAGCAAAAAGCTCCACAAGTTCGTGCCCTTTATTGATGCTGCAGAGATAAATCCTCTGCGCAGTTAGAAATGGATTCGGACTTATTTATACCTGCATATAGATCTGCTTCAAAGTGGTCTTTGTTAAAACAAAATAATTTTAATGCGGAAGTCGCATCCAACATACATGATGTATATTTAAAAAGATATGTTCGGTGAAAAACTCACTCGGCTAATGACGAATATATAGATGCGTACAACCGGGAAACAATGATTATAACAAAGCAACTTTATATATAAAAATGTGTTTTCAGTGAAATGTTTTGGTCGAATTAGAATAGCATTTTTCATACTCAAACAGTTGTAACAGTTCTCGTGCACGACTCATACAATGCAAAAGGTGTTTTATTGTATTTTGATGGAAATTTAGGTTGGGACTGGAAATTTTCCACGGTACTAGTGTAGGGGAAAATATGTCTCAACGTAATGAGAAGCAAAATCTCGTATTTTTGTGGCAAATATGTGGTCACGTGATTTCTGGCGTATATTTGCACACGGCATTTATGTTAAGATAAAATAAAAAGAAGTGATATTCCGTTTCGACTACATTTCGAGTACATAATTTACAAAATCTGCGTGAACGGTTAATTCCATTAATTTTACCTGTTTCTATTTCAAGATAGTGAAAACTTAATCTCAAGCTAGAAAATAACTTTCTTAAATTATCACTATTAATTTTATCTAGATAATCCTGGTAACAGAAATATTCTTTTTAATTTTACGTTGTAATCAAGTTTAGGACAAGTAAATACTTGTCCTAAACTTGACTACTATTAACTTGAAAAAAGTAAGACAAGTTGATATTACATCCTATCAAAACATGCTTAATACATCCGAGGATTTGAAAAAGGCACAAAATTGTCCGTTAACATGTCCTGCTGAAATTGATTATTTGTATAAAATTTTAAGCGAGACTGTTGTTTCTTGCTCAGATGAGTGTTTTCGCATGTCGAGATTTAAGCACTTTCTAAAATTGTATTTGAATTCAGAGTTATCTAATTTACATAAAGACATGTTAGAAAAACGGAAAGTCTGGCTTCAAAATGATAGACAAAGAGATCAATCGCATTATTCTTATAAAAGTTATAAAACAGCGAAATGTAATTTCAGAAAAAACACAGGTATTTTGCCAATGAATATTTAAAAAAATCTTGATGAAGAAATTGATTGCTGAACTTGAGAAAGAACAATTTTGGACATTAGTGAATTTGCGAAGGAAACGGTCATCAAGTAAAGCAGGCGCTGAAATATTATTCAATTGCGTAATGTATAGGGATAAAAATGCAGTATTACAGAACAATGGAAACAATATTTTGAATCGTTATATACCCCGTCAATTGATAGTTATCATGATAATATTCGGAAAACTTCTGTTGACGAAAAAAATAAACTCTGTTTTATCGCAGTCTGGATTTTGTATTGATGACGTCATTAATGTGTCAAAGGAAGAAGCAAGAACCTCAATTGCAATGTGTAATCGCGGCAAAGTTAGTGGGATCGATAATGTTTCTTACGAACATTACATTTTTGGCGGAAATATAGTTATTAATACATTAGCAAAACTATATACAGCTATGCTGTCCCAGAGTTGCATTCAGCCAAACATGAACAAAGGCGTCATTATAACATTACATAAAGGCGGAGGTAAACGTAAGGATGATCCCAATAATTATAGAGCAATCACATTAACTCCTACTGCTCTTAAACTATATGAAAATATACTTCTTTCACGTTCCAAACAAAAACTTCTTTCTAATTTAAGTAACCAACAAGAGGGGTTTTAGGAAGGACTAGGATGTTTGATGACTTCCTTCGCACTAAAAGAATGTTTTTACTATGGCAGGGAGCACAAGAGCAAAGTTTGTATTTGCTTTTTAGATGCTCGTCAAGCTAAGGTGTGGCATAATGGACTTATGCTCAAATTGTTTGATAGCGGCATTACAAACTATATATTTATGTCATTCTTAAATATGTATCGTAATATGCAAAGCTGCGTGCGAAACCAAGGGTCAGTCTCTGAGTAGTTCAACGTGTTTCAAGGAACAAGACAAGGGAGGGGTGGGGGAAGGGGGGGGGAGCTCACCAATATTATATCTTCTTTTCATTAATGGTCTGATAAAAGAAAGTAGCGATCTTGTGTTGTGTATTTTCAACTTGAAGGTTGGTACCACTACCGTTGTGGATGATATGGTTCTTGTATCGTATTCAAAGTCAGGTTTAGACAAAATGCTAGATCTTTGCTTCAATTATTCCACAAAATGGAGATATGATTATAATCCATTAAAATGTGCTGTTATTTTTTTATGAATCCAAATATAACTTTGATAAAAACTGCAGGTCATGGAAACTAGGATCTAGTTACATTATTCATGAAACAAAAAATTATACACATTTAGGAATTATATGTGACAAACTACCGAATAAGTATATTGTTAAGCAGTTATTTGTTAATCGTCTGTTTAAATATCTTAGTGATGATAAACAAACATTAGGTTTTATTCCTGATACCTATAGAATATTAACGAAGTATGATCTATATAATTATTTGGTTAGTTATTCTAAAACGGCAATATTTCCATCCAAGTATGCATGGAAATATATTCTTAGACAAAAAGTGCTAAAACATTACTCAAATACAATGTTAATGAGGTTTGGAGACAAGATGGGTCCATCATATGTCATGAATATGTTTAACATCAATAGACCTTGCTTCATATGGTAATTAAGTAGGAAAATCAGTATGTAAAACCACAATGTTTTACAGCAGTCTCACTACTAAGTAAATTGCAATCGTTTTCAGCTGTACATCGTTGTAACAAATGTCATACGCTTGTAGATAATTCAGTACTACATATTGTTAATTTTTGTATGCAAACACTGTCGAAAGAAATAAGCTTTGGGACGCAATTATAACAACTTATAACGGTCTTCAGGCCTTTAATTTATTTATTAAAAAACGCCTAAAGATCAGATTTATGCATTGCTTTCCGGGTTTAATGAATATGTATCTGACATTGAACAGATTGAAAATATATAATCGCTCAATATTGGGATAATTCACAGTATGTTAAAGTAATTTTTATCAATACTGCTAATGTTAACTGTTTGTTACTCAGTGTATGATCAATTTCTTACATTTCGTTTAGGAAAGATACAAACGGTTCACCGTTGTAATTACTGGGTCTTGCATTTTATTTCAGTAAAATTCATTAAAGATGGACAATGTTATTATTTCATTTATATTAGCGTAAGGTACACTATATGACGTCTTAAAAGCTATACTGATTTTTATAAAATCATAATTTATTTAGTTATTTTAACAAATCCATCATGTAATGAATACTCTTACAATATGACATCATATTAGACGTATCGTATGTTCATTTTTCACTTGTTACTCATTGTATATATATGTTATTATATGCTCTCCAAATATGGAGGAAATATTCTATTTATCTAACTCTGGCGAATACAGATAAACTAGGGTATGCCCTTACGGCTTGTTCACACAACGTTTTAACAGAATATGCTAGATTACCAGTATGCATAAATGTTATACCTTATTACGTAAACTGGTCAACAATTTCAATTTTCTCACTATTGATTAAAAAATCAAAATTATGGTTTTGCTCTCTGTTTTTAAATATACATATTTTTGTTTTACCAACGTTTATCTTAACCTCCATGAGTAAGAATAATGAGATTTATCTATCTGTAATTGTAAACTTTTGGCATCGGTGGTGAATAGTACAATATCATCAGCAAAACTTGAATATTCCGTAAGCATATTAAGGTCATTGTCAGTTAATAGATCAAAATCAATACTATCTACAATATAGTTAATAAATAAAGTGAACAAAATATGAGATAAAGGTTCCCCTTGTTATAATCCAATTTTGACGTTGAAAAAGTCAGACAAATCCATACCAGACGATATTTTTACACAAGCCTGGACGTACCTATATATCGACTTGATCTTTGTAACCATTTTGCAGCTGAATTAATTTGCACATAATGTCTATCTTAGAATGGTATCAAATGCTTTCTCGTAATCCGATAAATATACAAAACTATGTAGAGTTCCAATTAAGATCTTTTGTACAACAGCATAATAACGTATTAGGTAGCCTCCAGGACAGCCACTTTCCGTTCAGTATGAATATTGCTAAATGTGACCTATGCAACATGTGTCACTTACCTGTTAATTAGTTAGAACCAGATGTACAAACTAATTAAAAATGTATCATGTACTTATTGGCATTTTTCACCAAATGTAGACATGGTTTCTGTCTTAAGACTGAAGGCTTCGATTTATTGTTATATCATGTAATTCGACGTCGTTGCGCAAAACGTCCGCAAAAACATCAGTGTTCTACAGAAATAATTTATAAAACTATTGATTCATTTTTTTTTTTATAAAAGCAGTTATTTATTCTTCTAAAAAAGTCTTGTGCATAATAGCATCCTTTTTAATTCCTAATACTTAATAAAATACATGAAAATATAAATACAATGACCATAGCATTTTTATATGCAGGTACGTATTATACCCCATATCACAATCTAAATTGCTTTATAACTTCATGAAAAGGCAAGAAGAAAAGACAATAAAATGTCCCCAATAATCTCCCCGGGTGGACGCCATAACAATGATATAAATTACCGTGCGGTAATCTGGAATATGTACAGTCACGAGTTATCCCGTAGGTTCCCGATGTTTGAAAAAATATAGTTGTGTTTCTAAAAAAGTGTGAAAATGACCAATAAGATAAACTTTTATTGTAATATAAATAAAAAAATATCTTGTTGTGCTGATAAGTACAAATTCGGAATAATGTGGTTGAAATATGGAGTTGGAGATAAACTATCTAATTTCTCCAAAACAATCTTTATTTTGTATAGAACATATAGAGAAATCGAGTGATTGTCTTAAATCTTAAAAAAAGACCAAAAATTAATTAATTTAAAATTATGAAAAAATAAACACTTGTAGAGGACATTTTAAACAACATTTTTGATAAGTACAAATTTGATATTTTGAACGGTTATTGATTTATAAAGATTAAACTAATACCGTCTTTCTTTGTTTATAGTAAACATATTATCGGATTTTCACGCGACATCGATATCGAACGTTGGGTATGCCCTTCTCCACAAGTATCACTGATAAATTCTCACTTGAATTAGAAATGAAAGACGAATGGCAAGTGAGGAAAGTAGTACATGCACATCAATCATCACGGATACATGAGCAGAAAGGAGCTCTCACGGCCCCTGTATTGATAGCCAGATGAGCTACCGACTGAGCTAACTGGGCCCGCCTGTTAATCGAACTCACGATAAAGTGAGTTGACTAAGACACCGTAGCAGGTATAGTGGTAGAGCGTCCTTCTGCGGAAGGTTGTGGGTTCGATCCCCGGTCGGGTCATAACAAAGACTTGAAAATAGTACTAGAAGTTTCCTCGCGTGTCTAAAAAGTTTAGAGGATAGTTCTAGGTCTACTCAGGCCGATGTCAGTATACTGTGATTGAGTGGAGTATTATACTATGTGTATGCGGCATTATACTCCGATGTGGTAGTATTAAGAATATAAGTCGACACCGTCCGCCGCATGTGACTGAAGGACGCTTAACGTCAGTCAGCAACAGCCAACTGGTAAACAATGATATTTGCTATTATCATATTTCCATTTTTCTTATCATTGAATAAAAGTTGTTTTTGTCGCCTCTATTGTCTTTTTAATATATAATTGTAATTTAAAGCAATACTAGTCCAAACCAAAATTCCCATAACTTGAATAATTTATTCATCGTCACAAATCACTCCCCTTCCCCGTGTGTGTTATTTAAATTACGAACATATTAATACATAATTATGCGCTTTACAGCAGAAAGATCATTTAAATAAAATTGTAACATTCGTTAACGATTACGTCATTATAATTATATTCACCTTTACTATCGTATATGGTAAACATTAATAATGATGAAAGATACAACTGACAATAAAAAGCTTAACCAAGGCTAGCATAAAATCAATGCAACTTGGGATGCACAACTGACAATAGTAAAAGTCTGGAAGGTGAAATCTTAATATATTTAATTTCTTGCCGAATGTCTCAGCGTAATGTCAATATTGCAATGTCATCTTACCCTATTTATATTAGGAATATATAGTAAATAGGCCAATATGCTTATCAAAGGTACTCCCAATGTAATATTGCCATTATGAGCAAAAGAATATTGTTTTAATTGAAAGTGTATTTGGACATAAGGATGTTTCAGATAATGATAAAACGCATTACCTAATTACTATGTCTATTTTAACATTGGTATGGACGATACAACAGTCAGTTGTGCATTAATTTTATTTAATTTCGCATTCATATTTGATCCAACGTTATTTTTGTTGATATATTGATTATTTATTCTGATTTACCTTAAAGTTTATATATTTAAACATCAGTAAATATTCAAAAAACATGGTAACATGGTAACATATCAAACAAGTAATTAATTATTCATTCTGATTTACGTTTATATATATATATATATATATATATATATATATATATATATATATATATGTATATACATACATCAATCAATGTCCAATAAACTTTTCTTAGACTAAATATCCATTTTCATTTCCGATAATATAAATACCAATAACATATCATGTCCAATAAAATATAACCGATGTTAATTATTCATTCTGATTTACGTTTCATGAACATCAATAAAATATACAATAAACGTTGTTAAATATTATTCTGATTTACGTTGCATTCACATCAATAAACTATACAATAAACGTTGCTAATTATTCATTCTCATTTACATTTCATGACCATCAATAAAAAAAACAATAGACGTTGTTAGTTATTCATGTTTTATCTTATTTGTATAAAACCAAAATAAAATGTCCAATAAACGTTATCGAAAAAAAGAATATATTTTTAAGCTTTTGCCTATGGCTAATATTTCCTATAACATCATCTATATGTACATACACAACTGCCCATATTACACTTGAAAACAATGAACTATCACTTGATCAGTCTGAAATTTCAAAACAAAAGAATACAATTAAATGGTCCAACCTAATACCATCTCTAACGAAATTTTCAAGTTTCATGTTTCGTAGGTGCGCGTAGAAATGCTGAATGTTGTATGTCAATTGTTCTACTATAATTTATCGGATGACTATAAATATAATTGATATTACTGCCTAGGGTTTGTCGAATGATAAACCATTTTAACAGTAATACGAATTATTAACCTTTGTTTAAAAGGTGTGCACAGGATCATTTGATACGAAAAGGGAACAATGTTGTAAACAATTGTCATAAACTTGATGACCATGTAAAATTCAAAAAGGAATTCTGTTATGAGGATTATTTAGATAAAATTAACACATGATAGCTTAAGAAAGTTATTTCTAGTTTGAGATTAAGTTCATATGAATCTCAGCACTCTTGAAATAGAAACAGTTAGCTATAACGGAATTGACCGCAGTACTCAAACAGATTGTTTTGTAAATTATATACTCAAAATGAAGTCGAAACGGAATATCAGTTCCTATTATGTTGTAACTAGTATATTGATATTTAAATACTAAGACCATCAAAAGTGGCCCTCATTCGATAAAGTTAATTCTATAATAGCGTCTAGGAATTAACATGTGTTGTTTAAAGTCGCTAAATTTATCCGATGTCTGTTTTTCAACAGCCGCATGCGGGCAATTTGCAGCAGCCTAAGATTCAGTCTGGGATTTTGCCTAGGACTTTGTCTGTGAACTGACCCAGGTCAATTAGGTACCTGCGTCCCTATCCTCGTTCTGATAACGCGCACCCCGCTGCAGCGCGAGTCATGCACTTTATCTTGGATAACGCTCTGTGCAACAACTTTGTGTACTCAAAAAAAAAAAATCGGATCAAACTCGTACGACCTCCCTGCTTTCAAAAATTAATATACCAGGACGGCGTGGAAGAAGCTCAACAAGGTCAGGAAAGTCGAGAAAGCAAAGGACTCGCGAGGAAAGTATTGCTTTTGATCGTAGCCGTTCTCCAGTCGCACGGAGGTAGACTGAAACCACCGCATCAACAGCAACAAAAGGATCTAGTCTCGACCAAAATTGGCCTGGGACAATAACAACCATATCGTATCTTTTATATATACCTCCTTTTTATTATGGTCATTGTATTCCTCTTGATATTCGTCATCCTTTAAACCTTCGAAATTAACCATTTGTTCAACTTCTTCGTCGGTCGCCCTTTTATCATCCATGTCCACAGGTCTTTGTTGAAGTTCCCGAAACAGACCGAAGTCACAACATGTAGAGAATGGCTTTTCCCTTATCTTCCGCTTGGTACATCTTGTTTAGTGTTTATAATGTTTACGTTAGTACTCTCCAAATATCTGAAATAAAGTATATGGTTTAAACATATTTTATTGCATTAATCACATAATAAGTAAACGGGTTTGGCCAAAAGTTCTAGCATCATTAGTTACGGCCGTCCCCTTCTTCCAATATATGAATTACAATAGAATCAAGATGACAATTATAACATTCAATGTAAATTTCAATGTAAGAGATAAAAATAAAGAGAAAATGAGTAAAGTAGGAAATAAGAAAAAAGAAAGAAAATACATAACATGTGTATTTTTAAGTTCTGTCATAATATCGTTCAGGTGCATTGAAGGGCTGCATAAAATTGGGTTTTTGATGCCGAAAATCCGTTGTTGATAAACGTATCCTGTTTTAATGAATGGTAGTACCTGTTTGAATATAAATGTACTTGTATCACGGGTATATATATATGGAGATAATTATTTGTGAATAACCAAGACGTAAATGTACAGACCAGACTACGGCGAGTGCACCAAGCTACAATGCAAACCATAGATACAATATCAAGGCCTCTGCCAAACCAATAAATTTGGTGTCGACCATGACTTATATACTATGGAATTACATGCAACACATCTGGACAGGGTGGACAAATTTGCATACATGAACTTATAGCTTTATATGAGTAGGATCCAGTTAAGGATTCATGACTACTCACATGCTATATAAAGGACAGATTTATAAACCCGTTGGTTCATATAGATACAGTGAATTAATATATATTTAATTTCATAAAGGGAGATAATAAAATTCACAACAACGGAATTCACGATTTTTGGGATCTTTTCAGATGCTCATTCACAATGCATGATATATATATGGAGATAATTATTTGTGAATAACCAAGACGTAAATGTACAGACCAGACTACGGCGAGTGCACCAAGCTACAATGCAAACCATAGATACAATATCAAGGCCTCTGCCAAACCAATAAATTTGGTGTCGACCATGACTTATATACTATGGAATTACATGCAACACATCTGGACAGGGTGGACAAATTTGCATACATGAACTTATAGCTTTATATGAGTAGGATCCAGTTAAGGATTCATGACTACTCACATGCTATATAAAGGACAGATTTATAAACCCGTTGGATCATATAGATACAGTGAATTAATATATATTTAATTTTATAAAGGGAGATAATAAAATTCACAACAACGGAATTCACGATTTTTGGGATCTTTTCAGATGCTCATTCACAATGCATGATATATATATGGAGATAATTATTTGTGAATAACCAAGACATAAATGTACAGACCAGACTACGGCGAGTGCGCCTAGATACAATGCAAACCATAGATCCAATATCAAGGCCTCTGCCAAACCAATAAATTTGGTGTCGACCATGACTTATATACTATGGAATTACATGCAACACATCTGGACAGGGTGGACAAATTTACATACATGAACTGATAGCTTTATATGAGTAGGATCCAGTTAAGGATTCATGACTACTTGATAGCTTTATATAACATCCGTTTCTCAAACGAGCGTTGAGATCTGATAAAATTCGACTATCAGTTAGATAATACGATGATACCATTTGTGTTTTAAAATACATTTTATTATATGAGATTTAAAAACAGATTAAGTTTCTGAGTTACGAATATACCCGGGAAGTATATACACATGACAGAATAAACGAATTTGCAAATACATGAAGTTGTATTCTTGTATTCAAAAACAACATAATCTGAAAAAGTTGTAGGGTGTATTTATTTCTACTGTTTTTTGTAAAATGAGAACATAAATAATCGGGCAGATATTTTGTTTTAAGTTTATATACAATAATATATTTGTGATATTTTCTTCTTTCTCATAACCATCTGATACCAGTGTACAACTTCTTTATAGAAACCGAACGAGTCAAACTGGTAACAACTCTAGCTGCTGTATTTTTTCTAGTTTATCTTTTTCGTATTGGAAACATTTATCAAGAACAATGGTGCATATTCAAAAACTTGTCGCAGGAATAATATATATATTTAGGTTAGTGATTTCCGATTTAGCATAATTTTAATTTTTCGCGGCATGTCTAAAATTTAAGAGGCTGATGAAACAACAGTAACTATATGTTGATGCCATTTTCAAGCATGACTAAAACTTACACTTAAATGTTTATGATGTTCTACAAAATTAACTAAAAAAAATGAAACATTAGATTGGGATTTAAAACATTTCTTTTTAGAGTAAAAATTATAGCTTCAGTCTTTTGGAGATTAAAATGCACTAATCATTGTTTTGCCCACTTTGATATAACGATCAGATCGTTATTTATTATACCTTCTAAATCTGTTAAATTCCAAGATGAAAAAGCATGTGATATTTCAACTGCAAATATTCGTGTAATATTTATCAAGATTTTATCTATACGATTAATGTAAACTAAAACTAATAAAGGACACAAAACAAAACCTTGTGGAACTCCGGCTGTTGTTTCTTTTAATTCTGAAATAAAAACTATTACCTAAAATACTCTTTGTTCGCGTTTATGTAAATTATTGTCGATCCAATTAAAAACATTACCGTTTATACCATTTTGCTTTAATTTAAACAGAAGACTTTTGAACCACAAGCGATCGAATGCTTTCGATACATCACAGAATACCATACTTGTAAATGAATTGTTTATTATTTATATCTTGAAAAATTTGATGATATTTATCTAAAAGATGGTAAACCTAGGAGTGTCATTTTAGAAATTCTGATTATAACTTATAAATTAGGCTATTATCAACAAGAAAAGTATATATATTATGTTTAAAAACAAAATTCTTTTCATTAACTTACCAATACAGATTAAGAGTTAAAATTGATCGATAATTAGATGCCATGTTTGTTTACCTTTTTTGAAGAGTTGTATTATAAGGGTTGATTTCCACAAATCTGGAAATTTATATTTAATTAATGATTTATTAAATAACTGTACTTGAGGTTTCGAAAAACTGTACTTGAGGTTTCGAAATACTTTATTTTATACTTCAAAACTTTGTTATTAATTTTGTCATTCCCAACAGCTTTGCCTGGATCAATGATGTCGATCATATGTTCTATTTCTGACTTTGTTGTACTCATATTAGAAAGAGCATCATTAGTTTTCGAGTTATCATTTGGGAATGTAATATCAGTTTCATTATTGATTATTGAAATAGAAATGAAGTAGTCATTTAAACAATTTGCTTTTTTTTTCGTCATTATAAAAGTATGTTTCCTCCCCAGGGGTATGTTTTAGTATTTTTGTTTTTCTTAATAATATGTTTAACAAATTTCAAGCAGAGATTTGGATTTGGATTTCTGCTGTCTGAAACTAACGTTTCAATATGATTAAAGTACTGTTCTTTGGCATGCGTTTTCAAATTATTTACTGTGTTTATTAACTGTTTGTATTTAGTCCATTCCGTCTGTTCATTGCGTTTGTATTGTTTTTGTCCTTTGTCTATCTCGTTGTCTAGTTGTCCGTCTGATTTCAGAGTCGTACCATTGTTTGTCAGTAGGTCTGATGGGTATTTTTTATAGGGAATACATTTTTACATAAATGTTTACACGCTGCGTTAATGGAAATGGAGGAAATAAACTCCCAATCAAAAGTATGTATCACGTCATTCAATTTGTCATAATTTACTTTTCTTTAAAACAAAGCTTTTCTAATTAAAGCAGGAGGCATAAAAAGAGAAAAGGGGATATAAATATAAGTATATAGATTTATGGTCACTTATTGTATTCGGAACATCTAAAATTCCCGAATTGTGAGGCTTGTGTGTATCTGATTTAACCACTGGATCTATCAGAGTTGATGTAGTTTCAGTTACTCTGGTTGGTTCTGTAATGGCATTTGTTAGATTGTTAATAATTATGTTATTTTTAAGATTATTATTTCTTATATTTAATTGATCCTCGTTAATATCGGCTACTTAAAATATATGTTTGAAGAATCAATAGCGTTTTCAATACATGTGTCAATACAACAGGCGTATACGGGGAGCGGTATAAACACCATATAAAAATCGGTCCAATTTGTGTTTGACTTCAACCCAAACAGAATCAATTAACGGATATTCTAAGTCTAATCTTCATTTTGAAGCGAGATGATTAGAAACATTGATTTAAATACCACTATAATGAGCGGTGTTGTCTTTTACGAAATGGATCTGAGAAACCGGCTTATATCTATATTTGCAATTTACAATAAAAGTTCTTGGTCGACCGAAAAAAAGGGTGAATCCGACGCGATGGGAACGATCAATGTCTGGTGTCGTTATGCTGGCGTTGCTGGCAGCACTAATCTCCATGACGATCTGGTCAGTGTTTCCTGCATCTGTCTCAGGGATACAAACGACTCGCAAGCAATTCCTTCTACTGTATTGTTTTGCTTCATCAGACGCTTATTTAAGTTTTCCAACTTTGTGTCGCAGAAAAGGGTTTAACTTGTTGATAGAATGCGTTACACTATCGACGACTGATTTTACGAGCATTTCTAGCAGATATTTTATAACATCTTGAACCGTGCTGGAGATTGGTGTAAAGTCATAATTAGCAAGGTGAGCATTGACGTCATTGATATCTGATATTCCAGAATTGTCAGAATCGCTGGCCTGTTTAGTTTTCTTTTCAGGATTGATGTCCATGACTGAAGAAGGGAGACGATAGTTCCCCTTTATTTGTTGAATATTCATCAGATGTTTAACAGAGTAGAATTCATCGCAGATAAGCTAATTTGAATCGAACTATGTTTCGCTGTTAAAACCCATTGCTATAATTAGAACCTGAGAAGTTGAGAAACACGTGCTACTGCAGGTTATCAAGTAGGTCAACTGCGAGTGGCAATGTGTAAACTTTCTATTGACCTCTTGTTTAATTTAAAGTCAAATATTACTAATTTTTCCTTTGATATAATCCAAACTTTCCATCTCAGTATTCAACAACATTTATTCAAAGACATCTATAACAAGTACAACGTTTTTAAACCACTACGTATACAGTACAATTAAAACATTCATTTTCTAAACACACGTCTGGTCCGAAAGAAAAGGGGATGGTTGTTGGGTGGGTGGAAATCAGGTTTATTGGGTGGCCTAACACCGATACTGTCGCCCATGGGTTACGCCCGCTTTATAACTTAAAAGAGCACAAATAATCATTTACGCAAGTGTGTAATCTTAAAATTCTGACGTAAGCAATATACAGATAAATGCACATCCCATTCCCAGTAGGTGTTTTGAAATTATTATACATATATTTACTTTTTATATTTTTTTGTTGAATGTTTCCTTTCAAATCGGATATTTCATCGTGAAGTAAAGTGAAAGTAGTGTCAGCACAATTCAAAGCCTTTCAGAAAGGTTAAAATTGAAGATATAAAAGAAAACTGACATTTGTTCATGTTAGTCAAATTAATGATATAATACTTCTATAGTAGGCAACAAGAAAACTATAGATGAAAAGATTGGGTTAAGAAAATAAAAAGTACGGCTTATTAATCACATGTTCAAGTAGAAACAAGAAGAAAGTAAAACCATACTATGTGTGTACCGAAATGGAATTATTCAATATGTGTACAGAACAGATTTCGAAAATATGATATCAGTCAAACTAAGAAAAAAAAAAGATTTTTTCCAGTATGTAACGATCATTTAACAGTTATACTACTTACTTAAAATGACTTTTTTCTGATTTAGAACTATCCCAATTAACGTTCACATGTGGTATGTATATTTCACAACACTCTCTACACAACACCTGCAATTCTAATCAAACAGTTACAGGGCAATGACCTGAGAATATTAATATTCATGTATAACATTACATGATTCAAATGTGATTTACAGGGGAGCGTATCACCATGTAATGGCTTAGCCAAAGATGAAAGAAAGTAACTTAAACATACTTAAAAGCATACAATCAATCATTTTATTGCATTTAAGTAGCTGACTTGTCTGCTGTGCATATCAATTAGTTCAGGTTTGTGGCAATGTTCTTTTTTCAGTTGGTCATGTTAGCTTTGATATAGATTTTTCTTTCTGTTCAGTTTATCTATCATTTTAACACTTTTCGGAATTTTCATGTGATTTCATTGGTTGGGGCAATGGATTTGCGATTTTAAAAAATGTGTAATAAAAACTTATACGGTCGGTAAATGCTACGGTGTCCCATTGTGGGTGGGGTTAGGGATAGGGTGTTGGGGTATTGTGTCATATTCCTTATTTTAAGCAAAATCGAAACAACGATGATAAAAAAATCTACAATGGTGAAAAGTCGAAACACCGAAACCACAATGCTGAAAAGTCGAAACTACGATAATGAAAAGTCGAAATAAAAAAGTTTTATTTATGTTAAACAAAATATACATACATGTAAACAACACAGCAAACAACACATTTTATTTCATATTTATAATTCTTATTATCTAAAATCAGGGGCGTAGGGTGACAAATTTAGAAGTCACTCAGTGGGTGGGAGTTAGGTCCCTTTCTGTGGGTTGGGGTCCGGTGAAGATTTTTAGAAATAGAAGTAAAAATGGTGGCTTCTCTGGTGACTTAACGAACGTTAATGCTTGATTGGGCTAGAACACATTAATTACTCGAGCAAAATATTTACCAGCGGATTTGATTTTAAATGTTACTCAGAAGAGTAACTGAGTATGCCACGCTGCCTGTCTAAATATTTATAAATCTTTATACTTGAAGACATTAAAATAATGAACATTTTGATACCAATTACGGCATGAATTAGCTTCCGTACTTCTTAAAAAATGCTATAGCTTCCGTACATTTTAAAAAAATATTAAACCTTTGCCGTCTTTGTAAAAAAAATATTTTTTCTACATAATTGTAATTCCTTAATGCCTAAAGGTTAAATATATAACAAATAATTATTTCTTATATGGGTCTATCAGTTTTACGTTTAATTCTGCCCACGGAAACCAACATGTAAAAGTCTGACGTATAAATCTACAACAATATCATATTAAAATATTTCAATCATGAAAAACATTTTAATGATCACATTTTACCTATCTTAATCCGATTATCCGTTTTCTCTTTGGTTTGTCATTTTCATGTAACAGTCGATTACGTCATGAAACGTCACGATATGCAGGCCTCCAACGATATGCGAAAGTGGCAGAATTTGACCGAAAATTGAGATTTTTAAATCGAAATTAACCGTATTTTCTTTATCCGTATTTTTCTACACTTTTTATGTGTTGATCACAGGATCAATTTTAACATTATTTATGCAAAGCCTTTCATTTCTTTTGCAATTAGTTATAAATTAGGTATATTAACAGACTGACTGGACGTCGTCCTTTGTTTACATTTGAACGCCACCGCAAACAATATAAACAGTAGATTAAACAGATAACCAAGTGTGTATGTTGACTTAAATTACGATTCATTTGTAAAAGTGTCAAATTATAAAGATGCAAATAAACAACCAAATTTAAAAAAGTAAGTGGAAAGTTAATTGACATACCTGCATTTAGCATAACTCAAATCACATAAAATGTCATTGACATGTAAACACACGATTATATGTAGAAACAAAGACGACACACTTACGTTCGGACTGGAACAGGTAAATGTACTAGTAGAATTAGCAGATATCAACACCTCGTATTTGAGTAGAAGTAAATGCTTTACCTGCCGGTTTTATGATCATTGAAGCAGTCTGTTTTATTCATTCGTTATAATATATATAGCAGTCTCTTTTAACAAACTATGTTTAATAAATATAGCCGTATGTTTTACTCATCCTTTATAATATATATAGAAGTCTATTTAATTCATTCGTTATAATATGTAAAGCAAACTATTTTAACAAACACTCTATAAAAATATAGCTCTTCCTTTATAGTATATATTCGTTATAAAATATATATATAGCAGTATATTTTACTCATCCTTTATAATATATATAGCAGTATATTTTTACTCATCCGTTATAGTATATATGACAGTATATTTAACTCCTCCTTAATAGTTTAATAATAAAGATTTTATATTATATATAGCAGTATATTTTTACTCATCCTTTCTAATATATAGCAGTATGTTTTACTCATCCTTTGTAATATATATAGCAGTTTTTTTTACTCCTTTTTTATAGTATAATTATACAGCAGTATATTTTACTCATCCTTTATAGTATTTATAGCAGTATATTTTTACTAATCCTTTATAATATATATATATTGCAGTATATTTTATAATATATATAGCAGTATATTTTACTCCTCCTTTATTTTTACTCATCCTTTTTAATATATATAATAGTATATTTTTACTTATCCTTTATAATATATAATGCAATAAATTTGACTCATCCTTTGTAGTATATATAGCAATATATTTTACTCATCCTTTATAATATATATAGCAATATATTTTTACTCCTCTTTTATAATATATATAGCAGTATATTTTATTCATCCTTTGTAGTATATATAGCAGTATATTTTACTCATCCTTTGTAGTATATATAGCAGTATATTGTACTCATCCTTTATAATATATATAGCAGTATATTTTACTCCACCATTATAATATATATAGCAGTATATTTTACTCGTCCTTTATAGTATAATTATCAAGCAGTACATTTTACTCATCCTTTATAATAAATATAGCAGTATATTTTACTCATCCTTTATAATATATATAACAGTTTATTTTACTCATCTTTTATAATATATATAGCAGTATATTTTACTCCACCTTTATAATATATATAGCAGTATATTTTACTCCACCATTATAATATATATAGCAGTATATTTTACTCATCCTTTATAATATATATAGCAGTATATTTTACTCCTCCTTAATAGTATAATTATAAAGCAGTATATTTTACTCATCCTTTATAATATATATAACACTTTATTTTACTTATCTTTTATAATATATATAGCAGTATATTTTACTCCACCTTTATAATATATATAGCAGTATATTTTACTCCACCTTTATAATATATATAGCAGTATATTTCACTCATCCTTTAGTTTTACTCTTCCTTTATAGTACAATTATATAGCAGTTTATTTTACTCATCCTTTATAATATATATAATAGTATATTTTTACTCATCCTTTATAATATATATATAGTATATTTTAACCTATCCTTTATGATATATATAATAGTATATTTTTACTCATCCTTTATTATATATATAGCAGTTTATTTTATTCATCCCTTATAAGATATATAGCAGTATATTTTACCCATCCTTTATAATATATAAAGCAGTATATTTTACTCATTCTTTAGTTTTACTCTTCCTTTATAGTTTAATAATATAGAATATTTTTTTACTCATCCTTTATTATATATATAGCAGTATATTTTACTAATCCTTTAAAGACTATTTGGCAGTATATTTTACTCATCCTTTAAAGACTATATAGCAGTATATTTTATCATCCTTTTAAGACTTTATACCAGAATATTTCACTCATCCTTTATAGTATAATTATATAACAGTATATTTTACTCATCCTTTAACGTATATATTGCATTATATTTAACTCATCCTTTATGATATATATAGCAGTATATTTTACTCATCCTTTATAATATATATAGCAGTTTATTTTACTCATCTTTTACAATATATATATCAGTTTATTTTTACACATCCTTTATAATATATATAGCAGTATATTTTACTCAACCTTTATAATATATATAGCAGTTTCATTTACTCATCCTTTATTAAATATTTAGCAGTATATTTTACTCATCCTTTATAATATATATAGCAGTATATTTTACTCCTCCTTTATAGTATAAATAACAGTTTATTTTACTCATTCTTTATAATATATAGCAGTATATTTTACTCATCCTTTCTATTTACTCCTCCTTTATAGTATAATTATAAAGCAGTATATTTTACTCCTCCTTTATAGTATAAAAAGCAGTATATTTTTAATCATCCTTTCTTTTTACTCCTCCTTCAAAGTATAATATATATTAAGCAGTATATTTTACTCCTCCTTTATAGTACAAAAAGCAGTTTATTTTAGTCATCCTTTATAATATATAAAGCAGTATATTTTACTCCTACTTTATAGTATAAATAGCAGTATATTTTTATTCATCCTTTCTTTTTACTCCTCCAGTATAGTATAATATATATATAGCAGTATATTTTACTCCTCCTTTATAGCGTAAATAACAGTTTAGTTTTACTCGTCCTTTCTTTTTACTCCTCCTTTATAGTATAATATATAGAGCAGTATATTTTACTCCTCCTTTATAGTATAAATAGCAGTATATTTTACTAATCTTTTCTAAAATATATAGAAGTATATTTTACTCATGCTTTATAGTAAAAAAAGCAGTATATTTTACTCCTCCTTTATAGTATATAAAGCAGTATATTTTACTCATCCTTTATAGTATATATAGCAGTATATTTTACTCATCCTTTGTAATATATATTGCAGTATATTTTACTCATCCTTGATAATATATATAGCAGCATATTTTAAATCATCTTTTATAATATATATTGCAGTATATTTTACTCCTCCTTTATATTATATATAGCAGTATATATTACTCATTCTTTAGTTTTGCTTCTCTTTTATAGTATAATTATATAGCAGTACATTTTACTCATCCTTTATAATATATATAGCAGTATATTGTACTCATTCTTTATAGTATATATTGCAGTATATTTTACTCATTCTTTATTTTTACTTCTCTTTTATAGTATAATTATATAGCAGTACATTTTACTCATCCTTTATAATATATATATAGCAGTATATTTTACTCATTCTTTATTTTACTCCTCCTTTATAGTATAATTATATAGCTGTATATTTTACTCATCCTTTATAATATATTTAGCAGTATATTTTACAAATCCTTTATAATATATATAGCAGTATATTTTACTCCTCCTTTATAGTATAAATAGCATTATATTTTACTTATCCTTTATAATATATATAGCAGTATATTTTACTTATCCTTTATAATATATAGCAGTATATTTTACTCATCCTTTATAATATATATCATAGCAGTATATTTTACTCCTCCTTTATAGTATAATTATATAGCAGTATATTTTTAGTCATCCTTTATAATATATATTGCAGTATATTTTTACTTATAGTTTATAATATATATTGCAGTATATTTTAATCATCCTTTATAATATATATTGCAGTATATTTTACTCATCCTTTATAGAATTATTAAATAGCAGTATATTTTACTCATCCTTTGAAGTATATATTGCAGTTTATTACACTCGTCCTTTATAGTATTAACATTGCAATTTATTTTACTCATTCTTTATAATATATATATAGCAGTATATTTTACTATCCTTTGTAATATATATAGCAGTATATTTTACTTTTCCTTTATAATATATATTGCAGTATATTTTAGTCATCATTTATAATATACATTGCAATATATTTTACTCATCCTTTATAATATATATAGCAGTTTACTTTACTTTTCCATTATAATATATATAACAGTATATTTTACTCATCACTTATAATATATATAGCTTTTAGTCATCCTTTGTAATATATATAGCAGTATATTTTTACTTATCATTTTTAATATATATAGCAGTATAGTTTTACTTATCGTTTTTAATATACTATATAGAAGTATATTTTACTCATCCTTTATAATATATATTCATGTAACAGTAAATTAAACTCATACTTTATAATATATATAGCAGTATATTTTACTCATTCTTTATAGTATATATTACAGTATATTTTACTCCTTTAAAATATATATAGCAGTATTTTTTACTCATCCTTTATAATATATATATAGCAGTATATTTTATTTATCATTTATAATATATAAAGCAGTTTCTTTTTACTCATCCTTTATAAAATATATTGCAGTATATTTTACTCATCCTTTATAATATATATAGCAGTTTATTTTTACTCATCCTTTATAATATATATAGTAGTATATTTTACTCATCACTTATAATATATATAGCAGTCTATTTTACTCATCCTTTATAATATATACAGCAGTATATTTTTACTTATCCTTTTTAATATATACAACAGTATATTTTGCACGCATCCTCCATAATATATATATAGCAGTAAATTAAACTCATACTTTATAATATATATTGCAGTATATTTTTACTCATCCTTTATTATATATATAGCAGTATATTTTAGTAATCATTTATAATATATATATAGCAGTATACTTTACTAATTCTTTATAATATATATAGCAGTATATTTTTTACTTATCCTTTATAATATATATAGAGCAGTATACTTTACTCTCCTATGGAAGAATTTGATTTGAGATGAACAGATGTCAAAATAATTGAAAATGTGATCATGGGAGATTTTGAGTGAATACCCAAGCATTCACATATGAACAAATTTCATATCCTTCTCTATATAAATCCTTGCACACTGGTTCTTTTGCATGTGAACAAATTGCTGTAGGGTTGTGTTTGGAATCATGTACACATGAATGTCATATTGAGGGGGGGGGGGGGCGTTTCTTGTTAAAAATGAATACGAAATCTGCATTTTCATTAATAATATGTTTATTTATTCATATTAGAAAAAGGTAAATAAATAAAATAAATTTGTAGGTACAAATGTATATGTAGCAATCGTCTTGTAAACTGTCCATTACAGAACTTAGAGGAAAGTTTGTTTCTAATACTCACTTTATCCGTATCATGGGTTTGGCATGGTGCGGCACTGCTGCAATAATATTGGTTTTGCATGCCGCATCAATAATATCAAAACTTTTTTATATTTCTTAAGCTAATTACCAAATGTTTTTACATTAAATTTGCATACAGCACCAATGGTTTCTCATTTCTTCTTCCTTTATAATTATCTAAAATTCAAACAATGATGGCATTTGTCATTGTGGATTCGATTTTGAACAGATCAAGTTTTGTAAAAATATATAGCTGCAGCAATGTCAAATACATGTCTACGTCCCTTCACATAATGATGTAACTATACAGTGTAACATTAATGTTCACAAACACATATAAGAATTAATCTTAAATACATAAAATACTTAAATCTAAGGAAATCTATCAGATGATGTTGATTTTAGACTGGTTCAAGTACAATTGCATACGACTTGAAATTGATATAACAATAAGTAAATAACAAGTTAAAATTGAGTTGTTTTTTTTTATGTATTTATTGTATAATAAGTAAAAAATTAAGAAAATATTTGTGAAAAAAAAGCCTGTTTTAATAGCAATCATTTTACTGGTTTAATGCAAATAAGAAAGACATGTTTAAATTTGTATATTGCTGTATAATATATACCATGTATATGACAAGTCTGTATTTGATTTCTACTAATTATGAAGCTTTTTTTTTTAAAAAACAATTTGAAAACTACCGGTAATCTTATCTACTTTCCTAGTTTATATTTTATTGGATTAGCACTGCTATATGTATCAGCTCCCAAAATATAGGATGGACACATATTAAAAAACAGCTGTTACTTTTTCTGGAATTTTGTTCTTGGTCACAGTACATTCAGTATGTTAATTTATAGCCTTGGTGAAGGTTCAGATGAACAAATTGTTGATGGAATAAATTTACCCAAGCTACTAAATATGTTTAGTTTAAACTTATTTATATTACTTTAATTGTGAAACAAGTTCTTACAACTTAAGCAAATCATGCTGGACATTTTCCTGGGTAGAACCAGCACTAAGAATATGCGGAAAAAGTGTCTTGCTCCAGGACACCACACATAGCTGTGGCAGAGAATCGAACCCATGACACTCCGATCATGGGTTCAGTACTCTACCACTGAACCACACACTCAACAATTAATAAATATGTGTTGATATTTATCAAACATTTTGTACCTTCTCCGTATACTAACAATAAATATAATGCATACAATCATGTTCTTATGTAATAGACTGTAAAATTAAATTTCATCAATTCGACGACCGATTTATTTAAACGGGCCCGGCTATTGATGGAGGAAAACCACAGAATGAATGAGAACAATTACTGTATTTCTGGCAAATAACTGGTAAACTTTCACAACATTATTTTTTTTTACTGAGCTTCGCTCGAATTCACAACCTCGGTGGCAAGAGGTTATTGATGAAGCTGGACCCTATTGGCTGCAGAAGATCCCCTAGGTATAATCAGACACATGTATATCGTTTTCAATGTTTTCAACTAAATTAACTTAACAATTAAGTCAACAAATGCATGTACGCTTAGACAGAAATAGTAACTTCTAAAATTGAATAAACAAACTTAATTTGCAAGTTTAACAAAAACCCTCTATAAAAATTAGGAAATAACAACATCATCATACTTATGATATATATAATCCAAACATGGTGTACAAAAAGAACAAACCATTAAATGGAATACTGTATATATTAGAGAATAGTTGAAATATTCAGTTTTATTTCATCACGTGAGCACTGAAGTGGTATGAATACAATTGTGCGCACCAATTTCAGTGTTCATGAGTAACATTTAATATTTCACTAAAACCAACAGTTAAATATTTCTCTTAATTTCATGCTTATAAACAGTACACTAGGAGAACCACATTCAAAAAAATAAACACAATGAAATTACCGATTATAATTTCACTATTTTGAATAGTGCAATTACCACAAATAACCTACAGAGAAATTTCTAAAATACCTCAAACAGCATATTTAAAATGAATGATTCTGCAAATCACAAGAAAATACCTTGGAATATTTTTTAAGTTAATATCAAAATACTTAAATAGCTACCAGTACAAGTGCAAATCACAAGTTTATATAAAATAACACGATAATCACAAAATTTTGCAAAAAAAACTGTAAAATTATACAAATACCAGCACTCTACAATGTATATGTAAGACACAACAGTTGATAGTAAAATAGAGATTGTCTGAAATAACTTTGTTTATATGTACTGTCACCCATATTTATCTTCCGTAGCAGAAACACAATTGAAATAAAACCCAACTTGTATCTAAAGTTTTTTCATTATTCATTCTTATACACAGATACATGTATCTGAATATCTGAAAAATTGATTTCTAAAAAAATGTTTAATTTGTAGTTTAGCTATTATTTTGTGGCATGGAGAGCCGGGGTTGTGGGTACACAGAACAGAATAATTTCTTACGAGTATTTTTGTTAAAAAAAAATACAAAAAAAATATACAATTGAAATGTGTTAAAAATTCGACACATCGTAAAAATTTATGCATATCCAATATTTGACATATATACAACAGTGAATATAAATTCAGCATTAATCTAATAGACTATATATAAATATAAATCACTACTGCCTTATAAGGTACATGAATCACTAAGTTAACACTGCAGAGATACATGTATACTGGTAAGCTGCCCGAATATGTAGGCTATAAAAGTAATAAGATAAAACACAGGTACATGAACATAGAAACTTATGATTATGGCGGGTGAATCTAATGGAAGACGTTGTATGATGACACAATGTTTAAAGGGACACACGAGTCCTGAAATTGATATTACTCACGATTCAATCTTTAAGATTACAGACATGTTACCAAATTAAGATAAATATTATATTACTATCTTCATCTTGATAAAAACCGCAGCGGTGGACTTGTGGTACAGCCTGGCATGCCGAAGGCCGTGGGCTTGACCCCCGGCCTAGTCATACCAAAGACTTGAAAACTGGTGAGCTTTCTCACTTTGTGCTCAGCATTTAGAGGGTAATTCAAGGGCTGGTTGACCTTATGTCAGTACAAGTGACTGGGTGGGATATCATACCATGTGTTCGCATTATGATACTCCAGTGTGTCAGTGCATAGAATACTGTCTCAAGTAGACACCAATGCCATTTAACTAAAAACATTTTGAAAACAATGCTTAACACCATACAACGTCATCTTATCATAAAAATTGGTAGTTCCTTCAATTTTCTTACAATGTAATAAAAAATTATCAAATTACAAAATGTGTTTTTATCACATGTGACCACAAACATACAAATAATGATGCATTTCAGAAGTATTTTAGTTTAAATAATTATATAAAAAGACAGTCATTTCACCTTATCATCGTTCCCGGGATCAGCTAAGTTGTTAACCAGTACTAGACACACCTTATCTCTGCAAGTCACCGATTACTTCTCCACATATTCATAGGTGGGATATTCATGGAACAAAGTGCCATGACAGAGATGGTGGCAGCGCCTTTCAAAAATGGATTAAAGAGATTATAGCTCAGCACATATACTTGCATATTCTGTTTTCACATTTGATACACAGATTTAACAAAAATTTGAGAAGAAGAGTTGAGAGAAAAAATTTCAAAATTGGCATATGTCCCTTTAAGTGACAAACATGTTACTGCCCTAGATGGTGTTTGGTGCAAGTTATAAACAAAATTGCAATTTACCCCAAAAATCAAACACATTTCATCTACTGTGCTGTAACAGATTTTAGGAGTTGTTTTTGTACAATTACAAATGGGGAACAAGAAAATGAACACTTTTTTTATCATGTCATACATGTAGTACTTTAACTGCCACTAGAACATAATAACAATAAGAACAACAACAGCAACAAATAAATGTCATTAAATGATATACCAATACACATATATATGTTTAATTAAAACAATAATCTCCTGTATGTAAAACTACAGAACAAGAAAAGCTCAGTTTGTGGTAAAGTAATAACATAATGCTGATACAGGATTGCGTGTGCTTTGTGAGCATAGGCAGGTATGATTGGTGTGCCGGTGATTTTCAACATCTGCTTGCACTAAAAACTAAATTATTCAAAAACAAGAGGCCCAAGAGGGCCTGAAGATGCTCTACTGACTCATAGTGGCCATAGCACTTTTTGAAATTCTCCTATGCAATAGAAATATCGGGGCGAGGTCATTTTTAACCCTAGGGATACGATTTGAACAAATCTAACACAACTATAGTTGGTCATCATTATTACATAATCATTTTGAAAATATGCTGGGCCGTTCATGAGTAGATTTTTTAAGTTTTGGACTATTTTTAGTAATGGCAGCCATCTTGAATTTCAGATTGAAAAAAAAAAATTTCTGTATAGTCTCCTATGCAACAGAAACATGCATGTGAAGTTTCAGTGTAATTGGCCTAGTGGTTTCAGAGAAAGTGCTGCTAACAGACGACAGACAACGCGCCATCGCATAAGTACTTCTGGCCTTTAAGCCAGTAGAGCTAAATCAAGATAATCAAGACAACAACCAGATAAAATTAACAAATTCAATAACAGGATAAAAATTACCAGATACACTAACCATAAAAATTGACATAAATACATCTAATGGAATACAGTTTTATGTAACAGAAATATTTATCTAGTAGATAAAGTTAAAAAATAGTATAGCCGTATGAAAGTCATAGTTAAAAATTCACAACTAGGGACCAAAATGGGCCTAGGACTCTGACACCTGATTCTCATTTATCTGTTCATTTCTATAACTTACTGATTCTATAATTATGCCAAATATAATAACATTTGACTCACCTGCGCGATCTTGAAAAGAATTTTGGAATTTAACAAATTAAACCTTTAGCAGCCCCTCTTAGCCTCTTAAGAATATGGAGCAATATATGTGAATAAATCTGAATCTCACTGAACTCATAATTGTATAGACAAAGAATAACATGTTATATAAGAAGAATAACATGTTATAGAAAAAGAATAACATGTTAAAGAAGAATAATAGCATGTTAAAGAAAAAGAATAACATGTTATAGAAGAAGAATAACATGTTATAGAAACAGAATAACATGTTTAAGAAAACAAATAACATGTTGGGGAAGAATAATAACATGTTAAAGAAAAAGAAAAACACGTTATATAAGAATAATAACATGTTAAAGAAAAAGAATAACATGTTATAGAAAAAGAATAACATGTTATAGAAGAATAATAACATGTAATAGAAAAAGAATAACATGTTATAGACAAAGAATAACATGTTATACACAAAGAATAACATGCTATAGATGAAGAATAACATGTTATAGAAACAGAATAACATGTTATAGAAGAATAACATGTAATAGAAGAATAGTAACATGATATAGAGATACAGTAACATTTATCAAATAAACAGAAATATGCCAACTGGCAAAAAGTAGAGGAATGAAGAGGAAAATAAGTATTCGAGGTAGATTATGGAGGTGAAATAGTTTTTTTAACATTAAATGTTACATAAAATAATCAAAGCACATGTACAAGGCATTCATCATGTATAAGAAAAGTTACTCTGACACATCAAATATAATGTCCCTTTGCTGAAGTGAGAGGATAAGAATATCATAAGTTAGTATGTGGTAGCATCCAAATAATAAAGACACATATAAAATAAAGTATTACATACAAAATATTATCTTTACTTAAAGGCAGCATTTTGTGCGTTTATTTTTCAAAATTCAAGAAACACTTTCCAATAAAAGAAAGTATATCAGATTTGTTTCAAAATTTTAAAATCGGCTAGAACTTTTTTTAAAAATATATATTCACTGCTGCTGTATTGCCAGATGTATATCTATTTAAAAATGCAAAAATAATGTGATTAAAAGGGAATTTCCTTACTTGGCCTATGAAACCAGGTCAGACTAAAATAGATATCCCACTTAAAACTGCAACATATTTTGAGATGTATCAAAATAGTAACATGATTTCGTTTTTATTTCAAACTGATCCATCATATCAGTTACATAATGTTTCATCTTAAAATGAGTATAAATGACAAGGTGAAGGTCATCAAGTAGTAGTTGCATGTTATCTATTTTTAGAATGTGGATATTTTTCAATATTACCACTCCAAATAAAATATTGTTTTTTTGTCACTTTTGGGCAGATCTGAAATGCCAAATAATTCATACTTTATTTCTTAATGATAATGAGATGCTTTGTATCTATTTAAAATAATAATTTTAAATTTTACTATAATAGTAATTTATCCTGATATGCTGCAGGTTTACTATCCACAGTGTGGAGCAACGAATGGCCAATCACAGTATGTATAATATAAACTCTAAGTTTCTAATGTGCTAATAAAATGTAATTTTACTTTTAGCTGATAAATATATTATAATATACATCATATATAAATTCATATGTCTAAATTAGGCTTAATTTCCTATTAATAATATTCAACAGTTTACACCTGTACTTTAAAAAGCTTATAAAAATTGTATAATAAATGGTAAAATGTGTAAAAAGTAAAATCAGTTAAACTATGGTTCATGGAAAATATTTAACATCACGAAGCAATAAATACTTAAATTTCTACTTAGACCAAGTAAATCACAACAAATACACAAAAAGCCTACTATGTAAATTATATAACAATGCAACTGTACATTTCAATTAATCCGAAGTTATAGTATTGCTAGGTATAGATCTATCATATGTATGTGTATGATAAAAACAATAAAAGCTTAATTGGCTGATATAATCATATAAAATGCAGCACTGTTTATGGTTGAGCTGTAGTCTTCAGCAGGGCATAGGATAAAACAAGAACATAATGGAATGGTCCTTTCTAACCCGTCTACTGATTGGTCAATCAAAGTTCACCCTTTCTATTCCGACTTCTGATTGGTTATTTAAAGTTAATCCTTTCTGTCCTTGCTTCTGATAGGTTCCTTTAAATGGATGAATAAGGTGGCGCTGTGGGCCCAACACCTGAAACAACAAAACATCGCAGGCACCTCAATGTACATGTAGGTAACTCAATTTACCCAGATAAACTGTATGTACAGGATGTTTCAAAATATGTGTTGCACTTGAAATATTTCAATGGACAATACACCAAGTTGGTATTATATCAAAATAACATTCATTCAAATTTTTCTTCTGCATCAAAACATCTTGCCTACATGTGTTCATCAAAAACCAGTTGCATCATGGTACAAAACTTTGGGAGCCATTGCTTTAAATACACTTCCATGCCAGCAGATGCTTTCATCTACATTTTTGAAAGAGAACTGATTCAACCAATGCTTTGGTATAGCAAATATACTCTTGAACATGATTAGTTTTTAACTTATAATTTTTTACATTGATTGTATAACAAGATCTTACAACAAATCACGCTCGAAGTCTTCCTGGGTAGAACCAATACTAAGCACATGTTCACATTTCACATAACTGTGGGGGGAAGATCAAACCCGCCGTCAACATGATCAGTAAGTTACCATCCATTCAGCAGAATGATGCTGATAACAGATCAATAAACAGTTAAAATATAACATCACTTGTTGTTTTGTGAGTATTTTCAACAGAACATCCCTACAATTGTTATTGGACTTGTATGTGCATGATCAAGTGCTTACATTGTTAAGCCCTGCTTGATTGGTCAGTTTCTTTTTTTAAACCAATCACGGACTACTATGCATCTATCGATTTAAAGTAGTCACTAAATGAATGACATGTTTACATATGTATATGGATATTCTGCTTTACAACATGCTAGAAGTTTTGGGTTCGATCCCGAGCTCGACCCACTGCCTCTCGTAAAACAAAGTCAGTATTTGTTCTATCCAGGAAGTGGACTCAAGTGCGATTTAAATAAGCTTTAAGTTTTCTTCGCAATCAAGCTATAATAAATTATAATAAACTAAAGTATTTTGTATAAATACCTGGTGGTGGGTAGCTGGCTCCAGGTCCAGGGACAGCTACTGTAGGATCAATAGGATAAGGAAGACCTCCAGACACATCACTAGGTGGCAGCGGGGGCTTTTCGTTTTCTAATATATTTCAAACAAAAATATTACACCAGATTTTTTGGAAAAATTTATATCTCCCTCACTGTCCTTTTTTATCTTAAATCTTCCCCTTGTTCCTCTTTTATCTTAAATCTCCCCAACTGTCCTTTATTATATAATATCTCCCCTCATTCCTCTTTTATCTTAAATCTTCCCCTTTGTCCTCTTTTATCTTATATCTCCCACACTGTCCATTTTTTCCTAAAAAGTTTCATCAAAATCCAATGAGTGATTACGGAGATGAAACGCAAGCAAGATTTCTATTTTAAAACATTGAGATAGGTATACATGTAGCTATCTTGAAATAGTCAGAACCGAATGCCACAGCAATAATTATACACATCAACACTTCATGATAAGTTCTAGACTTCCTATAAAGTTTCATCAAAATGTAACGGGTTTTTTTAGGAGACAAAGCGTGAATAAAATTATTATCTAGAAAAGAGCCACAACTCCCGTAAAATTTGACCGATGTTGACATAAAATTTGACCAGAATTTAATAATTATACATTCAGGTACATATGAAATATTAAATATGAACTTGTATTATATACCAATAAACTTTATTTTATTTTATTTATTTAACCAAACTGTTGATTTATTACTTAAACATCTATGATAACAGAGCCGGGCCCAGTTAGCTCAGTCAGTAGCATGTCTGACTATCAATCCAGGAATGGGGGTTCAATTCCCAGCTGGGTTAAAGTCTACATGATGATTGATATGTGTCTCCTTGTCATTTGTCTTCTCACCACTGATTCAAGTGGGAAAGTTATCAGTTATATGCGTTGTTGTTGTTGTATGGTGTTTAGCATCACTTTAACAATTTTTCAGTCATATCACGATGGTGTCTACTTGAGACAGTATTTTGAGTGCTGTCACACTGGAGTATCATGCCGCAGACACATGGTATGATACATACCTCTCCCAGTCACATTATACCGACACTGGGCCGACTACATCTAGAACTATCCTCTAAATGCTGAGCGTCAAGCGAGGAAGCTTTTAGTACCATTTTTAAAATCTTTGGTATGTCTTGGCCGGGGATCGAACCCACGCCCCATGCGAGGAGGACACTCTACCACTAAACCATGCTGCTGTCAGTTGTATGTGAAGATGGTTGTTCTCCAATACTTGTTAACCATCATTTGGATCCCAGAAAATGGTGGTAAGGTCTACTGATCATAAAAACTGTTGGCATCAAAAAGACACTAAATATTCCAACAATCTGACTTACCAGCACCTTCAAACCCTACAGGTTTCGAGAAAGGTTGGGGTGGTCCTGGGTAGGGTTGTTCTGGGTTGGGTGGACCATACTGTGGACCGGGGTAAGGTTGAGGGTTGGGTGGACCATACTGCGGACCTGGGACCGGTGGTGGCGGATAGTAAGCTTCTCCAACAGGGGCACCAATGGGCCCTGCACCTGTAACAAACATGTTCACCTTTAAGTTACTGAACTGTATTCAATGTTTTAAAACTGTCATTATTTTTCTCCACATTAAGTGGTTTATTTTTTATCTAATTGAATATATTTCATTCTAGTTCAATTGCAAAGAAGCTTAAGAACAGGTAGAATCAAAGTGCTAATAGTCGGTCTTAAATAAGTCAAACAGAAAATATTCACAGTCTGCTAATTTGCTTGTTGTTATTGTAGCATTTGGTTTATTTAAGGCCATTATAAATTAATTGCTAGATTATCATCCAAATTTTTCTTTAAAAGGGGGAGGGTGTGAGGATTTTTTTTTTTATTTTTAAAATTTTTGATGTTTTTTTTTGTTTTGTGTTTTATGAAAATAAAAAGGGTCAGGATGGCATGATAATAAGGTAGGCTGGTAAACGAAAATATTCACTCGGACTAATTGCAACAAAAACTGTACTTATACAGAACGAAAGTACATTGTATTAGTATCTCCCAAACCAAACTTGCAGACTGTGTTCCTCGGCAAAACAAAAATATTGACTTTTAAAAAAACCCAAAAAACCTTATTTTATAATTTGAAATTTTGGACGGTTTAGCTCACCATAGTAAGAACTCTTCAGCGGGAGGTACAATGACGTCATCAAAATACGTCATAATTTCATGGCGGCGCCCAGTCAAAATATATAAACAACTGTTTGAAAGTGCCATTATCGATCAAATATGCGGGGTAAGTATCAATTATGTTTATTTTTAATGAATTCCGTGAAGTTTGTTTGTGTTTTTAAAGTCTTGTATGTCTGCATAATTGTTGATGAACGTTGTTTCATGGTGAAATTTGAGGTAAGGTTGAATACGGTATAAACATGCATATTTTAGGATATTAAGAGTTTTGTTAGCGTTAAACATTTGTATTAAACTAATAACAGTGTTCAAAATGAGCAAAATAACACTTACTTGAAGAAAAAAACGTACTTCTTTAGGGTCACATTCGTTCATTTTTCGAAGTATGGAAGCCCATTTTTGCCATAATTCTAAAAAACGTGTTAGCTGACTACCAAAACAGGAGCTTATTTAATTACTGAATTCACAAGTTTTGACAAGTAACACTTTGTTTAGAATATGTTATGATTGTTTTTATATCATTGAATGTTTTTGTGTGTTTTAACATCATTATATTACAATAAAATCATATACAGGGTCTATGTAATTAAACGCATTTTTTCTTACATTACAGGCTGAATATTGCGCAGATGTACGCCACACAAGCAACCATACATACCATGGATCACCAGCAGCAGTACATAAATATATCATTGTACGTGTACCTAAGTACCTATCTTTTATTAAACAACAATTTTGCAAAACAGACCGTTGCAGCACAATACAATAATAATAGTTAAGCTTGCTTTAATATTGATACATGTTATTACATTATAATATTATTGTAAAATCATCTTGAGGACCTTTGTAATTGAATTTTTGTTTAATTTCAGATGCTGAATACAGCTGCAGTGTATTATTGTATTCTGCACAACCAACGGTGAACCATACATCTCTTGGGATACCGGCAGCACAGCAGAGCTAACACATCGTACGTGTTTTGTACCAATCTAACCGAATAATGCACATAATATATTGTTGGACAAACAACAATCCCACTTTAGATATTTTTGATAATATTTTATAGACCAATACATCACAATACATACTGGTATAGAATAATTATAACCTATGCACTAATAATTGAAGAATGAAAGCATGCTCTATACACACTTAAGAATGTAGACTGTCGAAACTGTCTCAATCAATTTCAACCTTATGTCTGCTGCATTCGTCTGTGAATGTTATTGCTACATACAATCATCACTTTTCTAGAATTTACCCAAATTGAAATCTTACAAATGGACGTTATTATTCATTTCAGATGGATGACTGTGTATTCTGCAACACACCTCTCAATGATCTTCCCACAGTGAAGCTACGGGATAAAGGCAGCAAGTCGATAAACGAAGCCAGTGTTGAGCGGCAATCAAACATAAATGTTATTCCTGGACAGGAAGTTCACGTGGACTGCAGAAGAGACTATATTCATAAACGCAACGTTATAGCTAGCAATTATGAAATTAACAATAATGATAGTACTACTAAATGTTCCACAAGTTCATCGGGCGTATTTGACTTTAAACATAAATGCATATTTTGTTCACAGGATGCAAAGTTTAACCATAGAAAACGGGGCTATGCTATTTTTCCAGTTAGAATTCTTCCTTTTAAGAAGTCCATTGAACGTGTATGTTCAGAAAGGAATGATCAGTGGGCCCATGACGTCTCTGGAAGGATCGCTAGCATAATTGATCTACCAGCGGCTGATGCATTATACCATCAGACATGCAGTGTCAACTTCAGGACAAATCGACAGCTTCCCAAGGAGTTTGAAACAGATGCCAGTCCTTGTCAAAAGCAAACAAAAAGCCCAGGAAGACCTGAAGCACCAGATACCACTGAAACATTCAAAAATGTTGTGAGTTATATAGAAGAAAATGAAGGGTGTGTATTAACAATGTCTGAACTGATTCATTTGATGGAAGATACTTGTGGGGACCGTGCTTACTCATACAAACATCTGAAAAACAGGTTAATTGACCATTTTGGAGACTCTATATCAGTCACCACTTTCGGCAATACTGAAGCTAAGGTCACAATGAAACAAAAAGCAGAAATTATTCATAACTTCTCAAACGATACACAAGGGTTTTCGGAAAGCGAAAAAAGGAAAACAATTATAACTGCAGCAGCGAAGCTGATCAAGGCTGATATTAATTCAATCCAAGCAGAGACCATCAAGAAATTCTACCCATCATTTTCTTCTGTTTTGTCTACCACTGGAGGACTTACGAGGGGAAGAGGCATGTCTGAGGCTCAGTGAACGTTGTGGCTGTTATCTATGCCAGCATGTGCCGAAATGAATCTCGCCATGCAAGTTTTCAGTGGCACCAATTATGCTACCAGCGAGCAACACCAAGATACGTCATTATCACGCCGTAAACGGGACAGCCATGATGTAAAACAAGTTGTGCAATTCTTGCAAGCCCGATCTCCATTTGAAGAGGCAGATATATCTTTACGAAACATAGAAACTGGTGTTACAGCGGATAAACGAGTCAATGTTGATGTGGCTTTTGACATAGGGAAGAAAATTATTCATGGCATGGTTGGACAACCCGTTGATGAATACGTATACAAAAGGAAAGGTCAAGCAGTACCACTAAGTGAACATAGCTCTATAAAGATAAATGATGAAACAGTAACCATTGATCCTCAAATTCTTTTTCAACGTTTAATTACAGTGGCCGATAGGTGTGATGAAGATATTTTGACCATATTCAAGTATGAATTGAGCACCAACCCATCTTCATTATTCGACAATACAGGTTTGCCTAGAGCTGCACAGAAATCTCAACTAGCTGATGCAATGTGGAAACTTGGAGATTGCAGCCCTGATCCAGAAATGCAAACAGAGTCGGTGGCCTATGTGATTGATGGGGGGTCTTTGTTACAGAAGATTCCGTGGCAGAAAAATAGCACATTTAGAATCATATGTGAACAATATTTTCATTACTTGGCCCAGAAGTATTCGAGCACAACAGTAGTGTTTGATGGCTACTCCAATGGACCATCCACCAAGGATATCACCCACGTTCGCCGAAATATAGGAATAGTAGGCACACCAGTGAGATTTACAAACGACACACCCTTTCGATCAAGCAAGATTCGTTCCTGAAAAACGTTGAAAACAAACAAAACTTTATATACTTGTTGGGGACTTACCTTGAAGAAAGAGGGATAAACGTTAGGTATGCAGAAAGCGATGCAGATGTACTTACAGCCGTAGATGTACTACAGCCGTAGAGCATGCTGAAACCACTACGACGTTTGTGATAGGAGAAGACACGGATCTGCTTGTCCTTCTGTGTTATCATGAGAAGGATGCAATGAATATTTTGTTTAGGTCTGATACGAAGCAGACAAAATTAAAACGAAACAAAGTTTGGGACATTAAAAAAACACAGGCAATACTAACAAGACCTGTTTGTGATCTTCTCCCATTTCTACACGCACTCACGGGTTGCGACACTACCTCGCGAATATATGGGATCGGCAAAACCGCTGCATTGAAAAGGCTTTGTACGAGTCACCAGCTACAAGAGGTGGGGACACTCTTCATGACAAGTGAGACAAAACAAGAAGTAATGCGCAATGAAGAATTAGCTCTGATATTGCTTCTTGGTGAAAATACGGATCAAAATCTTGACGTAATAAGGTTCCAAAAATTCACTGCGAAGGTTATGACGAGTACATCGTGCGTTCAAGTCCATACACTACCACCGACATCTGCTGCAACAGCTTTCCATAGCCTCCGAGTGTATATTCAGTCTCAAACATGGATTGGCGAAAAAAACCTGCAACCTGAAGACTGGGGTTGGCAGCTGAAGAATGAGGTGCACAGTCCCATAAAAAATAACATGCCTGTAGCACCCGCAAAACTGCTGAACGTTGTTCGATGTAATTGCAAAGCTAACTGTGACAGTCAACGATGCTCATGTCGGAAACACGGTCTGGAATGTTCTTTTGGATGTGGAGCCTGTCGTGGAATTAGTTGCACAAACTCCCACACGCCAGAATACGTTGAATTTCTAAGTTTTACATGCAATGTCAAGTTTTGTCTATTTTGTTGGATCTTTTAACATATGATAACTTGAGCCGCATCAAGCATTAAGGGTCCTTAACTCTTTCCATCATACGACAATCCTGCAACAAACGACTTGTTTGATTTGTCAAAACGTAGAAACTCTCTATAATTCAAGTGATAACCTATGATTTAAAGTGGAAAACATTGTGTAAAAAGGAGAAATTGCACGTTTTATGCAATTTCTTCTTTTGCCACCGTGTTTCAAAAGGCCGTCTGCTGTAGAGGGGTCAGAAAGCGTTTATATGAGGGAAAGGGTTAAAGTACGAAGGCACGAAGTTTTATTACCATTTGTTGATAATTGGAAAGATAGTGTAATTGTATTTGCATTCTGTATTACAATGTTTATCGGACAGTTCTGGAGTGATAGAATTGTACATACATTACGCGTGTATCAAATCTATTAATTAACGCATGTATGCTGAACCATAATTTAAACTGATCATTTTGAGGAGTTATATTTGAGATTTCATAATTAATGCAAATGAAATAATTATTAACACAAATAAAGATTTGTCTGTTTCATTTTCGATTTTTTTTTTGTATATTCATAATAGTGGGTGGGGTAATTCCCCCATCACAAAAGGAAAAAATGAATTATTTCTTACATTCAAATGCAAAGAATGATAAAAAATACCATTAAACCTATGAACATGTAAATAATGTATAAATTAAGGTAAAACATGCCATAAATTATCAAAAAAGGTACCACAACACTCAAATATGTATATGTGAGTGGTTATTAGAACATTTCGTTATGCCCTTAATATAAAGTCAATTTTCTCAGAAATGCCTGATCTGAGTGAATGCAACTTTCTCTCTGTATAACAACATATATTGTAGTTTACGAAAATAATAGAAACGTTTGTGTTGCAATTAGTCCGAGACATGATGCTACGCAAGATTTCGTTTACCAGCCTAAGGGGGCGGGCTGGGATGATAATCTAGCAATTAATTTATTATGGCCTAATGTAACATTTTTAAAAATGACAAAATACAAATTCCACGATATCATTTTTGCTTCATTTTGTTGCATATACAAATGTATAAAAGAAATGAAAAATGAAATTCTTCTAAGAAAGACTACAAAGCATGATCAAAGCTCTGCCTTTTGGCATAACACCTAGTTAACCAGTTATGGGTGCTGTGTATGGGAGGGCATTAGGTTGGGCCTCGCATTAAACCTGCAACCACCACCTGCGATCTTTAGAATGCACATATAACATTTCATTCACTTAACTTGTAGTTATAAGTTTAAGTTTGCACTAGTGAAACTGTGATAATTATAAGCATGGACAGAAGGTTGATTCCAGGAGCCGAGTTCCCAAGTGACGGAATTTTCTATCCAAACCGAACTGAAAAAGCATTAAAAGATTCTTTTCCTTGCATACCAAACATATTGATATACTATTTTCATCATTATATTTTTCACAATGGTTGCTTTTAAGACATGAAATTATATGATTTATGTCATACATCTTATATGTTACTTCGTTAATGATTCCAACGTCACAGCTTAAGGATTTTATTTTGGTCCCAGGACGAGATAAAAAAACCTAACCCCAGTAAAAATGTGTAGACTTACAATGTATCTGATATGCAAGAAAAGTCTTTCTTGCACACCAGATAAGTATATCTGCATTTTTAACAGAGTAAGATATATCTATAATCACCTAAAATTCTCGCGCTGTGACGTTGGAACCATCTAGATGATGTAATATATATTATATATGACGTAAATCATATGACTTAACAGCTTAAAAGCGGTTGTTGTAAAATCTATAATGATAAAATAAGTTGAAATAATCATTTAATATGTTTGGTATGCAAGAAAAAAAATCATTCATGGCTTTATCATTCCCGCCAAAACTGTTATCCCTCGGGACAGAATTTTATATCCTACCCTCTACCCATGTAAGGTTCTGATAGTCCATAGCTTCCTTAATGTTTGTCTGGTGTTTAAAGCTTTATGAAAAAATATTAGAAATTTTTTTTTCTTGCCACCAGACTTTTTTTGCTATGTAATAGATGATTTTTTTTAAATGACATACGATGCTGTTAGACTACACAATTTGATCACAACTGTAACTGTATTTTCAAAGTTACGTTTTGTTGTAAAGGAACATCAGGTCATTACACATTATTCTGTACAATAAGGCGATATGTCCGGACTAGAATCCAATGAAAACAAGAAATGTTTCTATCACGCGAATGCTGCAGCTGACATGAAACCAATCTTTTACCAAACAAGACGCCCAAGAGGGCCTGAGGACGCTCTACTGACAAATAGTGGCCATAGCACTTTTTTAAATTCCACAATATTTACCCTCTTTAGGGGCGTTGTCTTTACAACTTATGGATAAATACCCCCACCACACCCATACAGAACAAAAACTTAATTGCTATGAAAAAGAAATACTTTAAATTCCCATACCATTCATCTGTAAAAAAAATATATCTCCTGTACAGAACCCATATACAACCCAGCCCCTTTATTTGTCAGAACTTCAATCACCCACTCTTAGTGATTTGTTATGAGCAGAAATGATTCAAATTTTAAAAAGAAGTTTTTTTTGTACACATGGATGCAAAAAGAAAAAAATCAGTTTTCCCTATAATATTCCTATGTAAAAGTCACATTACAGGGCCCCAATATATCCCAGCCCCTTGATATGCAGAATCTTTAATCCTTGCTGATGTAAGGATAATTTATATCAAATATGAACTAGTTTGACTGAAAGGTTATTGAAAGGAAATTTGTAAAAGTTCTCAATTTTAACCTTATAGCCCCATCCGCCCCCTTGCCGCTTATGGAAATTCAATCCTCTTTATTGAACAAAATCAAATTTATTGTTACTAGACAATGTTTGAGATCTCAAATTAAACAACATATTTTAAATTACCAAAATGGACTAAAGAAAATGAGAATTTTCCATTTTCCCATAGTATTCCTATGTAAAACTTAAAGACCCTTACAGGGCCTCTATACATCCCAGTGTCACTTGATTTGTACAAACTTAGATTTCTTAATCATAGGGATAATTTATATCAAATATGAACAAATTTGACAGACCGGTTGTTGAAAATAAGATTCATGACAATGTTCAATTTTAATCATTTTGTGACCCCACCTGGCCCTTTTTAGAAAGTCTATCCTTCGTATGGACAAAATCATATTTGTTATGACTAGAAGTTGCTTCAAAACTCAAACGAATAAAAGAAGTCATAAATAAATGATAAAAAAAAGAATTTACCGTTTTCCAATAGTATTCCTACATTGTATATAAAACTTAAAGTCCCCTTACAGTGCCCTATAAAAAAAAGACCTTTGATTTGTACAAACTTTAAACCCATACTCATTTAAATAATCCATATCAAATATGAACAAATTTGACTGACTCATGGTTGTTAAGAAGAAGATTTTTGAAAGTTTTCTATTTTAACCTTTTTTTACCCACCCTGGCCCCTTATGGAAAGTCAATTCTCCTTATTGAGCCAAAACTTATTTCCTATGACTAGATGGTTCTTCAGAACTCAAACTGAATAATAATTTTGCCTAAATAGATGAAAAAAAAGAGAATTTCCTGTTTTCCCATAGTATCCATATGTAAAATTCTAGGTCCCCTTACAGGGCCTCTTTAAATTTTAGCCCCTAAATTCTTATCTGCAATGGAACCCCTACACAAAGGGATAATCTATGCCAAATATGAACAAATATGACATACTGGTTCTTAAGAAAACATTTTTTGTAATTCCAAATTTTAACCCTTTTGGGGCCCCTCCTGACCCCTTAAGACAGTGGAACCCAGTCATTTTTACAAAACCGAACTTCCTTTACCAAACAATGCTTCTGTGAAGAAATAGGCAAAATCATTTCCATTTAAAAAAAAAAATTTTTTTATTATTATAATGACACGAGTCCCCTAATTGAACCCTCGGGGCAGAGGCATTTTTTACCCTAGGGATACCATTTGAACAAATATAACAAAACTATAGTTGGTTATCATTACTACATAAACATTTTGAAAATCTGTTCGGCCGTTCATGTGAAGTAGATTTGTTAAGTTTTGGACTATTTTTGGTAATGGCGGCCATCTTGAATTTCAAATCGAAAAAAAAAAATCTTCCGTATAGTCTCCTATGCAATAGAAACATCCATGTGAAGTTTCAGTTTAATTGGCCTAGTGGTTTCAGTGAAAGTGCTGCTTACACACTTTGTAGACCACGGACGACAGACAACGCGTCATCACATTAGCACTTCTGGCCTTTGGCCAGTAGAGCTAAAAATGAAGTTGGAAAGGGGTCATTACTCATGTAAAATTTTTACTGACAACGACACATATAAAACTTGGCCTGTATTTTATAATTTTACCAGACTTATATTAAACACTGAACTTAAGTGATTCAAATGCTGTAAACCTCCGTCAAAAACGAGGCTTCCTAAAATAATCAATTTGTGATTGCTGAATATAAAGGAAGAAAAAATATTTAAATAAAAAAAAAAAAAATTGCCCTTCATTCTCCTAGAATAGGTATTCTACTACATTCATAGACAAGTTATTCTACGACATACCTAGAATAGATATTCTACTTCATACATAGACTAGTTATTCTACGACATACTTAGAATATATATTCTACTGCACACCTAAAATAGGTATTCTACTACAAACATGGACAGGTATTCACTACATACCTAGAATAGGTATTCTATTACATACCTAGAATAGGTATTCTATTACATACCTAGAATAGGTATTTTACTACATACCTAGAATAGATATTCTTCTACAAACCTGGACAGGTATTATACTACATACCTAGAACAGGTATTCTACTGCAAACCTGGACAGGTATTATACTACATACCTAGAATAGATATTCTTCTACAAACCTGGACAGGTATTATACTACATACCTAGAACAGGTATTTTACTATATACCTAGAATAGGTATTCTTCTACAAACCTTGACAGGTATTCACTACATACCTAGAATAGGTATTCTATTACATACCTAGAACCGGTATTCTACTACAAACCTGGACAGGTATTCTACTACATACCTGGATTTGGGTTGTAAGGAAGTCCTTGAGCACCTCCAGCATCATAACCTGCAGGCGGGGGACCAGGTGGTACACCTCCATATGTGTTCATTGGTATGTCACCAGGATTGGTACCTGGCATAGCACCTCCTGAAGACATAATTTACGTCTAAAATTAAACAACCATTTTGAATAATATAATTTCATGGAATGGAATGGGGTTAACACAATTTTCAACACAAAGTCATACATGGCAAATTCAGCTATATTCATTTGGTCCTTGTTGTTTTTTTTAGCGCCGAACCTGATAAGTTGATAATATTAGACACTAACATGGTATTCTCTTTATCATCTCAATATTTCTTATTTGTCTTTTATGAAATTGAAAATCAGCATCAAACTTTTGTTACAGCCTGTAGAGATTCCATTCAGGACCATACATGACGTCATGTGCCTGATAAACTTGTATTGACATGATAAACCTATGTTTATCAGACAAGCAGTTTATCAATAGAAATGAATGCTTTGGCATGATAAAGACTCAAAACGAATCTGACCAGAACTGTCCTTCCGCAAATTACTGACAAACTTTATTAAAAACTCTGTACCAAGCTTGTTTTGAACCCAGAACACCAGCATTGAATATAAGTGATATTAAGATGGCATTCTTAGACCACTCAACTTTAGAACCAATTCAAAATCATTTCCCTCCCAACCATGCTTGTTGGATATGTGTCTGTCAATCCAAAGATTTAGGTTAAAATCCCAGCTCAGCAGCAGTTTCTGATAATTGCTCACACATTTTGTATTAGTCTCCCACCTCTGAATATGTAGGAGAGTAGTCATGCTTTAAGTGACATGCAGAAATTAGGTGTATGTTGTAATGGTTAACCCTCATGTACATTCAAGGAAATTAGAGCACTGACCGCTGTAAATCCCCCACTACCCCTCACCACTTAAATCCCCAAACAAAACCAAAATCAAAAAGACTCGCATAATAACAAGAATTTCATTCCTAATTTAGTCAATCGTTAATTTAGAGTAACACTTATTTTACATTGATAGAGAACAAATTCTTACAAATCACGCCCAAAGTCTTACTGGGTAAAATCAATACTAAGCATGTGTGGATAAGATACCTTACTCAAGGACACCGCAAGTAGCCATGACTGATGATCAAATCCACAATGCCCCCTGATCATGGGTACAATGGTCTACCACTAGGCCACATGCTCCAGTAGCATGTAAAGGTTTCAGTACCATCTATACTACTTTTATAGAAACATCTACATCTGCACACAACTTATAATAAACAAGAGTTGTCAGAAGACCAGCAAAGATCGCCTCTGGGTGTCTAAGTCTAAAAAGGGCCATAACTGTGCCAAAATGCAATCCAGAGTTATGATTCTTGTCTGTGGGTGTTCCATTGATGATGGTGAACACACATGCAAAGTTTCATTCGCATCCAATGAGTGGTTGCATAGATATGTTAAACTTATACGCAAAAGTTTAACCTGGGGGTCTACAGACGGCGCCGACGCCAAGGTCATGACAATAGCTCTCCTTGGACTTCGTCCCCGCGAGCTAAAATAACAAACACTGTCAATGTTATAACAAGTTATTTTGTTTCAAGATATTAAACAGAAACATTGCTGACAAGTCATGTGTAATTTACCTAAAAAACAATCATGTACACTCACAGTAATATAACGTCATAATGTATAATTGTTTGTTTAAATATTTAGCATCATTTTATGCCATCAATGGCTGATAGATAATCTGATCGGTGGACCAGTATTTACTCATTACTGTGATCCTGAAAGGTTAATAAGTACTCAAGCACACCACATTTTCGCATATTTCCTGTTTGAGTTGGCTGTCAGAGACGAATGACAATGAGGCACAATGTTGTATATCAATCACCACAAAGACTGTGTGGCCAAAGGGGATTCAAACTCACGACCCCCAGATTGATAACCAGACACCCTACTGACTGAGCTAATCTGGTCCGTCGTAATGCATGTAATGTGTAATATACCACTTTGTATGTAATATAAATGAAGCCTGTATACAGGTAACCTGTAATGTGTAATATACCAGTAAAATATGTACTGTGTATGTAATATATATTATACTTGTATACCGGTAACCTGTAATGTGTAGTATACCAGTATTATATGTGCTGTGTATATTATATATATTGTGTATATTATATATATATTATACCTGTATACCGGTAACCTGTAATGTGTAGTATACCAGTATTATATGTGCTGTGTATATTATATATATTGTGTATATTATATATATATTATACCTGTATACCGGTAACCTGTAATGTGTAGTATACCAGTAATATATGTGCTGTGTATGTTATATATATTATACCTGTATACCGGTAACCTGTAATGTGTAGTATACCAGTAATATATGTGCTGTGTATGTTATATATATTATACCTGTATACCGGTAACCTGTAATGTGTAGTATACCAGTAATATAATTATTAACTATATATGTAATATATATCATACCTGTATATCAGTAATATGTATTGTGACCAATGCTTTTGTTACAGACACACCTATTGAGTGTGGTGCAGGTACTATGTATGTATGTAAATGTATATATACCTGCATAGCCAGGGTTCAGTGGCTGGTGTTGCTCTGCATGTCCTGTAAATAAGGGAACCAACAAATCTTTAGAACTAAATAAAAACAAAACTACAAGAAAATGGCTAATGCTGCTATGCATATCCTGTAGATAAGGGAATCAACCAATCTTTAGAAAAAAATCAAAATGACTGATATAGATTATACAAAAGCCATGCTTTATACACTAAGCCAAACAATAATGATACATGAAATCAGTTGTCAATCATTTTATTGTTGGTAGCAATATGAAATAGTTTGTTTAAACTTTTGAAGATATGACATCATCTTCACCATAAAGTGACCTTCACCTAAGGGTGACCTTTCCAAAATATATCTGACCACTTTGTGATGGAAGCAATTTTAATAATGAAAGATGCAGGAACTATCAGTTTTTTTTAAATATTTTTTATCAGGGATTAACATTACATGTATTTGCAATACAGACAAGTTATACATGGCATATTGCATTTTATTGGTGGCGGATGACCTCAGAATGAATCTGAGTAGAACAGTCAACCCAAAATTGATTAGCAAACATTTTCACATTAAGTTTTTGGACCGAGCTGGGTGTAAACCGATTATCTCAGTGGTGAGAGGTCATTAGACCACAGTGGTTCCACTCAGATACAGTCATCTTTTACCAATTAAACTGGATATGCCACATATAATCTGTGGTGGAAAAAGGAATTAAAACCTATTTAAATTTTTTTTTAATTTTAGTATAAAAGTTTTAGTTATTTTAGGGTAGTTATTGACTATAAAAATAAACATATGAAAAAGGTAACTGTGTGAACAGTATGATAACAGTCAATGTGCTGGACAATGTACAATAATTGGAAAACGAAAAGGTTAAATTTCAGATTATTACATAAATGAATTTATCAAAACATTCAAAATTATTCATGCCTATAAAATAAACAATTTTGAAATTATAATAACAAGGTAATCCATGACTGAAAAGTGCAATTTAAAATAAGACATATGTCTGTCGTCACGAATGCAACACCGCAATTAATTGGAGGACAATTTGTTAAGTATAAAAATTATGTCCAAAAGTGGTCAAAACTGCAGTAAAATTTGACCAACTTTGACCAATATTGAGCTTGACCTGTATTTTATGATTATACAACTAATTATATACAAGGATTCTTCAGAAGTTACCGATTAGAAACCAATTTTTTACCTCGTATGAATGGACAAGGGGTAACAAACACTCAACGCCCCTTTTAAATACCGTTCTTCGAATGGCGGGAGCATAACTATAATAGTGACTACACTCGGGTCCGGTTATAACACGGTAGCCGGGATCCACGGAATGAAACCTGGATTTACCCTGATCCCCATTATAAATATCCAAAGGTGCACTGTGCTATATTATTTTGCAATATTGGTCGAAGTATCGTAAACAAACACGCCATAATGTGTGATAATTAGGACAAACCATTGTTTATCTGCATAAATCAATTAAAAGTGATGTTGTTTATAACAATAAGAACTTGTTATCATGTCAGTCTGAATTATCAAGGTGTAATTGATGGACAAATACATGGTCACATTTTGGAAAAACATAACAAACAATTAGCAATTTAGTTGAGATTTTCGATCAATTCATTAATTATTATACCGCAAAATTTTAATGAATCTGGGTGGAAATACCAATTTAACCCTTTACTTCATATAGACACCTTTGGACACCTCTAATATTGAAAGCTTTAATTCACCACATATCAGTCATGGGTAAATTATGTTTATATTAACTGACAGAGTTGAAAACAGTGCAGGAAGTATTCAGATTGCTCGTTACGCTCAATCTGAACTCTTCCTGCACTGTTTTCAAAGGCCTTCTGTGATTGGTGCGGGAAAACGCGTATCTATGGAGTAAAGGGTTAAATTTGGGAGCCATAGAAAAACAAGTTTTGCATTATATTAAACTGCATTATAACGGGACCAGAGTGTAATTAGTTTTAAAATCAACATGCTTATTTTGCATACATAAATGTTTACCTGGAACTTTCTCTGGTGACCGTACAACTACACCACCTTTAGCGGCAGCTCTACGCCTTCTTTTAATGACGCAGCAGTAAACAACAACAGCGATAGCTATGGACGCAATCACCACAGCTACCACTATGCCTGCCACTGCACTACTACCTTTTTTTTTGGTATGCCTGCAACATAATATATAAAGGACCTTACAAGAGTGCTCTTTTATTATTGAATTTATTAAACAAGTAAGCAATAATATATCATGATAGACTATGTCGTGCATCATATAATTTTTGATGAGTTTGATAAATAGATAATAAATGGGTACAAACGTAAATTGTGTTTACCACATAATGCAGAAAAAATGGTACATTTACCATTTATCTAACAGATCACCTCTATAAGGAACATTGTCTTTAATGTTCCTTATTGCTAATATTATTCTCATTTTGTCATTTCACCATGACATATCAACGTCATTTATATATTGGGACAAGTAAGAAGTAGTTTGGCATCTTGAATTGGAAAGCTTAATTATCCCTTTACTTCATATAGACGCCTTTGGACACCTCTAATAAAGACGCCTTTGGACACCTAATATAGAAGGCTTTTGAATTATAGGGTGAATTATGTTTATATTAACAGACAGAGTGGAAAACAGTGCAGGAAGTGTTCAGATTGCTCGTTACGAGCAATCTGAACTCTTCCTGCACTGTTTTCAAACGCCTTCTGTGATTGGTGTGGGAAAATGCGTATCTATGGAGTAAAGGGTTATATGGTAAATAACGAGTAATAAACAGGGACAATTTACACTCCTATACCAAAAATTACATGTTATTTTATAAATACACATATTTCAGCACCTACTTAAAAAATAATATGTGTATGCCATGTATCTAACTACACATTAAGTTGTAACTCTCCAAACTTGTTTATTAATATTGGAAGTAATGTTTTTTTCATGAATTCTGCCCATATTTGTTCATAATGACAATAAAAAATTAAAATTTACCTACATAAAATAGTGTACAGTAAACACACAATTTGTTTAAGGATGGCCAATAGCAAGATAATAATTATTTAACAAAATTTGTTCAATAAATCACATTTCTTTAGAAATAAAACTATGTTGCTGTTGTTGTATGTTTCACATTGATTTTAACAATTTTTCAGTCATATCATGATGGTGTCTACTTGAAACAGAATTCTAAGAGCTGCCACACTGGAGTATGATGCCACGGACACATGGTATGATGTCTCACCCAGTCACATTATATTGACACCGGGCCATTATATTGACATCAATCCAGGGGTCGTGAGTTCGAATCCCTGCCCGGCAACAGTCTCCGTGATGATTGATATACCACATTGTGTCTCATTATCATTCGTCTCTCACCGCTGATTCAAGTGGGAAAGTTATCAGTTACTTGTGGAGATGGGATGTGCTCGAGTACTGGTTAATCCCAGGAAACAGTTGTTAGGTTAACTGATCGTCTGTTAGCCCTCGATGGCATAAAAATGACGCTAAATATTCAATCAATCAATCAATCAATCATCACAATATTCCATTGAACTTAGTTTACCTCAAGTTCATACAGAGGCCTGGCTCAGTCCACAGCGTGTCTGACTTTTATCTAAAGGTTGCAAGTTTGAATCCTCGCCAGCCACTGTCTCCTTGAAGACTGATATACAGTATTGCGTGACAATGTCATTCCTCTCTCACTGCTGTTTCAAGTGGGAAAGTTATCAGGTACTTGCGGAGATGGGGAAGTGGTAACTGTGCAATGGCACAAAATGATACCAAATATTTAAATGAACTTAACCCTTTACTCCATAGATATGCGTTTTCCCGCAGGAAGTGTTCAGATTGCACGTAACAAGCAATCTGAACACTTCCTGCACTGTTTTCCACTCTGTTGATATAAACATAATTCACCCATTGCTGATATATATGTGGTGAATGAATTATTTCAATTTGGAAGAGTCCAAGAAAATTCTTATGGAGCAAAAGGTGAAGTTGATTTTGAGCCAATTTTCGTGCAATACTCACGCTACATGTTCAGTACGACTACAACATCTTTGTTTTCCCTCCTCCCCACAGCAGTAGTTAAAGCTGTCCGGGTCATCAGGCTCTGGGCAGATAAAATAACCATATGTTCCATTCTTCAGATTGTACTCATTGAAACAAACCTTCGGCTCTGAAAAGTAGAAGATGTACATGTATTTGATTGACTGACTGATTGATGGAGTTACTGATTAATCAGTAATAGTTTTATTAAGATTAACTTCCAAATTGTTACCAAAAGTTACTGGCACGATCAACCATGGTGAATTTTTTTCATCAATGAGTTACCGGTATACTAATTATTGTGCAAGAGTGTTTGTTTACACTTATAATATCTAAACTGAACACCGACTGGACAATAAATAAATCTGGCCGCTAATCAAAAATAGCCAAGGCCAACTTATCAACATGAGACAAAAAATGTTTTATGACTTTATCCCCTATTGGGACCCTCTTGTGTTATTATATATATATGTGTATATACATGTACATAGTGTATACTTATATAGAAAACCTTTTATAAACTAATCACAAATTTTAATCAATAATCAATTGTCTGAAAGTCCAATTAAAAACTTCAGCTCTGATTAACTCTGTGCCAAAAAAATTTCAGGACTATAGTCCTTTGGACTAGAGACATTCCAAAATTAAATAGTTTAAATTCAATTCTTATGGTCAATAAATAGCAGAAGACCAAAAACTGACATTAAGTTTCATTTTCTAAATTTTTATTATTAAATCATTATTATATTCAGTTTCAGCAAATAAACTATGTAAATTTCTCCCAACATCTTGCTCAGATATAAATATCATAGAAATAGTCGGGCTATAGATTTGGAAAACTTTTGTGGTCCTATTTAAAATGTCATAGACTGGGTCTTGGCCTATAACTATTTTTCACAGACAGCTGATTCCCACCAAAAGAGAATATTGTATAATTGCTTCAATGCCACATGGACCTATTTCCTTATTTGTATACAGAAGACATTCGATTGCTCCAACCCAATGGGTCTGAACAAAATAGTTCTGAGTTAAGGGTTGTTTGAGCCAAGTATTGTTCAATATCATACCAAACATTTAAATGTATATATCTGTACATTAAAATAGGAATTCTGCTGGGACCAGATAATTGGTTTGAGCTATATATGGTGTTTCAGCCATCCGTGTTCAAGCCAACCAAGTTCTACTGTATTCACCTGGGTGTCGTTGTAATGTGGTTGCCGGGATCCACGGAATGAAAACGTGTTATAAATATCCCAAGTGCACTGCGCTACACTATTTGGCAATACTTTATCTGGTCGAAGTGTATTCCAATGTGTAATAAATATGACAGAAACACTTAGCTATTTAGTTGAGACTTTTGATCAATTCATCAATTATTATAATTTTAATAAATTTGGTTGAAAATATCAATTCTGAATTTGGGAGCCATAGAAAAAACCCGTTATAGCGAGTTTCAGTTTATATAGGAGCGCGTTACAACGGGACTCAAGTGTATGTAAATAGAACAGTATCAACATGAACCCTTGATAATATCTACAGATCTGCTGAGTTTTGCACATGGGTTCGGAACATTTTTACCGGAGCTCACCTTTCCATTTTTTTATGTAAATTTGAATTAATATGATATTTGTAGCCAGAAAAAAGATGTCCCTGTAACAAATAAGACAAAAGAAGAAAATTAAAATTTAAATTGTTTCCTTTTGTAAACATATAAGTCAGACTCTCCCGATAAATTCATTTGAAACTCTTTGTTTTCAACATCACTATAAAGAGAGGAGCATTAACATTATATAAGGCAGCTAACTATATATAATAGGTTCCAGTGCACTTTAACATTTAATATGTTCATTGATAGTGTTAATAGCAACATTACAATGCCTTCTTTTCATCAAAGTGTCCTTCATGCCTGAGTGGTCTAAGGCGTCATCTTATTAACCTCTCATTGATTAATATTTATGTCTTCAGTTCGAGTCCCGCTCACTCCAAAAACTTTATGTGAGAAAGTTTGCCAGTTACTTGCAGAAGGACGGTGGTTCTACTCAGATTCATTTCTGAGGTCTTTCTCCACTAATAAAACTGGATATGCCATTATATAATCTGAAATGTTTTGAAAATGGCGTTAAACCACATTCTTGTTATCAAGAGGCGATTAAATGAATGACTTTAAGTTCGAACAACTGCAGTATTGACACAGTTTCAGTTTATACTGGCCTTGTTTGTTTTTTTTGTATTGGCCAAGTTCAGTTCATATTGGCCAAGTCTACGTCATGATTATGAAATGAAGATTTTCCTTGATAACAAGGCTAAAGTTAATAAATAAAGTAACATTTACGCAGACACTCGGGTCACAATATAACTTGGTTCCAAAGAGACAACAAATCGGACCGTGATAAAGACAGAATCGCGTTATAAACATTGCAGCTATGGGAATCCCAACATGTAGAATGAGACATCATTCGTAAAACGTTATGCAAACGTCTTTTTGTGTAGGTGTAAACTCACCATTGATTTTTGTTCTTTATTCTATAGTAAACAATAAAAGTTTGAAGGCTTGTCATTCATAGAGAGACCCAAATGAAAGAACTAATATTTTACTGTTTGTCAACCTCTGCACTACCAAAATATGATGAGAAAAGTAGGGGTCATGTGTCATAAGAGATTTTTTTTCTGTTCAGTGTAAAGTATTACACTGTTAACAAAGTGAAAGCAGACTTCCGAAATCATGTATTCATACCCCAATTTCCAAGCATCAATTTCTTTCTCTTAAGTTCACAACTCAAACATGACAATGCTTTCAAAATGTTCAAAATACATCAATAATGCAATTCAATTAAAAAAATGAGCATTAAATAAGGAAAATGCATTTTTAAAGAAGAAGAAATAAGGATTATTTATTGTGTGACTACCCCATGGAAGAATTTCCTGTTTCCAATGGTGGTACTATACCTGCAGTGTAATTTATCATAGAATGATAACATACATTGTTTCTATTCTGTAATTATATTTTTCTATGATTTATACAGATATTTATACAAAAATAATTACCTCGGTTTGGGTAACTATAGTACATTCGTCTTCTCTTGTAGCTCATCAGGCCGTACACTGTACCAATGGCTAAACCAGTCTTCCATGACGAGGAACGATAAACTGGACCACGGTAATAGCGCACTTTGGGAGCTCTGAAATAAACATGTGCAAACATGTATATAATTATTTAATTTGTCTTTGTGAGCTTTTTTGTTCCTTCTGATAATGAACATGAGGGCTAAGACACGAGTGTTGGTTTCTCACACCAAAAGTTCCAGGTTTGATCCCTCCTGACTCAACCCAATGGTCGCTCAAGAATAATGCTCAGTTCTGGTTATATCCAGGAAATGGACGAGAGGGATTCATATATGGGCAAAACACAATAAAGAACACAATTAGAAGTCTGGTACATGTATGTTATGGTGATTGTACATCTATATAATTAACTTCAGAAACACTGTTCTTGATTTGAAATGTGAAAAATGGATTTTTGATGATTGGCTGAAATTTTCAGGTTTTTACCTTTAATCGTTTTTTAGAGCCATGGAAATCAATTATCAAAATCGGGCTGTTTTTGGTCGTTATGGTGTTGCACTTGAAAAATACCCTTTTGTGAAGAATTTTTTTAATATATTCAAATAATGAATTTTTTTCCTGATTATTTTGATCATGTTGATATAAAGTTCATAGTTGTGTTACAAACTTCAGTAAAAAGATATAATAGTTGATGTAAAAGTTGTACTTTGTTATAGCTTTTCTCTCAGTGTTACCTAAGCTGCATTAATTATGCAATTAAAATGGTATTATTTTACTGTTATAATGTATTTGCATATCCATATAATGGTTCAATAACAAAATCCATGGCTGGATGTTATACTGTCTCATGAAAAAATGTTATTCAAGATTTAAGACCAAAATAAATGTTCATAACTCATTGTTTTTATCGGCATGGAAGTTAAAATCTTATCACAGTAAATAAAATAAGTAATTAATAATGTTATTACAAATAATTTTCAATTAATATTTATTATTTTGCAAGGGAAAAACGATGAAAATTGTTTGAAAAATACGTACCACCAGGGGGCACCATTAACGAAAAATTGCGGTATTATATTGAAAAAAAAAGCTTAAATGAAAGCTGAGACTTCATAATTTTTTTATATATTACCCTAGATTATCAAAAAATCTGAAAGGAACGCCACAAACTACCTTAAAACCAACTCATCGAAATTGAGAATAACAAATGCTTATCATACCCCTTTATTTAAATTTCAATGACCACCAAATAGTGCTTATCTGGAGCACTGTTTAACTCTAAGGAAGACTAACAATTTGTTTCACAAATGATGTAAAAGAAATAATGGAAAACCAATACATGGAACTGACCTGACTTTGGTTGTGCGACTGGTTCTGATGTTTCTACTGGTCCTACTGATCCTACTGGATATACGAGATCCACCACGTGATCCACCTCGGGCTCCATCACTACATTCGAAAACTGGAAATATATTAGATACAGTACTACAAATACGTGTATAGATAGATGTACAGTCAAACCTGTGTAAGTGGCCACCTCTATTAAGCAGCCACTTGTCTTAAGCAGCCACATTTACTATTTCCCAATGATATGTTTCAAAAGCAAATAAACCTGTATTAAGCAAAAACTTGTCTTAAAATGCCACTTTTGATCCTTCCCTTGGCCGGCTGCTTAAAACAGGTTTGACTGTATTTTATTTTCAATTCTTAGTCTTAATTGTTGTTTTGTTGTATGGTGTTTCCTGATGCTTTCAACAATTTTTCAGTTACAGTGTGACGGTGTCAGAATTACTTGAGGCAGTATAATTCCAAGCGCTGCCACACTGTGTGTATCATGCTGCAGACACATGGTATGATATTCCACCCAATCTCATCATACTGACACTAGGCAGACCATACCTAGAACTGTCCTAACAATGCTGAGTGCAAAGCAAAGAAGCTAGTACCATTTTTCAAGTCCTTGGCATGACCAGGCCTTAGCCTAAACTCACAAACTTCCGCCTGCGAAGCGGATGCTGTACCGCTAAACCACCGCTGCAGTTTTCTCTTAGTCCCATATTCTCTCATATGCAATCTATATCACACAAGTCTTAAAAATCAAAATTATTAAAAAAATTACCAAGGTAAAAATACACCCTTACTTTAATTGGAAATAAGTTGTAAAACTTTATGGGTTATCCTGTAAAATATATATGTTCTCAAAATTATTATTGTGTAACAAGATAAAATATTAATCTGTGATATCTGATATATATATATTATATTAGATAATCAACTAGTTTAACATATTATTTAAAATACATGTTATTGCTTCTGTATTATTGTATGTTAATGTGTTTGATGTATCTTTGTATTTATGACATATATATTATCACAAATAAATAAATAAATAAAAATAAAAATGCCGTACATCTGTTTACATCAACAACCATGTCCCATTTAATTTTTTTTTTCGGCTTTTCCATAGGACTAGTACCATATTTCTAGATTAAAATAAGGACAAGTTGTTTTCGGTCAGGACAAGCAGATTTTAGAAAAAAGTACTAGTCAGACAAGTGAAATAAAAAAAATAATGTGACGGTCTTTTATGGCAGAGAAATCCCAGAATTTGAATAGAATGTTATCCAGAAACTCATAATCAGTCATTTTTTTTAGCTTCAACATAATTTTAAATTAGCCTTCTTCAAAACTTGTGATTAATTTCACAATGATACTAACATTTTTTTACAAACAAACACAAAAAACATACGGAAACCTTTGACATTCTGTTTACCAACTAAACATAGAGATGTAACACATACTTAATATGCTAGTCGAGATAATGTCAACACAGACATGCCAGACATGCATTATTAATTATGAACATTTGGTCCTTCGGGATATGGAGCTCTTCTATATAGTTCAACAAGCCAGAAACAAACAACAAATAAACAATGGCATTCTGTACGCTGCATTATCGATATTTGACACATGACACCCGCAGCCTAGACACATATTATGCATTGCGACCGAATTATAGGAACTTCACTTCTGTCAAAATATTGGATTCCGACTGAATGCGATCAGTCACACACTTTTTTCTGTTTCAGATTTATAAGCATATATACAAGTGTGAAGGAAAAAAAGTATCAATTTAATAAACAGTTAATCGGTATATTTACCAATACATGCTAAAACAGCCAAAATTAACAACGTCCGCAACACAACTTTCACCCAGGACTCCATCTTTGATTGGGAAATACATAAGGCGCGTTCGATTCACGAACACAACCAGATCAACATTCGAATGAATTGGAAGAATGTTCCGTCTATGCCACTGAAATGAATGAATGAAAGTCTTTATTTAAAGAGGGTAGCCCAATTAGTTTGAAACTAATCTTCCTTTGGGCCCTCCAAAGTTACATTTACAAGTTATTTACAAAGTACAACAACAAAACAAAATATTTTAAGAATTACAAGCAAAATGAGTGTACATGATAATAGATTACTAAATGTATATATTTATTGTTCGTCAATGATATTGAACTTTTTCTTTAACGTGATCAAAATACCGGCCTGACTTTTGAACAACTTTCTATTTATCTATTGCTATTTGCGGATGATGCTGTTTGCTTCTCAGAAACAACAATCGGACTTCAAATGTCATTAAATAATTTAGACGCCTATTGTACCAAATGTAAACTAAAAGTAAATGTAAATAATACGAAGATAACGGTATTCAGAAAAGGGGACTCTTAATAAAAATGATGTATTTAATTATAATGGGGAAGAATTAGAAAAAGTATCTAGTTTTAATTATTTAGGGGTGTGGATGTTCATTTCTAAGTGCTACTAAAACGTTGACGGGGAAAGCTTTGAAAGCTATGGGTTCTTTGTTTAATATAACAAAAAATTTAGAAATACCAATACATATTATGGTGAATTTATTTGATGCTTATGTAGCTTCTATTTTTAACTATTCCTGCGAAATATGGGGCTTTGATAAGGCTTTGAAGCAGTAAACCGTCCTTCTCTGAACCGTAAAAACTCTGACTCTTATATTCAGGTAAACACGTATTTTAAAATGGTGTCCAATTCATGATTCAAGAATAATATTTCAATCATTGAGTATAATTGCATCATTCATCTTTTTATGATGAATTATCTTTTAAAACTCATATCTGGCATAATATTATTTAATAATAACAAAAAAAAAATAGAGTTTATAACCTCTTCTTATAATAATTGCTATATACAGACATTTATGCTATAAAATAACGACATTATTTTGACAGTCACCTTAATGACATTGAAGATGAGTATCACTTTGTGATAATATGTCCCTTCTATGAATTATTAAGAAACCAGTACGTACCTAAATATTTCTACTATCGTCCGAGTATGTATAAATGTATTAACCTCTAAACGCGTATAAACTAAGAGTTTTAAATAAATTAGCTGTATTTTGTATCAAGGCATTTAAGCAAAGATTAAATGCGTTAAATTCAAACACATGATTTGTAAATGTGCATTGTAACTATATGTTTCATTATTTACTTCATGTTTGTAACATAATTATGTTCACTCTCGTATTGCTGCATGCATGCATTGTATTGTTTGTGTAAATAACGTGAACTGTATATGTTCAAGTTATATTGAATACAATTCTGTTATGTTCTATATTTTTTTAGATTTTAAGCAATCTTTTGAAAGTCTCTTTGATTAAAAAAATAAATATGTAATTGGAAGTGCGCGTTTACAAAATGTTTTATTTGATTAAGCTGCGCTATTTGGATTTCACAATAGCTATTCCTTTACGTTCGATTGATGAATGTACTGGAACAAGTTATAAACATACTCGGGATAGTAAATCAAACGCACCCCTCGGCTAGAAACTTGTTATTATCACGTTATAGTAGTATTTATACCTCTGCTCTTGTAGCTGGTCTCCTGGTATTTTCCCCGATATTTTCTAGGACAATAAGCGGGGAACCTGTTGGAGAAGGACCATTCAATACAGTTGTGGATTAGATGTCAAAAGCCGATCTATTAAAGTGACACAACGCGCTATGGAATCCTTCTGTGGGGGTGATCCGTTCTGGGTACATGCTATTTGATTTTTACATACGATGTTTAATTACATGACATGGCCTGAATGCTTAAATACATATTAATATGCCTCTGCTTGACACCGTTATAACGTTGAAGTTGTCACAGAATTGTGCAATATTGTTCTATGTTGTATAGTCTATATAGGTATATATTTATATTATGCACTAGTCTTTTATAATCCTGACTCCCCAAGACCGAGACATAGTTGAGGACAGTGGGGCTAATGTGTCAGTCTCTTACCATATTAAAGTCTCTGTAATGAGTTTTACTTCTACTAAAAAACTTATAGACTTCAGCGTGGTCTAGTGGTAAAGCGTCCTCCTTGCATGCGGAAGGTCGTGGGTTCATTCCCCGACTGAGTCATACCAAAGACTTTAAAAATGGTACTAAAAGCTTCCTTGCTTGACGCTCAGCATTTAGAGGAGAGTTCTAGGTCTGATCAGCCAGGTGTCAGTATAATGTGACTAGGTGGGGTATCATACCATGTGTTTGCTGCATGATACACCAGTGTGACAGTGCTCAGAATACTGTCTCAAGTAGACACCATTGCGATATAACTGAAAAATTGTTGAAAGCGACGCTAAACAACAAAAAACTTATGCTTGCGTTCACAGTACTGAGTGTTATATAATTGTAAGAAGCCAAATCTGGGATTGAATCTATGACCTCGTGCATGAAGGACCACTGTCCCACTTAACATTACAGTGGCACCCAGTTTTATTGGTGAAGGATAAACTCGGATCTATGAATCTGAGTAGAACTACCATTATCTGATCATCTTGACAGATTTTCCCTCATGAAGTTTTTGGTCCAAGCAGAGCTTGAATCTGCTACCTCAGGGGAGAAAGGTAAGTAATCTTGACACATTACACAGTAGGCTACTCAGTCAAGAAGGAAACTCAAAGCCTATAATTATGAACCACTTGTGAGTCCATTTTCTGGGTAGAACAAGTGCTGAGTGTTACGGCATCGGTTCAAGCTGGGTGTCGAATACGCAACCTCTGGTGTGAGCGGCCATCACTCTATTCATTACAATGTTTGATTGCGGTGCTTGTGCCAACCACTCAGATATCAGCTACCTAAACCTTTTACTTTTTCATTAACTTTCAAAGTGTTGATTTTATTTTTCATAATTTCTGACCATATTTTGTTAAAAAATATACTAAAAATCTAAATCTGCTGATTTCGCCTCTTTATTAATGAGTGAAGTGGGTCCTCCATGGTAAGGTGGTCTAAGTTGCTGTCTCAAGATCACTTACCTCTCACCGCTAAAGTCAGGTTTGAGTCGCACTTGCTACAAAAACTTTATATGAGATAGTTTGCTAATTATTTGCAGAAGAACAGTGGTTCTACTCAGATTCATTCTGAGGTTTTCCACCACCAATAAAACTAGGTATGCCATATATATAACCTGAAATGCGCTGAAAGTGATGTTTAACCACATTCCAAAAAAATGAAATAATGAGTAAAGTAATATCTGTAATGATAGGTTTGGATTACATTGTGGGATAACTTCTGGTGTTTTTTGTTTAAGTGCTCTGTATCTTTCTGTAGTCTGTTGTTACTTCTTTCGTATAAATTATTTTACATCTAGTTTGTGTTTTCCATTCTGCTCTGGGTTGAGTGTTAATGATTCTTTAAATTTTTTATTTTAATCTTAGCACAATCCTCATACCTCTTCAAAAAAAGTTACCATGCCATCAGGGCCTTTTTATGGAAATTGGGAAAGGCCCAAGCCTTCAATATTGGGAAAAAAAACAGCAGGATTTAGGGGAAATTGGGATTTTTTTTCATGCTTTAGCAAACTTGAAAATAAAATGTAACACTATTAGGTTCTAACCAATAATTATCAGATATTACAATAATACTTCATATCCAGTTGTTTTTTATTATCCCCTAATGTAAGAAAAAAATATATCTACATGTATATATATATTTTTTTCCATTTTGCGATTTTTTTTGCCTCAATTGGAAAAAAAAAAGATTTTTGAATTCGGAAGCCACTTAATTTTGACCTCTGTTTAATAAGGTCAAAAAGCCCTGTCCACTGAAGAGCCAGTATCAATTAATATCAAACCATCATTATATATCACAATAATAAATCCACCTATAAACCAAGTGTGAGATAAGGGACCCTATGAGAATGTTTACTTTTACATAATTACTTTATGGGGTTTATTGCTGTACAATGACAGTCCTTCAATGTCTTACTCAGATTCATCCATCAAATCAAACTTTTACTTATGAACATATAGCTGCTATATAATAATCATGTATATATATTATAGTCATATGAAAATATTAATTTTCAGGAATAACTAACTAGATTTTCATATTAATTTAAGAAATCTAGTGAAGTCTAGTTTTGAAATTATGATTAAAACAATTAAAGAAAAACAAATAGATATTTTTTTTTAAATACTTATAATCTGCTATCCATCATTCCAGTAAAAACTAATTCTCTGTGGCTGAGTGCTGTAAGGCACTGTCTTCTAATGACACTTCCCTTTCACTGCTGAAGTTGTGGGTTCGAACCCAGCTGGGTCTTAAAAACTTTGTTTGAAAAAGTTTGCCAGTTACTAAATTAACCCTTTGCTCCATAAGCATTTTCTTGGACTGTTTCAAATTGAAAGCATTTATTCACCACGTATCATCAATGGGTTAATTATGTTTATATTAACTGACAAGAGGGGAAAACAGTGCAGGAAGTGTTCAGATTGCTCGTTTTTAAGAAAAATTTTGCTGATAATCTAGCAATTAATTTATAATGGACTAACCTGCCATGTATATAATAAAGATAAGATATTAGTTATATTTTTTATCGTATAATTATAAACCACTACGGTAGGCTAGTGGTAGAGCATCAGCCTTGCATGCGGAAGGTTGTGGGTTTGATCCTACCAATGACTTGTTAAAATGGCACTATTAGCTTCCTTGCTTGGCACTCAGCATTTAGAAGATAATTCTAGGTCTGTTCGGCCTGTTGTCTGTACAGTGTGACTGGGTGGGATATCATACTATGTGGTTGCGACATGATACTCTTGTTAAAAGCACATAAGATCAAAATAACAGTAAATACAATCAATTTTTTATTTGCAGAATACAAGTTTGACATGGGGTGACAAAAATACATATCCAGAATTTACAGACTGCTTCCAGAACACAGTTTTACTTTGGATCCCGGCAGGATGGCTCATTCTTACAGTTCCGTTTTATTTGTCCTACCTCTGTACTTGTCATTCAGACGTTTTACCAAGCACCTGGAAGAATCTGTCCAAAATGGTAAGTGACGACAAAGAATTATAAAGAGAAGGCAATGTAACTGATTGAGAGTGAGTGAGTGAGTGAATGCTTGCATATTTACGCAAAATCTGGCAATATCTCGTTTCCAATCATCTTAACTTCCATTCACCTGAGGAACACAAAATCAAATTTTTACATTGCAGAATGAAATTCTCATCAAAACAATACCATTCCCAACATTTTGTGTTTAAAATTGTTGAAGTGAACCTGATTACAAAATTTGTATACTGCAGCTGAAATAATGACAAAGTACGAGAAATTTTCCTTAAATCCTCAATACCTACCTTAATTCAAGATCATTTTGCATAATCGAAACATGTTTAAACATCTAAGATCACAAACAACTAACAGATTATGTTAAGAAATCAGTTGCTTGCGAGTTATGAATGACTAATTTGCCAAATAATGAATCCTTCGTGTGCTGTTTTATCAGCATTTAGACAGGAGATGTAAGTTTCCTATCCTTCTATACAAGTCCTTGGTGACAATATAGATAAGATTTATCCTAGTCTTCATTGCCAGCAACACTTGCATCCCTAAAAGACATAGTTTTGATGTATTCATTTTTAGCTCTACTGGCCAAAGGTCAGAAATGCTTATGCGATGGCGCGTTGTCTGTCGTCCGTCGTCTGACGTCTGTCGTCTGTTAGCAGCACTTTCTCTGAAACCACTGGGCCAATTAAACTGAAACTTCACTTGGATGTTTCTATTGCATAGGAGACTATACAGAAGATTTTTTTTTTCGATCTGAAATTCAAGATGGCCGCCGTTACTAAAAATAGTCCAAAACTTAAAAAATCTTCTTCTCATGAACAGCCCAACAGATTTTCAAAATGTTAATGTAGTAATGATGACCAACTATAGTTGTTAGATTTGTTTAAATGGTATCCCTAGGGTAAAATATGACTCCGCACCAAGCGTTCAATTAGGGGACACATGTCATTATAATATTTTTTTTTTTTTTTTTTTTTAAAATGGAAATGATTTTGCCTATATGTTCACAGAAGCATTGTTTAGTGAAGGAGGTTCAGATTTGTAAAAAATGACTGGGTTCCACTGTCTTAAGGTGTCAGGAGGGGCCCCAAAAGGGTAAAAATTGGGAATTACTAAATTCGTTTTCTTAAGAATCGGTATGTCAGATTTGTTCATATTTTGCATAAATTATCCCTATGTGTAGGGGTTTGATTGCAAATAAGAATTTAGGGGCTAAAATTTATAGGGGCCCTGTAAGGGGACTTAGAATTTTACATAGGGATACTATGGGAAAACAGAAAATTCTCTTTTTCTTTCATCTGTTCTTAAACTACTAAGCCAATTAGACTGAAACTTCACATGGGTGTTTCTATTGCATAGGAGACTATACAGAAGGTTGTTTTGTTTTTTTTATCTGAAATTCAAGATGGCCGTCGTTACTAAAAATAGTCCAAAACTAAAAAAATCTTCTTCTCATGAACGGTCCAACAGATTTTCAAAATGTTTATGTAGTAATGATGACCAACTATAGTTCTGTTAGATTTGTTCAAATGGTGTCCTTAGGGTAAAAAATGACCCTGCCCCGAGAGTTCAATAAGGGGAAACATGTCAATATAATATTTTTTTTTTTTTTTAAATGGAAATAATTTTGCCTATGTATTCACTAAAGCATTGTTAGGTAAAGGCGGTTAAGATTTGTAAAAATGACTGGGTTCCTATGTCTTAAGGGGTCAGGAGGGGCCCCAAAAGGGTACAAATGGGGAATTAGTATAATTGTTTTTTTAAGAACCGGTATGTCAGATTTATACATATTTGAAATAAATTATCCCTAAGTGTAGGGGTTTGATTGCAGATAAGAATTTAGCGGTTAAGATATATAGGGGCCCTGTAAGGGGACTTAGAATTTTACATAGGGATACAATGGGAAAACAGAAAATTCTCTCTTTTTTTTCATTTATTCTGAAACCACTAGGTCAATTAAACTGAAACTTCACATGGATGTTTCTATTGCATAAGAGACTGTACAAAAGATTTATTTTTTCTATCTAAAATTCAAGATGGCCACCGTTAATAAAAATAGTCCAAAACTTAAAAAGTCTTCTTCTCATGAACGGTCCAATAGATTTTCAAAATGTTTATGTAGTAAGGATGACCAACTATAGTTTTGTTAGATTTATTCAAATGGTGTCCCTAGAGTTAAAAATGACGTCGCCACGATGTTTCTATTGCATAGTAGAATTTCAAAAAGTGCTATGGCCACTGTGAGTCAGTAGAGCGTCCTCAGGCCCTCTTGGGCCTCTTGTTTAAAAAAAAAATGTAATGGTATCTCCTGCTAAAATTTCTGATGGGTTGATTTAAATACATGTAATTCAACTACAACATTTGTAATTTCAGTGTCTGACAGGATAACATTGCTGCCTTATTTGTATTTTCAGTGCCTGATAGGACAACATTGCTGCCACATTTGTATTTTCAGTGCCTGACAGGATAACATTGCTGCCACATTTGTATTTTCAGTGCCTGATAGGTCAACATTGCTGCCACATTTGTATTTTCAGTGCCTGACTGGATAACATTGCTGCCACATTTATATTTTCAGTGCCAGACAGGATAACATTGCTGCAACATTTGTATGTTCAGTGCCTGACAGGATAACATTGCTGCCACATTTGTATTTTCAGTGCCTGACAGTATTACAGCTGATACTGGTTGTGATAGTATTTGCTTACGTTTCTTCTGAGTTAAACAGAACTGGCAAGACATATTGGCAAGCAAGTTTTTTGGGTCCTGTTGTCGAAACTGTAGCATTGGTAAGCTGGATTCCTCTGTTAGTTCTGTTACATTGTTTAACAGTTTTCAAGTGATTCGAAACTTTTCATACATGGTCAACATCAAGTGTAGATGTGTGTGACCCAAATACTGTGATTTAATACCACTCCAGTGTGGCAGCATTCAAAATACTGTCTTAAGTAGACACACTCCTGTTGTAACTGAAAAATTGTTGAAAGCAACGCTAAACATCATACAACAACTTCTAAAACTGTAAATACCTGATATTTCCTTATTCTTTCAGTATAATATGAAAGTTCTATCCTAAAAAATTTTTTTTGTCTAAGATATTAGAACTTTTTTCACAATCGATGTAAAATAAAAAAGTTTAAACTGTGTTTATTGAAGCTGCTGGTGCTGTTGTATCTGGAGCTGGAGAGGAGGAAGGGATTCATCACCTCGGGGGTTCTGTTTGTCTACTGGGTGCTAGCTAATATCATATACATCGTGCCATTCTACACAAAACTAGAAAAACAGGTACAGGAATGTGGTTTATTTTTGCACACTGGTAAAGGATGTCTGCATTTTTACCAGGGTTACATATTTCTTTCTCACCCTAAGACTGAGATACAATTCTCTGACTGTGACGTTTGGACCATCTATAAAGTATATGATGTTATTATATAATATAATGTTTTAAAAAGTGATCGTGGAAAAAATGTAATGACGAATTAAATTAAAATAACTTTTTAATATGCAAGAAAAAGAATAATTTATGACTTTTTCGGTTCAAATAGAAAATACATTCCCTCGGGATAATTGTCTTTGTGAGAACTCAGCAGAGCATTGTTCCCACAAAAACACCTATTCTTCAGGACATAATTTTCTATTTGAACCTCAAACCCATGTAAGATTCTTATATTTGATGAGCCTCATTTTGCATACAGTTAAAGGTGCTTGATTTGGATCCAGACTTTGTTAAGAAAACCATTTCATTTGGTGTTATGACATTTCAAGTAACATTATGTTTTATGCGGCACCCTGTTTTATTGTGCCCCAGTCATTCTAAGAATGGTGAAGGAACATTCAGTGTTACCTCCTGTTCATCCATTTGTGTGTTTGCTAGTTTTACTTTGATTGTGAAGTAAAATTAATAAGTTTAAACTAACACGTGTGTTAAATTGGTTGCTGATGAATAACTTCTTAAAAGGTTGATTCATCAATATTTCGTGTGTGGCTGCACCATTATAAAATACATGTTAAGGTTGATATTTGTAAACATCCATTAAACTTTAAAGAAATTTAAAATGGCTTCTTTGGTCAAATGGTCAATAATGGCCCCTTTCAAGTTAAATGTTAGTAAATTAATGGTTCCTAATCAATTTATTTTGAAAGAGTATAATATTTATATAATATTCGGCATGTAGTTGTTTCATTAGAAAACAGTTTGATATGTGTCAATGTTTGTCAAATTTTACAAGAATTACTGCCCATGTTCAACATATTTTTTTGTAAAATTCTCACATAAAGGCTTGATCAAACTGAGCTTGAACCGAAAACCTCAGCAGTGATATTCAGACAGCCCCTTAATTAATCCAGCTATGCAGATCCATGGCTGAGTTTATAAACTTTAAATAAAATATTCTTGAAATATTGGTGAATGGTTGATCCTTGTTGAATGGCAAGCTTTTGTAATTAATGCAACATTTGACTTACAGTGATCTAGTGGTTAGAAATGGTTAAAAAAGAAATCTGACAATGAGTTGTTTATTTTTATTTGTTTTCTAAATCTTCATACGTGTGACATGTAAAAGGATCTTACATGAGTGTTCGCTATTACTGAATGTATTAAACGAGTTGGCATTATTATACTAGGTCCTGTTGTACATTATATCATTCTTTCCAATGAGTTTAATTAAATCCTATTATGAATATGCACAAATGTAAGATTCTTTCTTATCATTGAACTCAGGAAATTGATAAATTTACCATTTATTAAACAGATCACCTTTATAAGGAGCGCCGGGCCCGATTATTTCAGTCAGTAACGCGTCTACCTATTAATCAAGGGGTCGTGAGTTTGAATCACCACCGAGACTCCTTGATGATTAATATATGACATTGTGTCTCATTATCATTCATCTCTCATCACAGATTCAAGTGGAAAAGTTAACAGTTACTTGCGGAGATAGGGTGTACTAGAGTACTGGTTAACCATTCAGGATCCCAGGAAACAGTGGTTACGTTAATTGATCATCTGTTAGCCCTTGATGGCATACATGTAAAAATGACCATAAATATTCAATCAATCAATCTATAAGGAACGAGTTAAAATCTGATCTATAAGTTTCTATCAGTCATCGTATGACATAACTCAAACTTACGTCATTTTACCAGGACAAATCAACATCATTTACTTATTCGGGCAAGTTTGAAAGTGTTTTGATTATATGGAAAATGCCATGTGATTTTACACTAGGTTAATATCAAAAATATATATTCTGTTTGCAGACATACAAAACGGATGTTCTCGATTTTTGGGTTTTCAACATCTACTATGCACTAGCTGTTTTACAGCTGGTTCTAAGTTGTATTGCAGAGACCCTGCCACTACCTCAAGGAAAGGTAACATGTGATTTGATAACAAGTAAAACGTCTATAACTACATTATATACCAAAATACAAATATTCATCCATAAATAAAGTTTGAGAGAGGCTATATAGATTTCACTGTGTCAGTTGGTCTGTCTGTGGGTCGATATGTTTGTTTGCCAATGGTTTGGTCAGTTTGTTGGTCACTGGTTTGGTCGGTTGGTTAGTTGGTCGCTGGGTTGGATGGTTGGTCTGTTGGCCGCTGGGTTGGTCAGTTGGTTGGTCTGTTGGCCGCTGGGTTGGTCAGTTAGTTCATTTGCTATTTACTTCTTCCACAAGCGATTGACTTGAAATTTTTGCATACATGATTAATTTTAAGGGTACAGGTTTATTACGGGAAATTTTGCATACATACGTGTAACCAACATCAGGTGTTAATGACATTGTGCATGACACAAGTTTTATGACTGAATTCCATGTAGTGTGGAGCGTGTGCTCCAGTGTGGTAGAGTATCATACCCATGATTGGAGAGACATGGGTTCAATCCTCCCCCACATGAGCATCATGTGGTGTCCTTGAGCAAGACACTTTTTCAGTGTATGCTTGGTACTGGTTCCATCCAGGAAGAATTTGAGGGTGATTTATTTAAATTTTAATAACTTGTTTCACAATCAAAGTAAAATAAATATGTGTAAATAAATTCCCTGTAAAGTTATTGCCCTTACACTTAGTACAATTGCTGTATTTACCATTTTGCAATTCTTGTGTAACAAATTACTGTCTAAGTTTCATTTTTGTATTTTTGGCTTTGGAACTCTCATTGTATTAGCACACTTACATGGATTCTTGAATGGGGTAATAGATGGCTGCCAATGGTTGAGTTGTAAATCCTACATTTCTGTGATCAGTGTAGTACACCCTTGTAGGGTGGCATTATGGGAGCTTTAAGTATTTTTAATATTTCTTGTCTCTATCGCAGTGGCGGTACAATTTTATATTCTTTCATTCACAAAATAGTGATTCAGGTTGTTTGTAACATTGTATCAACCAATAATTTAAGTAGAGGTCATTGAAACATTACTATAAATTGAAAAATTGATTATCGCTCATGAAGTTCATGGCAGGATCTTTTGTAACATTATTGTTTTTTTACACAATTTGCGAACCATTGTACCTTGCATTTAATGATTTCATATTCTTGCTTTCTAATGATATATTTTATAGAAAAAAACAATTCTTTCAATGGAATTTGCAGGTTTGTAAAGAGTGATGGCTTTACTTTGATTCATGAATACGAATCTTGGGTTTATCTTAACCAATAAAACTGGATACCATAATATATAATATATGATGTGTCAAAAATCTAAATCTATATAGATAAGAAAATCTGGTTATTTGCTGCCTTTTTAGCCTGAAGAATAACTCAGCCCAGCTTTGACCGTGCCGTCCATGGCTGTCACTCCTTGGTTAAAGTTTTGAGTGCAAGTAACATCAAGTCCATTACTCAGAAATTCTTGTTTAAGTTTTGTGTGCAAGTAACTTCAAGTCCGTATCTAAGCAATCACTCAATGTATTTAATAAGTACTTTACACAAGACTTTCCAGTCATCATACTAACTACAATAACTAAGTTACATAACTCTTACATGAATAAAATGCAAATTATGGCCCTTATTTGACTTTAATAAAAATTCTGGTTACAGTTTTCCATGCAAGTACTATCAAGTCCACGTCTCACCAACCACTCAATGTATTTGATTAAGATTTATGTAAGATTTAATTTGCAGTTATGAAACAAAAGTGGGATAACTCTTGCCATATTTTTGGCAAATTATGGCCCTTGTTTGACCTTGTCTGATTAATGTTTATATCTCGGCAACCACAGCATGTATTGGATTGAAACATACAAGGTTTTAAAGTTATAAGACCTTTTTAGTGAATGAGGTAACTCTTGTTTACTTGAATTTGTCGTCAGTCCCAATCAAAGTTCATACTGATTTGAATTGTTGAGCACACTGTCTTATGGACTTCTCTTATTTTATTCCAGCCTCCATGTCCAGAAATCAGAGCATCATTCCTGTCTCGCATAACATTTAATTGGATCAATAAGTAAGTATGATATACTAGTAGTTTGAAATGTTAAGTACAAATCTAAATGGCAGCGAAACTACCCATAATGCATGTCTCAGACTGGTTCATTCACAAAACAAAGTAGAAAGGATGTTTATACAGTTATCAAAATGGATACAACTTACATTTAGGATGTCTAAGGGGCTGTTAGGTAATGACCGCTTCCTTCTCAACACTGAGATCATTGGTAAGAGTCAGGTCGAGCCCAGCTCACTGGTGAGGGTCAGGTCGAGCCCAGCTCACTGGTGAGGGTCAGGTCGAGCCCAGCTCACTGGTGAGGGTCAGGTCGAGCCCAGCTCACTGGTGAGGGTCAGGTCGAGCCCAGCTCACTGGTGAGGGTCAGGTCGAGCCAAGCTCACTGGTGAGGGTCAGGTCGAGCCCAGTTCACTGCTAAGGGGCTGTTAGGTAATGATCGCTTCCTTCTCAACACTGAGATCATTGGTAAGAGTCAGGTCGAGCCCAGCTCACTGGTGAGGGTCAGGTCGAGCCAAGCTCACTGGTGAGGGTCAGGTTGAGCCCAGCTCACTGGTGAGGGTCAGTTCGAGCCCAGCTCACTGGTGAGGGTCAGGTCGAGTCCAGCTCACTGGTGAGGGTCAGGTCGAGCCCAGCTCACAGGTGAGGGTCAGGTCGAGCCCAGCTCACTGGTGAGGGTCAGGTCGAGCCCAGCTCACTGGTGAGGGTCAGGTCGAGCCAAGCTCACTGGGGAGTGTCAGGTCGAGCCAAGATCACTGGTGAGGGTCAGGTCGAGCCCAGTTCACTGGTGAGGGTCAGGTCGAGCCCAGCTCACTGGTGAGGGTCAGATCGAACCCAGCTCACTGGTGTAAGTTAAACCCCATTAGCCTTTTTCTTCATAAGCATTTTCTTGGACTCTTCCAAATTGAAAGCATTTATTCACCAAGTATCAGCAATGGGTGAATTATGTTTATATTAACTGACAGAGTGGAAAACAAGCAATCTGAACTCTTCCTGCACTGTTTTCAAAGGCCTTCTGTGATTAGTGTGTGAAAACGCGTATCTACGTGCTAAAGGGTTAAACTGTTAAAACAAAGTTCTTTCTGTTTTGTACTAGACTGATTGTGCAAGGATACAAAAAAGGGCTCACTGAGGATGACATGTTTCTACTTAATCCAAGGGACCAATCAACAACTGTTTTGCCTGGTTTTGAATTACAGTGGCGGAAAGAGGAACTTAAACAGCTTCAACAGAGACAAAAGTAACTATTGAATTATTTTTTATTTATTTTTTTCAATAGTTGTTCTGATTGCTTGCTTTTAAGTACTCATTTTTTTGTTTTATATATTTACTTCTGATACTGCATATAATCCATTTCTGTCATATACTGTGAAATCTTTAATTTTCGAGGGGGAAAAATGAATTTTTGTTGATTTCGTAGGGGTCTCGGCAATGAAACTAAATCCGTAACTGCATAGGATTTACCTGTACCTAAAACATGGACCTACCTTTCTCAGCTACATCTAAATGTTATAGTTTCTATCTAGTGTGGGCATTTTGCTATTAGATTTATTGAAAGTTAAATTCAAATTTTAAATCTTTAATTAAGTGCTCCGATTAAGTTAAAGTATGGTACTGACTGTATTAATATTTCATCTGATCATTACATAAAACATGCGTGTCAATATCAGAGGTCGTGTGTTTACTCGCATTTATTTTATTTTCGTCACTGTTCAAAGTGCTAAAAATAGACTGTCTACCTGTGACAGTATTCTTATCGCTGCCACACTGAAGTATCATGTATGTACTGAAGTAGCTGAATGCCTAACCAGGAAGCTTCTATCACCATTTTTCATGTCTTTGGTATGACCTGGTTAGGGATTGCACACACAACTTTCGGCATGAGGTGGACACTCTGCCACCAGACTACTGCTGTGGTATTTTTTGAAGAAAGAAGAAAACTATTTGCACCTACTTTTGTTTTCGTGATTAGAAAAACTAAATTGTATAAAATTTATTTAGTTTAAACTTTCCTTACTGCAATTTTATTAACAAAATATTACGGATTCATGATTAGGGAACCAAGATGGCTGCCAGTGGGACTACATCTCAAGCTAGTTATTTGAGGTTACATGTTAAAAATAATGTTGAATGCAAAATGATTGGGTGAGCTAGCATCAAACATAACTATAAGGTCAACATTATGACGGAGGAAGACATTATATTGTTGAGAGGATAGATACTGTATATTACAGACAGAGGAGGTCAGAGTTCAAGCTCAATGCAGTTCAAAGTTTACAGATTAATATTGTGATGAAATAGATTTGAAGTCATACCTGACATACCTGCATTAACTATGGTATGCCTTGAAAGTTGTAGCCTCACACAATGTTGACTACGAATGATATGTCATCTACTGACTTTGAGTAGACAAGTGTAAAGGTCAGTAGAGGACAAGTGTGAAGGTCAGTTGAAGACAAAGGTGAAGGTCATTGGGACCATGCAGATAATAATGACATACTTGAATTAACTGCAAGCTAAAAATTGTAGCTACAGTCATTGTGGTCATTATGGATATTTTGAGATCAGTAGTAGTAAATGTGAAGGTCAGTAGAAAACAAAGGTGAAGGTCATTGGGACCATGCAGATAATAATGACATACTTGAATTAACTGCAAGCTAAAAATTGTAGCTACAGTCATTGTGGTCATTATGGATATTTTGAGATCAGTAGTAGCAAATGTGAAGGTCAGTAGAAAACAAAGGTGAAGGTCACTGTGAACATACTTGCATAATAATAATAGTAATTATGATGATAATAGTAATACTATAATAGTAATAATTATAATAATTATAATAATAATAATAAAAGTAATAATGATAATAATAAAAATACTTTTAACTTAAACCTGAAAATTGTAGCTACACACATTATGTTCTTAAGAGATGGTTTCACCTCCTGACCCCAAAGTCAGTAGTAGACTTGAATGTTGTCACCTCCTGACCCCAAGGTCAGTAGTAGACTTGAATGTTGTCACCTCCTGACCCCAAGGTCAGTAGTACACTTGAATGAATTACCTGCATAAAACTGTAGCTACACTCAATGATTTTGAAAGAAGAAACATACTTTGTTTAGAGAATATCACAACTTGACATTCAGGAGGGCAGTAGCCAAAGGTGAAGTTCATGATGGCCAGCTATTGAAAATTTGGCACAGACAATCAGAATTAATATAACAAAAACAGTATCACATGAGTTTTATTATAACTGGTAACATTTCAGTATTTCACCATTGATGGTTGTGTATTTTGTTGTATTTTTAAGGAATATCAGGTAGGTAAGTTTGTCTTTCATATTAAAAAAGAAGATTTTTATATCAGCTTTTAATACTTATGTCACTTTTATATTTTGTATCATAAAACTGCTACACATTTTACTGTCAATTCATCCATCTTTGCCCCACCAAAGTCTGTGTAATGATTGGTCATGAACTTTGTTCTTCAGCTCCCACCTCTAAATATGTGGGGAAGAAGTCAATGACTTGTAGAGTTAAGCTGTGTCCAGTACTGATTCATCGCCTAGCGGATTCCAGCAACAATAATTAGATGCGATGAATGCTCTTATATGACTGAAATATTGTAGTGTTGAAGAAACATGAATAAAAAGAAAACAAACAAAACAAATATTGTATTATGAATGACAGAGATTTATTTGTGAAGTGGTTTCAATTCAATCTACTTCATTACTACAAATTTAGGATGTGTTTGTTTGCTTGAATATTTAACTGCTGATTTTACTACTTGAATTTGACTCTTCTTTGAGAGACGAATGACAATGGGACGCAATGTTGTATATCGGTCATCACAAACACTGGCCTGGTGGGGATACACGCCCACTGAGATAAGCAGACTCTTATATAAATTAAGGAAGTTTTCATATTATCTTTCCCACTGTTGCCTCCCCATCACCCCACCTTTAATTGCTCCTACATGTACCTCTCCAATCATCTCCAAATCATTCACCCCCCCCCCCCCCCCCCCCCCCCCCTTTGTTAATCAGAGCACTGAGAATCCTGATATCTATACGGTCCTTTGTAGCCAAGTGGTCCAAGGCGCTATCTCAAGATCACTTACCTCTCACCACTAAAGTCATAGGTTTGAGTCCCGCTCGCTCCAAAAACTTAATGTGAGAAAGTTCGCCTGTGACTGACGGAAGAACGGTGGTTCTATTTGGATTCATTCTGAGGTCGTCTTCCGCCAGTAATTCTGGATATGCCATTTATAATTTATAATGTGATTGTGCCTTAGACCACCCGGCCATGGAGAAATCCGCTGCTGTCTTTTAGGTTTTCTATTTGTTTTATCTGAGCGGTATACAGAATCAATGCATATACATGCAGATAAAAACTTGCATATTTTAGCAAGAAAAGTAATTTGACATAATTAGTTTATACTTTTAATTAATTTTGTAGGATTTAAGATTTCAATAATGAAGTAAAGCGGAGTGAACACATAACTTACATGTAATTAACCTGGATTGGGCTTTCAATCACACAAGTTGATAATCCAATCAGCGATCTATATTGTTTCCAGCACCACCATTTTCTTAAGACAAAATGATGATCTCTTCAGTAAACACTACACTGTAGTATTTACTTGGACAATGTCCCGTAGCCAATGGACAGAGTGATAGTCATTAACGCATCAGGTCAATTCATTAGCAGGTCATTAATTGGTGATTGTAGTCCAAACATTTTCCCAATCAATGACAAGTGAGGGATTTTCAAAAAAATACTTATTTTGTACCAATTATTTGCAATTAGGAAAAATGAAAATAAATTGATAATTGGCTTAAAAAACTGTTTGGACTACATGTATAAGTTGGTTATACTGATCACTTCTTGCCTTTCTAATAAATGAAGTTAAGCTAGAAAAAAATATACCTGTTTTTAAGGTTGCCCTAAAATTGAGTCCTGACCCTAAAATTTTTTAAGATCTTAATTTTTTTTTAATGTTTAACGTGAGGTATGAAATACTGTGGAACGAATTTGCTTACTGTGTCCAGGAAATTATATTTGTATTTTTCTTCATTGATTTACTATCATAGTTTTTTTTTATAGACCAGAAAAACAAGTAAAAATCAATATATAATTGTAATGGTTTATTATTATGACAATTTCTCCATGAAATAAAAATTTTAGAAAAGAAAAAAAAGCCTATCTACCCACAAATTTTTTTTGTCAAGTAACCATAAACACATGTACTGTTTTTTTTCTGGCCTTATTTTATGAAATTGGAGCTTATGACACTTTAATTAGTTGTGTCTTTCATTTTTTTTCACATAGAGCGGAGATAAACAGAGTATACGTGGAGGCACCAGCACATCACGAACTGTCGGAGTCTACCCCACTGTTAAGTTCCAGTCCTGGTCAGCCAAGTGGGGAAAGAGGCGAAACAACAGCTAAAGATTCCAAAATAAGAGTGTCCATTTGGAAAGTGTTGTTCAAGGCGTTTGGATGGGATTTATTTATAAGCAACATTTGGAAACTATTTTATGATATTCTTGTATTTGTCAACCCAATTCTGCTGAGGTGAGTGAAATAAAAGAGATTACTTCTTTTTAAATCTTTAATGACCTTAAAGGGTGTATATCAAGAAAACATGCTAGAAATGTCTTAAAAAATAAAATAATTATTAAAATGGATAAAAAGCATCTCATTATCATTAATAAATCAAATCAAATAATGGTTTGGTATGACAAATCCACCAAAACGTGACAATATTGATATTTAAATTAAGGTGGTAAAACAATATCCATTCTAACAATAGACAACACTTAACAACTGCTTGTCGCCATTCAGGATCTTTGCTGAAAACGTGTTTGTCCATTCAGGTTTTGTGTTGCATCTCCCTCTAAACTGAAATCCTGGATCCACCCCTGTGTATAATGGATCAATTTGAAATCAAAATGAAATCTCGTGACTCATTTATCACGTCACAAAATACCGGGCGTGTTGCACATTTAAGCAGGAAATCTATTTTAGTGTAACCTAGGCACATAGACCAGCTAAGGAAATCCATTTTTAATTTATTATTTTGACAGGTTTAAATATATATTTTTTGGGCAATACTGGGTCAGTGAGTATATATGGGCATGATATATTGGAAAAAATATATTTTAATCAATTTTAAAAGTTTGAAAACGCCTGATAAATTCTGGTTAAGTTACAGTACTAACTTTAATCAGTCAGACTTAATTACAGATACTGGCAGACTAATATCTATTCGACATGCAAAGGTGAAATTTTGAATGGCATTTTTAGTGTTTCTGAAAAAAAAAAACTGTTTGAACTTTTGTCAGAATTTAATAGTTTTGGGAACAAAGTAAAGCTGATGAAAATGTTGTCTATTTAATATTCTTCTTCTGAATTGAAATTATTATGGGTTGAAAACGAAAAATGTTGAAATTTTTACAGAATATTTATTTTTTAATAAAAATGGCAGTGTATTCGTCTTAACAAAAAGATTTTAACAACAGATCATAGAAACAAAATTAATGTAGAAAGATGAAGAAGAAGTAAGTTTTCCATGGGTGGCACAAATTTCATATCAATATTTAAAGAAGATTTTCTTATTTGTTATTTGGGCTAAAAAGGAGAAAATACATGTAAGCGTAAATTTCAGAAATCATAAAAAAATTATAAACTCTTTTGAAAGTCAGTAAAAAAATATTGGATGTTTGCAATGTGAGTGTGTACATGTGAGCTACTAAAGAGCATGGTAAATGATTTTCTTTTTTTTAAAAATGGCTTTATTAGGAAATTTTTTTACTAAACTTTGATTTATATATCCTCAAGAACTTTCCAAAGAATAATTAAATGAGATAATATTTAGATTGAAAGGTTTTGATAGTTGAATTAACTACTGACGGGGAACTGGTTTTGATTCTTTTATTATCAACTAGTTTCGACCCGGGTCTTCTTCAGGATGATAACATTTAGTCCAGTTATTTAATTCAATGATTGTCACATCACATTAGCCTAAGGCCAGAAGCTATTGGCCAATGTGACTGTCAAAGGACTAATAACTAGCCCAATCACTCAAACAATAACAATTTTATTAATAAGCATCTGTATAGACACAGTTCATGTCATTTTTCTCAGTAATAAGGCTAATTAATACAGAAGTTAATTATTGAAATGTTGATATTTACTTGTGCGGAAGGTTGAAAAATGATGTCATGCACATATGGTATTAATCTGATAAATTGTTCACAAGAGTTCTGCCCCTTTAAAATAATTCAAATTTCAAAATGACTTTTGTCAGTCCTCATCCAATCAAATTGAAATTTGGCATCCAATTAGAACAAAATGGATGTTTGTTTGAATGTTTCGCATCAATATTATGCCGTCGAGGGCTAACAGACTTGAACACTCTTTCCTGGGATCCTGGAAGATTAACCAGTACTCGAACAAGCCTATCTCCATAAATAACTGATAGCTTCCAAATTTGAATCAGCAGTTAGAGATAAATGACAATGAGACACAATGTTGTATATCATTCATCATGGAAACTGTGGCTATATATATTTTATTTATTAAAGAGACAGGTACAATACATGTTAAGATTTACAACATTAGCAAAACTGTTAATAAATATTAAGAAATGCCCAGCCTAATAAGGCGTATCAGTCACTATTTTATAAAATTTACTTCAACACAAATATAAAGAAACTAACATGACATTATTTAACAAAACAATAAGAACAAAATAAAATGAAAAATAAACATCTGTCAATCAATGCAATGACAAAAAGAAATAAAGTGTTTAGATTTGCCTTGTTTTAAGTGCTCTATCTATAAACTTTGCGAGAGATATTATTGCACTTGTATTTTGTAATAGTATGTCAATTTTATCTATATAGGAATGATTTGTATCACATTATTCATCAATTTTTTTGTTCAAATGTTTATGAAATTATCAGGTATCAAACTCATGCTCCCTGGAATGATAGTCTGACATGCTACCAACTGTCCGAGCTAACAGGATCTGGCCGACAACTTGTTATTTCACCATCATATTGTAGAAGACTACATTCCAAGTCTTGTTCCGTGAAAGATTTATAATGTGATAGTCGTGTATTTTCAGATATCTGATTGACTTTGCCAGTGATCTGACCCAGCAGGTGTGGAAGGGTTATGTTTATTGTGCTGGCTTTATTGTCGTGTTGGTTCTGCAGTCATTCAGCTTCCACCAGTTGATGTACCAGACTTGTGCTCTTGGAATTCGTCTCAGGGCCGCCCTGATTGGTGCTATTTATAAAAAGGTATTTTAACTTTCTGATAATTTTATTTGATAGCTCAGTCGTGCACCAGAAATTTGAAATAAGATTTAGGGTGGCCTAATTATGGCATATAATGAGGACTACAAATACTTTTAGAATTTCTGAAAAAGCATCTAATGGTGCATAGAAGTATTCATAATTATAATATTTTAAAGTTTCTATCACCAGTTAAACCAGGTGCCATTAACGGCAAACTCAAGACACCAATTAAACACTACATCCTAGAGGCACGTGAAACAGCAACAACACAATTGGTGCCTGGTTGTCTAAAATTATTGCATATTGTGTTTTGTTTTGAGTTGAGGCCAGTGTCCAGGAAGATATGTTAGCTAACGTTGACAAACGTTTAATCCATCTAACTGAACGCATCCCTGTAGGCATGATTCTAGTAACGAACTAACTGCATGATTGTATTATTTAAAAACTCTACACTTTGGGAATATAGTAAGTCAAGGTATCTCCTAATCAGAGTTGCTAGTTACAAGATGAGCAATTGTTAATTTTTTTTTTTGAATGGGGTTAAACACCATTTTCAACACATTTCAGGTTATATATGCATATTGGCATATCCTGACTGAGTAGAACCACCGTCCCTCCGCTAGTAATGGCAAACTTTGTCACGAAAAGTTTTTGGAGTGAGCTGAACTCAAACCTATGACCTAAGTGGTAAGACACTTTATCCACATATGCTTAGTACAGGGCTGTATTTAGTAGAGTAAAACGTTTGGAAACATTGGCTAACATATTACCTGAACTCTGGCTCAACCTCAGTTTAGCTCTAAGTATACAGAAATTTTAGGGAACCAGGCAGCAAATGTGTTTTCTGTTTAACGGTGCCGAAAGCAGCCCTGGTTCTACCCAGAAAGACATTTAGCGTAATTTCTCTAAGTTGTAAGAAATTGCTTTACAAAATTAATGTAAAATGTGTTTAAATCAACCATAAAACATGCTGTAATATTGATTTATTATAATATATTATATCTTTAATGATAGCCCATTTTATTAGATGATACAGAATGATTTACAACGAAGGAGGGAATCGTGTAGGTTTCTTTAGTTTTGTGGTCTTTATCACCCCCAAAAATTATCATATGCCACAGACTATTTTTTATTCAATAAATTTCTTTTTCTTCTCATGTATTTGACATACGCAATAAACCAAACGTGACAATAATATCAATTAAATTAGGAAGGAATACGATTATATTAAAGCTCGGCTATCAGAATTTTAAATCAATATCTAATTCAGATAGGTATATGTATTGATATGCGTTGGTGAGTGCGAATACAACTATACACAGACAATTGATGTTTGTTTGAATATATACCATCATCTTTATACCGACAAGGATTATTAGATGATCAATTACCCTAACAACTCTTTCCTGGGATCCTGTAATGTAAACCAGCACTCCAACACACCCCATGTCCGCGAGAAGTCTATAACTTTCTTACATGATTGAATCAGCGATGAGAGACAAATGACAATGAGATGCAATCATCATGGAGACTGTGGCCAGGCAGGAATTTGAACTCACAACCCTAGGATTGATAAGTCAGACACTCTACCCATTGAGCTAACTGAGCCCTGCATTAAATAACTGATTACAGATACAGTAATTAACCCTTTACTCCATAGATACGCGTTTTCCCGCACCAATCACAGAAGGCCTTTGAAAACAGTGCAGGAAGAGTTCAGATTGCTCGCAACGAGCAATATAAACACTTCCTGCACTGTTTTCCACTCTGTCAGTTAATATAAACATAACTCACCCATTGCTGATATGTGGTGAATTAATGCTTTCAATATTAGAGGTGTCCAAAGGCATTTATATTAAGTAAAGGGTTAAATCAGTCATTATTTTGAGTTCATACATGTTAACCTTCCAGTCAATGAAGATGAACAACCAATCACGTACAGAATCTACAGTCGGAGAAATCGTCAACCTAATGTCCGTGGATGCTGAGCACATTCAGATGATCACAGGCTACATCTGGGGTGTGTGGTCAAGTCCCTTACAGATCATCCTCGCCCTAGTCTTTTTGTACTACACCGTGGGCTACTCCATGTTTGCGGGACTCGGAGTCATGGTGATATTACTGCCAATTAACATGGTGATCATGAGCAAGGTTCACACGCTACAGGAGAAGCAGATGGCTCAGAAAGATAAACGTATCAAGTTGATGACGGAGATACTTAATGGTATAAAGGTAAGAAAGGAATATATAATCAAATATTTTGAATCAACAATCAAATCTGTGTAAGCAGCTACCTCTTTTGAGCAGCCACTTGTCTTTAGCAGCCACTTTTTAGCTTTAGCTTATGTCATGGTAAATTGTCCGTCATCCGTCCGTCTGTTGAAGTTGGGTCCCTTAGGGTCAAATTTGGTGTCACCACAGGGGTCACTGTTTTACAAAGAGTTATATACTATTAGGGAAAATGTTGTAGACGCAATAGCAACTTCATTTTTCATTGAATCTTAACCAAATTCCACAGTTATATAATTGTGAGATCTCTGACGAGTTCTTGAACCAGCGTGATTTGATCACAAATGCCCCCGCCATAGGGCTTATAAGTACATTTTCAGCGAAACTTTAAAAAATATTTTCTTTTAAAGTTCAAGGCGTAGATTTGAGATATTTTACATGTAGCATTGTATGTAGGTCCACTAAAAGATTTATTAAAGTCGGGTCCCTGGGGTCAAATTTGGAGCCGCCACAAGGGTCACTGTTTTACATAGAGTTATATAGGGAAAATGTTGTAGATGCGATAGCACCTTCATTTGTCATTGAATCTTAACCAAACTTTTACAACAGTTATATAACCACAAGATCTCGGACGAATTCTTGAACCAGCTTGATTTGGCTATAAATGCCCCTGCCACAGGGCTTATAAGTTCAGTTTAAGTAAATTTTTAAAAAACAGTTTCTCTGAAAGTTCAAGGCCAAAACCTTAGATATTTTACATGTAGCATCTGTTTCCAGTAGAGCTATTCAGGTCCTCTTGGGCCTCTTGCTCTATTTTAAATTTATAATTTGATCAAACAAAACTGATTGTTGGCCATTCATGATCTCGTGTTCTATTTAATTTTTATTTTTAGATTCTGAAACTGTACGCCTGGGAACTGGCATTTGGTGAGAAAATAACAGAGATACGGACAGTGGAGTTGAAACTGTTACGCAAGGCAGCCATAATAAATGCTTTCATGACGTTTTCCTGGACAGTGGCTCCTTTTTCGGTAAAAGAATATTGTGTTTAAAATATTATTGTTAAAGGCAATGATCTTTCACCTATGAAGATGAAATAACGATCCCCCGTGGCTGAGTGGTCCAAGACGCCATCTCAAGATCACTTACATGTACCTGTCTCCTCCATCAGTAAAAAGGCTATGCCATATATAACCTGAAATGTGTTGAAAATGGCGTTAAACCACATTAATAAAAATTGAACATGTTATCATTTGGAAATATGAATTATCCAGGTATTAAAAGTTTTTTTTTTAAAACTAGTGATGTCAGGCTTGTTTTGGAAATAAATAATCTTTAAAAAAACTTAAATTGAAATTTTGTTAAAATTGTTTCAATCATACCGATAAAAGATGAGTAGCATTGGGGTTTTATTGTTTATACCTTGTAAAATTGTTTTTAAAGTGAAGGATAAAATTAAAAAATTGGGAGTCTGAAATTTAGACTTTAAGCTTCAATGAGCTAATGGCAAGAGGCTGATTTCTCTAAACATTTCAAGCTGAGAGTTTCCTCTTAAATCTTAAAAATCTCAATTTCTATAGACACTTGGACTTACCCATTAAATGACCACGGAGAATTGGCGTTGGAGGATAAATGAAGTAACAGCATTTTAAAAATCTGGGTTGATTGAAATTTGATTGATTGAATATTTAGCATCATTTTTATGCCATCGAGGGTTAACAGACGATCAACCTAACTGCTCGGATCCTGAAAGGTAAACATCACTCGAGCACACTCCATCTCCGCAAGTAATGATAACTTTCCCACTTGAAGCAGCGGTGAGAGACGAATGATAATGAGACACAATCTGAGTTAAGGAAAATCTCAAGTTGAGTAACTGTTGTTTAAGTGAAACTGTTATAAGCTGAGATTTTCATTAAATCATTTATCTCACTTTCTCTAAAGGACTGCTTGAATTTCTTTCACATTTAACGACAGAACTGAAGTCAAAACAAGTTTTTACATATTGGTGAAAGACAACATTCTATTAAAGAGATCAAATGAAATGAATACACACAAAGTAATAAAAGATTTGAGGAAAATTTCAAGTTGAGATGTTTTAGTGAAACTTGGGTAAGGATTTTTAAAAATGTTTTTAGGTTGGTCTTGCCACATTTGCGACATACATATTTGTGAATGAGGATCACCTACTGGACGCGCAGACAGCATTTGTAGCCATTTCTCTCTTCAATATCCTGAGATTTGCATTGAATATTGCACCCATCGTGATCATGGAGACTGTCAAGGCATCTGTGTCAATAAAACGCATGAATAAATTCCTCAATCATGATGATCTGGATGTTACAAGTGTAACACACAATCCATCTGGTAAGTTCTGTGTTCTTGTATTAAAGAGTTTGAGTTAAAGTATTTCTGAAAGATCAAATTTTGACAAGTAATAGTTATATTTTAATTAGAAGACAAACTGCTATGACAAAACAATTAATATTATGTTTGTATTGTTTGAATATTTAGCCTAATTTTTATACCATTGAGGGCTAAGAGACATTCATGTTACTTAACCATTCTTCTTTGGTTTCTGGAAGGTTAATCAGGCCCCGAGGTTATAAACAATTTTTCATGCTCACCTTAATTCTTACTAAAACACAATTTCCAGGACTCGTAAAAAAACACAAATTAAAGTAAAAACAATTCACTTGACCTTGAGTTTGGATGTATTTTTGCTGATTTAAGGTTAAAAATTACATGATTGTATTTATGTTTTCTTCTCTTGAAATGCGTTAATTCATTTTGAGTTGATTCTGGAATCTTTAGTTGAGAATGGAAAAAAGTTTCATAACCTCTGACCCAGTACTTAAGCACAGCCATCTCGGCAAGTAACTGATAACCTTTCTACTCAAATCAGAGGTAAGAGATAAGTGGCAATGAAATGCAATGTTATATATCAATCATCACGGAAACTGGGTAGGCAGGGATTCAAACTCAAGACCTGTGGATTGATAGTCAGAGATGCTACTGACTGAGCAGATCAGATCCTGCTTTTGTTAGGATCTGATGTTAAGAAGGCAAAAAGAATTGTAGAATTTGTTGAAGGGTAATAACTATCATGGTGTTTTTGGTTAGACCGTGTTAGTTTAAAAACTTAAATTGAATCAATCTGACCAAATTTTGTTAAGACCAGATGAAAACTAAATGTGTTCAAAAATGTTTAAAAGGTTCAAATCATAATGATTCAATCGTTAATAGGTCTGTTCAAGAATGTGTCTGAACTTACATGTTAATCAATTAGTAACCAGTTGGGTCCCATTAGCTCAGGTGACTATCCCTCAAGAGGTTGTGAGTTAGAATCTTCACTCACAGTCTCCATGATGATAGATATACGAAATTGCATCTCGTAATCATTCATCTCTCACCGCTGATTCAAGTGGGAATGTTATCAGTTACTTGTACTGAAGTACTGGTTTATCTTCCAGGATCCCAGGAATCAATGGTAAGGTTAAATCATCTGTTAGCCCTCGATGGCATAAAAATGATGCTAAATATTAAATCCATTAATCAATTAGTAAACCAAATATTATACTAGCAGCCCAGGTCTCTATAATTGGATTATATTTAACAACATCCATCAGAGAATTTATAAATTTTTGAACTTATACTAATCTAATATTAATTAATGAATGTGCTGCTGATATCTTTGTAGATGATGCTGTGAGTGTTGATAATGGAACATTTAGTTGGGATCCAAAACTTGGTCCCTGTCTTAAAAAGTAAGTGGGGGAATTCATATGATGAATTTGATTATGATGGGAATATAGTATGACTGTATGTGATGTTGATGGAGATGATGATGATGATGAAGATGATGGTGGTGATTATGATAATGGTGATGATGATGATAATAGTGGTGATGATAATAATGTTGATGATAATGATGATGATAATGGTGATGATGATGATAATGTTGATGATAATGATGATGATAATGGTGATGATGATGATAATGTTGATGATAATAATGTTGATGATAATGATGATGATAATGGTGATGATGATGATAATGATGATGATAATAATGTTGATGATAATGATGATGATAATGGTGATGATGATGATAATGTTGATGATAATGATGATGATAATGATGATAATGTTGGTGATGGTAGTGATGGTGATGATGAGAATGATGATGATGATGAAGATGATTATGGCAATGGTACCATCATGATGGTTATGTTAGTTCGGGTGTTGATGATAAGATGGTGATTTTTAGCTTATGTGATGGCGCCTTTTCCGTCGTCTGTCATCTGTTTGCAGCACTTTCTCTGAAATCAACTGCCAATTAAACTGAAACTTCACATGTATGTTTCTATTGCATAGGAGACTAAAAAGAAGATTTTTTCTTTTTCGATCTCAAACTCAATATGGCCCCCATTACTAAAAATAGTCCAAAACTTAAAAAGTCTTTTTCTCATGAATGGCCCAACAGATTTTCAAAATGTTTGTGTAGTAATGATGACCTACTATAGTTTTGTTAGATTTGTTAAAATGGTGTCCCTAGAGTTAAAAATGCCCCTGCCCCGAGGGTTCGATTAGGGGACACATGTCATTATAATAACTGTTATGCTCCCCCATAGGGGGGTAGCCAGTAGTTGCCACTTTGTCCGTGCCTGCGTGAGTCCATCTGTCCATGCATCCCCAAGTTCTTGTCCGGGCTATTTCTTTACAACTTCTGGTTTCATTATTACCAAGTGCAGATGCGCATATAATCTTTGTGTTCCAGTTCTATGATTTTTCACAGAGTTATGGCCCTTTGATTCTGTCTGGGACCAAATTCTTGTCCACACTATTTCTCTACAACCCCATGTTTGAATTTTATGAACCTTGTTAGAATGCATCACTACCAAGTGGAGATGCGGATATTGTCTTTTTGTTACAGTTCGATGATTTTTCATAGAGTAACAGCCCTTTAATCGAGTCTGTGACCTAATTCTTGTCCTCGCTATTTCTCTACAACCTCAGGTTAGAATTTTATGAAACTTGCTAGGATGCATCATTACCAAGTACAGATGTGCATATTGTATTTGTGTTACGGTTTGATGATTTTTCACGGAGTTATGGTCCTTTGATTCTGTCTGCGACCAAATTCTTGTCCACGCTAGTTCTCTACAACCCCATGTTGGAATTTCATGAAACTTGCTAGGATGCATCATAATGACCTATTTCAAAGTATGTTGTATAATGTATTTTACCACAAAATAAAAAATAATGTATTAACTTCCCTTTAGAACTCTCACAGTTTTTTTCCCTGTTCAATATCATTACCATATGGTACAGAGTCAAACACTCACTTTGGGGAGCATCCAGTGGTTCCACCGATCTTTTTTTTTTTCAATGGAAATTATTTTGCCTATATCTTCACAGAAGCATTGTTTGGTGAAGGAGGTTCAGATTTGTAAAAATGACTGGGTTCCACTGTCTTAAAGGGGTCACCAGGGGCCCCGAAAGGGTAAAAATTGGGAATTACAAAAAAAGTTTTCTTTATGCGGAAAAGATGTCTTTGTAACTGAGGACACCATACATAGCCATTGTGAAGGATCAAACCCATGACCCTCCTATCATCGATCCACTGCTCTACCTCTGGATCACGAGCCTGGTATTTTGCACGTCATGTATGACTATATTAAACCTTTATTACTGTGTAATATCTCTGGATAGGCATCATTTACATGAATATGTTAATCATCTTAAACTCCAAGTACCAGTAAGCCATTTATTTGATTACAGTATCAATGTGACAATACCCAAAGGCAGCCTTGTAGCAGTGGTGGGAACTGTTGGGGCAGGTAAATCTTCCCTGGTATCTGCCATCCTCGGAGAGATGGAGAAAATTACAGGACAGGTCAATGTAGATGTAAGTAATGTGAGAGTAGGTATGGGGTTTTAAGTTACAGATTATACATGTGTGGCATCCAGAATTACATGTATAATTTAATATTTTTGCAGAACGAGATTTATGCAAAACTTTCACAAAATATAAAAAATCGAATTTTTAGTGTGCACAAGTGTTTGCAATAATAACTTTTAACTTTATGTTTAAATAATGTTTATATATTGATTGCCAATGAATTATTAAATAAAGATAAAAAAACAATAGTCATGCTGTTCGATCAAAATGGCAGTTGATATAAAGCCAAAGAAATACTAGTTTGGGCTTTTTTGGCAATTGAAGGGAATTGTTATGGTTAGTTGTAAAAAGTTGTTTCACAATCGATGTAAAATAAATAAGTTTAAAATAAACTATTTTCCAGGGAACGACAGCGTATGTCCCCCAACAAGCCTGGATACAGAATGCCAGTGTTAGAGACAACATCCTGTTTGGTAACGCGATGAACGTGACAAACTACGAGAATCTGATAGAAGCCTGTGCTCTAAAGAGTGACCTTGACATATTACCAGCAAGGGACCTCACAGAAATAGGAGAGAAGGTGAGTGGGAAAGAAATATTGGAAAGTGGAAAGAAATATTGGAAAGTGGGAATGAAATATTGTTTTAAGATCCAGCTGGAATGCATAACATTGTTGAAATTAGTGAATGATTTGTGTTCATGGATAAAATCAGATATTTGTTTTAATATTTAGCTTAATTATTATGCCATCGATGGCTAACAGATGATCAGTTATACTAACTTTTCTTTCCTGGAAGGTTAACCTTTACTCAAACATATTATCCATCACTGCAAGTAACTGATAACTTTCCCACTTTGAATCAGTGGTGAGAGACAAATGACATTAGATGCAAGGATGTATATCACTTATGGAGACTGACTGTGTGGGGTTCATGACCACTGGATTTATAATAATCAAACTTGCTTCTGCTGAGCTAACCAGACCCGATTACTGAAAAAGAATATAAATAAATAAGATGATTATGTGTTAATTTCAAAATCAATGGCCCCTCTTGTTTCAGGGTATAAATCTGAGTGGCGGTCAGCGTCAGCGTGTCAGCTTGGCGCGGGCGGTGTATTTCGACAGCGACATCTACCTGCTTGATGACCCCCTCAGTGCTGTAGATTCACATGTTGGCAAACATATATTTGAAAAGGTTGTTGGCAAACATGGTCTGTTGAAAGACAAGGTTAGTATTAGGTATTGTTGATTATCTGTTAGGGAACTTTCTGAATTAACATTACCATTTTTTACAGATTGTGTTATTCGAAACTTACAATGTACAACTTATAATAATGTTTTCTATGAAAGGATGTACTATAAAGTTTTCTTAAGTGAACTTATTTGGAATTCTTACATTATATAAAGACTAGAAGAATATTTCTTATTTTTTGAATGTGGTTTAATGCCATTTTCAAAACAATTTTTATTGGTGGAGGAAGACCTGAGAATGAATCTAAGTAGACTCACCTTCCTTTCACAAGTAACTGGCAAACATCCTCACATTGAAGCAATTGAGGCTTTAAACCCATGACCTCAGTGGTGAGAGGTAAGTGGTCATTAAATGACGCCTCGGACCACTCGGCCGCGGAGGACCTTTCTGGATAGAGCATTCTGTCTCTGAAGATAACTTAAAGCAATGACGAAGCTCTGCTACGTTTCTGCCATTTAAGCTTGGAGATAGATATTCCATATTTTTATCTGTTGTAGCCAGGCCCGATAAGCTCAGTCGGTTACGCGTCTGACTATCAATCCAGGGGTCATGAGTTTGAATCCCCGTCCGGCAACAGTCCATGATGATTGATATACGACATTGTTTCTCATTATCATTCGTCTCTCACCGCTGATTCAAGTGGGAAAGTTATCAGTTACTTGCGGAGATGGGGTGTGCTCAAGTACTGGTTAATCCCAGGAAACAGTGGTCAGGTTAACTGGTCGTCTGTTAGCCCTCGATGGCATAAAAAGGATGCTAAATATTCAATCAATTTATCTGTTGTAAGGTTTTATTATTTCGTCAATATAATAAAAGTTTACTTAATGTCTTCATTTTTCCAGACAAGAATCCTGGTCACTCACGGTATCCAGTGGTTACCATCTATGGACACAATAGTTGTCATGAGCGACGGGGTCATATCGGAGGTTGGGTCATACGAAGAGCTGCTAGATCACGATGGGGATTTTGCAGACTTCCTGCGGACATACCTGATAGAGAAAGAAACGGACAATGAAGAAGAGGAAGATGAAGAAGGTGAGGGAATGATGATAATGATGATGATGATGGTAATGGTGGTGATGGCAATCATGATGATGATGATGACAATCATAATGATGATGTTGGTGTTGACGACAGTAATGACAATAATAATGGTGCTGGTGATGATTGTGGTGATGATGATGGTGATGACAATCATAATAATGATGACAGTCATAATGATGATGATGGTGGTGACAGTCATAATGATGGTGATGACAATCATAATGATGATGATGGTGATGATAACAGTCATAATGATGATGATGATGGTGATGACAATCATAATGATGATGATGGTGATGATGATGGTGGTGATAACAATAATAAGGGTATAAAAATCATTATGATGATGATAGTGATGATGATGGTAAACTAATCTCAGGTTTTGATTTCGTGTGCACGTTGCAGTTAAAAAAATAAAGTAAATTTGGGTGACAATTATATCAATGCCCCTGGTTAATTTACCTTCTTTAATTTCATTTCAAAGATCCTTGGGCTAATGGAGCCTGTTGAAAATGAAAGAAATCAGAAAGTTCAATCTTTCTAAAATTCTTGCGGACCTTCAGAAATGTTGAATGTCAAATCCACTGTTTTGAGCCCTTTCAATAGGCAGGTTTAAAGGGGGTAACATCTAATTCTTGCTGGATGTTTTACAAAAAACTATTACAATGAATAAACCAATTATATTTTGTTAGTTCAAGAGTTCAAGGCCATGACGATGCAGCGCCTTGTATCAATTCATTCCGATAGCGGCGCCTCAGATACAGACTTTGTAGGGAAAAGAAAACACAAAAGGTTTGTGATTTTTTTACAAAGCAAATGAAAGCGACCAAAATTTGTATTTTTTTATATCTACTATGCTAGATCATGTTATATATGCAGTTGACCTGATGTGGGTTGAGCTATAGTCGCTCTCGCATCAGGTCAGTTAATTGTGTGATCGACGTCGAGAACAAACTCTGTTAATCATCATTTTCTCTAAAATAGCCAAACTTCCAAATGCTCGCCAACTTCCGTTTATATACTGAATGGAACAGCTAACCTGCTGGTTTCTGTATTTTGGGGTATCTTCATCAAAATATTATGTGACTTTACAACATTAGCGGAGAATAATGTATTTATTTACATAACCCAAAACTAATGATCTTTCATGTTTAAGGAAATTTCTTTCATACTTTTTGATAAAATACATAAAATGTCACGTGGCAGGTTAGTTGTTCTGCTCAGTTTATATAAAATTGTTTGACCTGGCATCAGAAACAGATACACAATTGTTGTTTAACTGTTTCTTCTATGCCCTGACTTTATTGGCGTGACTTAGTATATCAGTAGCATACATTGATGTAGCAGTCATTTTCAGTACTTAGAAAGTAAAAAATGCAAAATCGCATAGTTTTGCCTTTAGCCAGAAAGGAAATTTTTAAAAAAAAAAAAAAACTAATATTTTAATAGCAGTCAAGTTTTTTTATAATTTTGAATAAAGTCATATTCTGGTTATGTCTACTTAACATTTAAATTGTACAGTTGATGTGCAGTGGTGGTAAGATTAATTGTAAAATCCTTTTCTTCACCATCAGGAAATCTGAAGACTTGATATTGTGCATGAAATGGACCATTCCCTTGCCCATGTTTATCTTCTATATACACTGAACAAAAAAGAAACATCTGGTTCTCATACAGATTTTTTTTTCCATATACATGATGTTTTTTAACATGTAAAATGCCCTATATACATGTATTGTCAGCCTTGATGTATGGTCAAACAATCAATCATATAGAATGCTAGGTGGGTCATCCAAAAAGCACCATTCCAAGGTCACTTACCTCTCGCCACAGAGGTCGTAGGTTCGAGTCCCACAAGTTACTAGCAAAAGGAAAGTGGTTCTACTCAGATTCATTTTGAGGTCTTCCTCCACCAATACTACTTGATAGGCCATATATAATCTGAAATGTGTTGAAAATGGCGTTAAACCCTATTAAAACAAATAAATTCCATTTATTGTGTAATTCTCATAAACAAATGCAAGAATATCACATATTCACGGCCAGAAGTGATTCCTGATTTATACTCAATATTATTATCAAACAGGTAACACAACTTCTGTCAATAAGCCTGGTACACAGGACAATTGTATCAGGAACCTCAACTTAAATTCCTACATTTTATAACATACTTAAATATTCTCAGTCCACTTTATGGCATGTTTCTTTTTTTGTTCAGTATAGTGATATATATTTTTAATAGCATTCAATGATTTTGTCAGAAGAATGAGGCTGACTCTCGATTGATACATGCATCATTGCAGGAATCCCCACCCATCCTTAGTGTAGATACTAAACGTTAATCATACAAGCATTGGCAGGTGTTGCTAGGTGAAAATGACAGTTTAACTCATTTTATGTATAATATTGTTAACTTTGTTATTTCTAAGTGACTATCACACAATATTGTTAACTTTGTTGGTTTTTTAAGTGACAACACAATATTGTTAAATTTGTTGCTTCTAAGAGACTAACACACACTATTGTTAATTTTGTTATTTCTAAGTGACTGTACAATATTGGTCACTTTGTTATTTCTTAGTGACTAGCACACAATATTGTTAACTTTGTTATTTCTAAGTGACTATACAATATTGTTAACTTTGTTGGTTTTTAAGTGACAACACAATATTGTTAAATTTGTTGATTCTAAGTGACTAATACACGATATTATTAAATTTGTTGTTTCTAAGTGACTAACACACAATATTGTCATCTTTGTTACTTCTAAGTGACTAACACACAATATTGTAAATTTTGTTATTTCTAAGTGACTGTACAATAATATTAACTTTGTTCGTTTTTAAGTGACAACACAATATTGTTTAATTTATTGCTTCTAAGTGACTAACACACAATATTGTTAAACTTATTGCTTCTAAGTGACTAACACACAATATTGTTAAATTTGTTGTTTCTAAGTGACTAAACAATATTGTTTACTTGGTTATTTCTAAGTGACTTACACACAATATTGTGAAATTTGTTGTTTCTAAGTGACTAACACACAATATTGTTAATTTTGTTATTTCTAGGTGACTGTACAATAATATTAACTTTGTTCGTTTTTAAGTGACAACACAATATTGTTTAATTTATTGCTTCTAAGTGACTAACACACAATATTGTTAAACTTATTGCTTCTAAGTGACTAACACACAATATTGTTAAATTTGTTGTTTCTAAGTGACTAAACAATATTGTTTACTTGGTTATTTCTAAGTGACTTACACACAATATTGTGAAATTTGTTGTTTCTAAGTGACTAACACACAATATTGTTAATTTTGTTATTTCTAGGTGACTGTACAATAATATTAACTTTGTTCGTTTTTAAGTGACAACACAATATTGTTTAATTTATTGCTTCTAAGTGACTAACACACAATATTGTTAAACTTATTGCTTCTAAGTGACTAACACACAATATTGTTAAATTTGTTGTTTCTAAGTGACTAAACAATATTGTTTACTTGGTTATTTCTAAGTGACTTACACACAATATTGTGAAATTTGTTGTTTCTAAGTGACTAACACACAATATTGTTAATTTTGTTATTTCTAGGTGACTGTACAATAATATTAACTTTGTTCGTTTTTAAGTGACAACACAATATTGTTTAATTTATTGCTTCTAAGTGACTAACACACAATATTGTTAAACTTATTGCTTCTAAGTGACTAACACACAATATTGTTAAATTTGTTGTTTCTAAGTGACTAAACAATATTGTTTACTTGGTTATTTCTATGCGACTAGCACAATATTGTGAAATTTGTTGTTTCTAAGTGACTTACACACAATATTGTTAATTTTGTTATTTCTAGGTGACTGTACAATAATATTAACTTTGTTGGTTTTTAAGTGACAACACAATATTGTTAAATTTGTTGCTTTTAAGTGACTAACAAACAATATTGTTAAATTTGTTACTTCTAAGTGACAAACACACAATATTGTTAAATTTGTAATTTCTAAGTGACTAGCACACACTGTTATGAGCTTTGCTATTTCTAAGTGACTATACAATATTGTGAACTTTGTTATTTCTTAGTGACTATACAATATTGTTAACTTTGTCGGTTTTTAAGTGACAACACAATATTGTTAAATTAATTGCTTCTAAGTGACTAACACACAGTCGAAATTCATTATTTTGAATTCTGTGGGACTGTAAAAATAATTCGAAATATCCGGATTTCGATTTATCAGGAGTCTAATTTTGTGAAACTTTTACCATTACCCCACCCACTTCATAAATCGTTGAGAATATATATACATATAAATACCTATATTCGTTGTTTTAAACTTTGTTTATATTGATGTGTACTGTGGAATTATCTTAAATTGTGATAAATTTAACTGTTTACCTGCGTCATTTTCTTCTATGCAAATGTTTGTGCATTGTTTTTCGTGTCTAGGTTAATTGTCTATTTGCCCAGTGCGTGAACATTGTAATTGTTTAAGTGTGTACTAATAGATAAACATTTCATGAATATCAAATAAATAGAATATGCAACAGAAAAATAAACCCAGGTTATATACAAGCAATGGTTACAACAACTTTACAAATAAAAAATAAGATGAAAAAATAGAACAAATGTCTTCTAAAACTTTGTCATCGAAACAAGAAGCGGCATTGTTTGCCTAATTAGCGTGTGTCTCACTTGTGTTTGTACCATAACAATTTGATGACACAATAACCTTACCTGCCAGAACAGACACATGAACGATAAATTACAGGTCTGGGATCAACAATTGTCACCTTTGGCGGTTTGCTTTTCATCTTCAAGCGGTGATAAAAATTCAAAATAACGAGTGAGAAATCCATAGATTTTAGGATGGAAGGACAAAAGAACAGATTCGACAAAGTGAATAATTCAAATTACTTGAATTTGATATATCAGGAGTTAATTAATATAGAAATAGAAGGTGAATAAATGGGACCAAACTTCAAATTTGAGATAGCAGGAATTTCGAAATATAATAGTTTGAGTTAGCGAGTATCAACTGTATTGTTAAATTTGTTGTTTCTAAGTGACTAGCACACTATATTGTCAACTTTGTTATTCCTAAGTGACTAACACACAATATTGTCAACTTTGTTATTCCTAAGTGACTTGCACACAATATTGTCAACTTTGTTATTCCTAAGAGACTAACACACAATATTGTCAACTTTGTTATTCCTTAGTGACTAGCACACTATATTGTCAACTTTGTTATTCCTAAGTGACTAGCACACAATATTGTCAACTTTGTTATTCCTAAGTGACTAACACACAATATTGTCGACTTTGTTATTCCTAAGTGACTAGCACACAATATTGTTACTTTTGTTATTTTAAAGTGACAACACAATATTGTTAACTTTGTTAGTTTTTAAGTGAAAACACAATGTTAAACTTGTTGCTTACAATATTGTTAAATTTGTTGTTTCTAAGTGGCTAATGCACGATATTGTTAAATTTGTTGCTTCTAAGTGACTAACGCACAATATTGTTAACTTTGTTGTTTCTAAGTGACTAACACACAATATTGTTAACTTTGTTGTTTCTAAGTGACTAACACACAATATTGTTAACTTTGTTGTTTCTAAGTGACCAACACACAATATTGTTAACTTTGTTGTTTCTAAGTGACCAACACACAATATTGTTAACTTTGTTGTTTCTAAGTGACTAACACACAATATTGTTAACTTTGTTGTTTCTAAGTGACCAACACACAATATTGTTAACTTTGTTATTACTGAATGACTTAACATATTTACCGGTTTGTTAAATAATAATATTCATTCTATAAATGTCAGATCAAATGGTGATTCAGAATCTGACCTTGGTTTGTCACTGAAGAAAGATGGAGGACACAAACCTCACGATGTACAGATGCATGACAAGGAGAAACTCACTGACCAGATGGATTCTGCAAAACTTATAGAAGAAGAGGAAGTGGAAATAGGCAATGTATGACAGTTTTTTTTATATTTTCACCCGTAGTTTATGTATGACAGCTGTTTGATATTCTTACCTGTAGTTTATGTATGACAGATTTTTTATATTCTCACCTGTAGTTTATGTATAGCAGGTGTTTGATATTCTCACCTGTAGTTTATGTACAACAGGTGTTTTATTTTCTCACCTATAGTTAACGTAGTACAGGTGTTTTATTTTCTTACCTGTAGTTAACATAATACAGGTGTTTGGTATTCTCACCTGTATTTTATATATGACAGGTGTTTGATATACTTACCTGTAGTTTATGTATGACAGGTTTTTATATTCTTACCTGTAGTTTGTGTATAGCAGGTGTTTGATATTCTTGCCTGTAGTTTATGTACCACAAGTGTTTTATTTTCTCACCTGCAGTTAACATATTATAGGTGTTTTATTTTCTTAACTGTAGTTAATGTTATACAGGTGTTTGATACTCTCACTTGTAGTTTATGTATGACAGGTGTTTGTACTCTCACCTATAGTTTATGACAGGTGTTTGTACTCTCACCTAAAGTTTATGTATGACAGGTATTTGTACTTTCACCTGTATTTTATGTATGACAGGTGTTTGATATTCTCACCTGTAGTTTATGTGTGACAGGTGTTTTATAATCTCACCTGTAGTTTATGAATGACAGGTATTTGATATTCTCACATGTAGTTTATTTATGACAGGTGTCTGATATGCTCATCTGTAGTTTAAATTTAATACTTGCACATATGTAAAATGGGTTTTAAGTCATAGTTTTGAAATAAAAAAGAAATTTGCCATCCGATTCTGGCGGTGTCTTAATTGTGGTCGTTGTTGCATTGTTGTCGTTTGGTTAAAGTTTTATATTTTGCTTAGCTTTTCTGTATTTCTCAACAGTCTACTTATGTTATAGTGGCTAAACTTCAAAATAATGTTCATATAATTTTATGCAAACAAAATATATATCTAAGTTACCCAGGTTTCCATATTTAAGGCTCCAAAACTTTAGGTTAAAAGTTTTTTGCTGAACTCAAGTTTGAACTTTTTGTTGTTTTTAATATTTTAAATCTATTTTGGTTTATGGAAAAAAATGAGCATCTCCACCCCCTAGTGGTACTGCTGTTTTCTATAGTACCAAGTGAATAAAGATTAACATTTAAACTGAAATATTTAGAGTCACACCCCATTCAAATTTATCCAAAAAATATAAAACAAATATACTGCTACATGCTTATTATGTCATGTTAATTTTCAAATTCCAGTCTATCCTGTTTATATATAAAATTTTGTATTTTTATTGAAATATCGTTATAATTTCACTTGTGGACACAGAAATATAGGCATGCTCACTCAGTGAAATACATGTGATATTTCATTGAAGCCCATCATAAGTCTTTATTTATTTAGTTTGAAACAATAACTGTCACCAACTTAGCATGTTGTCTCGTTCTGCTACATTCTGTCTGTAACATGCCATGTTGCTTCTGTTTCACCAATATTTTCTAAAGTTTTAGTTGAATACTTAAAAACTGTTAAGTGATTTTTGACTGGTTACTTAGTATTCTTCAATCAATGGCAGTGAATTCATAATGATGTAATTTTAAATGAACCAGTCTAAAATCATGGTCATCTGGATGCTTTTATAAGATTGAAGTTTTTAAATATTTAACTATTAAAGGGCACAATTAGAAGTCTGGTGTGTTAGTGAAACTGAAGCCTGGCATATGGATTGTCTTAATGTGACATGTGTATTTTAGATGGTTTGATTGTGCTCATGACCTATGCCAGGGCAGTTAATCTGAAGTCAGTCATGTACAATCATGTGATAACGTTGTATTGTTGGTATATTTCAGGTACGCTGGGTAGTGTTCATGACCTATGCCAGGGCAGTTAATCTGAAGTCAGCCATGTACAATCATGTGATAACGTTGTATTGTTGGTATATTTCAGGTACGCTGGGAAGTGTTCATGACCTATGCTAGGGCAGTGGGATTAAAGTCGGCTTTAATGATTTTCCTCCTTTATGCCTCGTACCAGGCGTGTGCCCTATTTGCCAGTATATGGCTCACAGAGTGGACGGCAAACACTGACCTGCAGGTATCAATCTTACCCTTCACCTAATGTTCACTGTATTCCGTGCTGTTAACACCAAGTGAAAAAGCAAAAAGGTTCATCTCTGAGACAGGGCCCGGTTAGCTCAGTGGGTAGCATGAATGACCATCAATCAAGGAGTTGTTAGTTCAAATCACTGCCTTGCCATGATCTCCGTGTTGATTGATACGCATCATTGCATCACATTATCAACATCTATCACTGCTGAATTAAGTGGGAAAGTTATCAGTTACTTACAGAGATGGGTGTTGCTACAGTACTGGTTAACCTTCCAGGATCTCAAAAAAGAGTGGTTATGTTAACCCTCAAGCTAAATATTCAAACTCTGTAAAAGCATCTAATCTCCCTCTTAAAAAATTGCCCAACTCTATCAGTTGCTTTGCAAAAATATTTGTATGTATGCCTGTCTCACAATTTATACAACTTTAGAGCATTTGGTCATGCCTCTATCAAGTTTGATGAACAAAGACATGGTTAGATATTAAGTATTTTGGCATGAATTTTGTTCAATATTTTAATACCAATTAAGGGACATTATATATATCTTTATTTCCTCCAAATCATACAGGAGAGCATTACAAACAATAAAATACATTGTTGACAAAAGACAAATGAAAAAAAAAGGTAATACTATACAGATTGAGTACATATATAAAGTAACGATAATTTACAATTGACAAAATGATATATAGTAAATTATATAATTATAATATCATGCATGCACACAGACAAACTCACTCGCACACAAACACACGCACACATAAATACACAGATGCTGAATGAATTATCTTCATACGAAATAACTCTATCAAAATGAAAGATAAGAATTATTAACATGAAAAGCAAATTCATTTGAATCCATATTGGTACACATTCTCTTTATAATATGGATACATTATCGAAACGAAATATAAGGTATTTTTTTGATTGAAATTTTGATGGAAAAGTACTTGTCTGTGAGTAGTCATCTAAGTATGATGAAATATCATATTTTTTACAAACAATTTTTATATTGGCAATGAAACCTTTAACTTTAGTAAGTATAAACTTATAGTCAAATAAACGATTAACAAATACTTGCTTTGCTATGAAGTAGGGTGACCTAAAATTATAAGTTTTCTTTTATCAATTTCAGCTCCCATTGATATGCATCCTAACATACTTAGTACTACGTCTGTTCTTGTTTACTTTGGTATTGCCTGAATGTATTTTAAACAGAACCTATGTCCTCTTTCAATAGCAAGTATATGGGCATTAGTAAGTTTATGCCATAGCTCACAGCCATACAAAGCTTTCGGCAAGACAACCGACTTCTATATTTGTTTCGCCGTTGCTGGGTGAATACGCCACAATTTATTATATTTAAAAAGGTACTCCTAATTTTGTAGTTTGCTTCATTATACCCCCGACAAACGAAGTTTTGAGGGGGTATACTGGAGTCACCCTGAGGTCGGTCTGTCTGTCTGTCGGTTGGTCTGTCCGTTGCAATTTTCCTTGTCCGGAGCTTGACTTGAAAAGTACTGGATGGAATTTCATCAAACGTCATACAATGGTAGAATATAATGAGAGGAAGTGCAGTGTACAAGAAACATAACTCTATTCTTGCTAATGACAGAGTTATTGCCCTTTGATATTTTTTCTTGTCTGGAGCATAACTTGAAAAGTACCAGATGGAATTTCATCAAGCTTCATACAATGGTAGAATATAATGAGAGGAAGTGCAGTGTACAAGAAACATAACTCTATTCTTGCTAATTACAGAGTTATTGCCCTTTGATATATTTCCCTTTGATATTTTTTCTTGTCCGGAGCATAGCTTGAAAAGTACTGGATGGAATTTCATCAAGCTTCATACAATGGTAGAATATAATGAGAGGAAGTGCAGTGTACAGGAAACATAACTCTATAGTTGCTAATTACATAGTTATTGCCCTTTGATATATTTCCCTTGTCTGGAGCATTACTTTTAAAGTACTGGATGGAATTTCATCAAACTTCATACAATGGTAGAATATAATAAGAGGAAGTGCAGTGTACAAGAAACATAACCCTATTATTGCTAATTACAGAGTTATTGCCCTTTGATATTTTTTCTTGTCCGGAGCATAACTTGAAAAGTACCGGATGGAATTTCATCAAGCTTCATACAATGGTAGAATATAATGAGAGGAAGTGCAGTGTACAAGAAACATAACTCTATTCTTGCTAATTACAGAGTTATTGCCCTTTGATATATTTCCCTTGTCCGGAGCATTACTTTTAAAGTACTGGATGGAATTTCATCAAACTTCATACAATGGTAGAATATAATGACAGGAAGTGCAGTGTACAGGAAACATAACTCTATTCTTGCTAATTACAGAGTTATTGCCCTTTGATATATTTCCCTTGTCTGGAGCATTACTTTTAAAGTACTGGATGGAATTTCATCAAACTTCATACAATGGTAGAATATAATGAGAGGAAGTGCAGTGTACAAGAAACATAACTCTATTCTTGCTAATTACAGAGTTATTGCCCTTTGATATATTTCCCTTGTCTGGTGCAGTACTTTTAAAGTACTTTTAAAGCCATCAGTGATAACAGTTTAATAAAGTTCATGAAAGAACCAAGTTGATGAATACATGGAGTTTGAGCAAAGCAGGTTCGATATTGTATTCCTAGTGCTGTTGTTTTTTATCCATAAAATTGTTGTCCCTCAACATAACTCGAAAAAGTATAACATTTATTGATTGCCATGAAAGCTTGTACACTGCACAATAATTAAAAAGACCGTTTTTAATTATAACAAAACCATAAAAAAATTAACAATACAAACAACTCAATCCATAACATTCTCTTTTATTAAGAATTTTTTTTGTCTGGAGCATAACTTTAAAACTATTGGATATAATTTAATAAAACTTCATACAATGGTTAACCATTTTCTGTCATGGAGGCGTTTGGGGGTATTCATCACTACAGTGATAGGTCTAGTTTATAATGTCATTATTATTCTCGTATTTATTATAAAGCACACCTCAATGTGTATACTGCTCCACTTCACATTTGTTTAATTTATATTTGTTGTGTGATTCATGAGATATAATGACCGAGCATTTAGAAGCATTGTAAAAACAATGATGTTCGATACCATATTTGTAGCAGATATCAATAATGTGACTTAACCCAGTTTTAGATAAAGATGATAAAACCATATCATCAGCTGATGTAGGACAGGAGCAGTTAATATTATACATATAAAAACCATATTCTGAGGCTACTAGCTTATCCATAAGATCATTTATAAAGATGATGTACAGAAAAAGACTGAGAATCCCTCCCTGTCTGGTACCTTGTAATACTGGAAACCAGTCTGAAAAGTGACCTTGGTTTCTGAAATAACTAGTCATATTGGTATATAAATTAAAAACAACTTTAAGAATGTATAAGGGTAAACCAAATATGAACAATACTACCATAAGAGCCTCATGCCAAACAGTATCAAATGCACGGCGTACATCTAGAAAAGCAATATTTAATTGACTCATTTTCTTTAGCGAAGTAAGAGCATTCACGCAGAACAAAAGAAGTCATCATGCAGCCAATACACCGTTAAAACCAACCTTGTAACATATTAATTATCTGATATGCACAATCACGTTCAGTTCTATCGAGTAGTACAGATTCATATAATTTTAACAGTACAGATGAGAGGGTAATTGCTTGATAACTATTCGGATCATTTTTACCAGCTTTGTATAAAAGTATGATTATACCTTTCTTCATATCATTCGGGGTATGCATCTTTATCTATTTCTTCATTTTGTTTCTGTAGAAAGAGTTCAACTTTATGTCTGTGAAATTTTCTAAATCAACGTTTTGCCCCTTTATATTCATTATAAGACAAAAATGATACTCCCCTAGGTTTGCCCTCCCCAATCCAACTTTTACGTTAAGTTTTCATACACTTATGTGCATTTCTTAGTTCTTCATCCCAGTATGGCTTCAAAAAGTGTCTGAATTTTGTCTTAGGGATACATGCATCAGTAGCATTATTGAGGGAATTAACAATTGTTCTATAGAGGTTATCAATATCTGAGGTTGATCTAATAGCGTTATTAAGGATTTTAACACAATGTATATCATTTTCAATATAATATTTATATTCCGTTACATTTTCTTCACAGATTTTACGCCAGTTTACTCTAAGTGGCATATTGCTGTCATCAAGTTCTGCGATACATGTTAATGTAATATTGCAGAGCACTGGTCTGTGGTTTGATACATTTAACGCATCATCATCTGGTATCGAACAGGAGTTAATAAGATCTTCTTTCTCGACAAGAAATAATATAATATTATGGTCAATCAGTGTTTCAGATTTTCCATTATAATTAACATGTGAGAAGGACATCCTTGTGCACGTGCACATTGAAATTATAGATAAAAGATTATTATCTAATACAAACTTACTTAAACTATAGATTATAGAGTCTACGGGCTTAGCGATTGTACTTCTTAATTCGGTACTCATATCACCAATGACAATAACCAGTCCCTTATCACTATACATACTTAAGATATCCTCATGTTTATTAATATAATCCCTATATTTCTGAATAGAGTGATTTCGGCATGGCAAGTAAAATTGAAAAATATACGAGCAATTGCGTGGGTTTAATATTAATTCTATTCCAATTATTCTGTCATCATCTGTAGAAATGGTTGAGATCATGTGATCTATTTTTTTATGCCATAAAATCCCCACACCACCTTTACCAACTTTGCGCCTGCTTGGTAAAATCAGATCTGCATCAGAAACTGCATGAACCCTATAGTTGTTATAAACGCTGTCTAAAAATTGCAAATCTTTATCCTACAGCCAGTGTAGTGATCTACCACAAATATCAATATTACTATTATTTAACATATTTACAAGATATGTTGAACTGGACATTATGCCTGTAGCATTCCATGTCATTAAATTTAAATTGTTCAGACTAGCCATTATGTTTTGATAATCTTACAAACTGATATATTGCGTGAGCTAATCTATACACTCATCTAAATATTCATATGGATTGTAATCATTGAAAACGTGGTACGTGTAGTCATTATCACTTACAAAGCCATTATCTGCATAACGGTTTTTGTTACAGTAGTGACTATACACTTTCTTTGGTGATGGACTGTTATGTTTATCCGAATTGTACCCACGCCTTGTTAACTACAGTTCTACTAGTGACGCATTATCATCATCCTCTACATTTAGACACACGACAACAGAATTGTACTTTCTGTTTCTAAATATAGTAACCCTTGTTACTTTAGGTCCGCGAAATTTAACATAGGAGTACACTTTCGCTTCAGTTACAGATTGGTCAAAACCACCAATGCAATACCTTTTGGATCTTTTCTTTACGCACTGAAACAAGTCTGAGTCATCAGTAGACTGACCTGCATCGAACTGCCTGTCATGGGCATTACGGTCCGAGATTCTAACTAAGATATTTGATGGTTTCCCGATAGTAGAATAAATGTGTGCAAAATCAATATTGTTATTAAGAGTTTTTTTCTTTTTAAGTTTAACCCGCCTTGGTCTTGATTTGTTGCCATAATTTTTACTTTGAACATTCGCTTGGTGCTTTTTTAACGCATGCCTATATATTAATGTATAAATGTTATGCAATTCAGTAATACAACGGCATTAATCAAATATCACTTAATGGGTTTATGTATTTAATTAATATTTAGTGTTAGTGTATTAAGTAAATACCGGCCAAGTTCTATATTTGTCAACATCAGTCAAATTTTGAGTCATTTGTGTCGACACTTTTCTAGTTTCTTCTGACATTACTATACTGAAAATTTATTTTATTCCAGTGTCTTAAATAAAAAAGTCAAATTTCTCTTCAGTAGTTTTGCTTTGATTCAGTTTATTTATTTATTTGTAAAACTTTGTACTTTGCAGACTTTGAATATGTACAATTTGGAGTGATACATTTTTGATTTACATTTTCTAATACTGACTTCATTCTTCATAAGTGGAAAGTGGAAAGAACTTTTCAGTATCCAAATGATTTATTACAGAATCTGACAGCGTACCCTGCTGACAGTCAATGGCGGAGAAATAAAAACGATTACTACCTTGGTGTTTATGGATCTCTCGGCGTAGCACAAGGTTCGTTTCCATGTTACTGTTTATCAGCTGTCCACTGATTAAAAAATCAATATATGAAGCGTAAAGTGTAGATATACAAAAATGGGTTCTTCGTGGCTGAGTGGTCTAAGGCGCCATCTCAAGATCACTTATCTCTCACCGCTAAGGTCCCAGGTTTGCATCCCGCTCTCTCCAAAAACTTTATGTGAGAAAGTTTGCCAGTTACTTGCGGAAATACGATGGTTATACTCAAACTTATTCTGAGGTCTTCCTCCACCAATAAAACTGGAAATACCATATATAACCTGAAATGTGTTGAAAATGGTGTTAAACCCAATTAAAAAGAAAGCTATAGGTTTGTTGATACTTTTTTACCTACAAGACACAGTAATCATTGTCATGCAAGGTCATCCTAAAGTTATATTTTTGTTATGCTCTAACCCCGTAGTATTTTTTATGGGTAGGTAGGTAAGTATTTTTCGGAGGTGGGGACTCGGGTTTTAATTTTTTGATAGTCATTTTGAACAAAAATGGATAGAATTCATAAAACATGAGGCACCAAATTTGACCCCAGGGACCCGACTTCAACAAGTCTTTGAGGGGACCTCCATGCAATGCTACATGTAAAATATCTAAGATCCAGGCTCTGAACTTTCAGAGAATTTTTTTTTAATTTTACTTAAAATGTGCATTTGTGGTTGGATGACGCTGGTTCAAGAACTAGTGCGAGATCTTGTGGTTACATGTATATACATGTAACTGCTGTGCAAGTTTGGTTAAGATTCAATGAAAAATGAAGGTACTATTGTGTCTACAACATTTTTCCTATATAACTCTATGTAAAACGATGACCACTGTGGTGGCCCCAATTTTTTACCCAGTAACCCGCCTTCAACATATCTTTTACTGGACTTCCATGCAATGTTATATATATATATATATATAAGGTCTAGCCCTTGGACTTTCAGAATAAATATTTTTAAAAATTGCACTTAAAATGTGATTATACGCCCTGTGGCTGGGGCATTTGTGGTTGAATGATACTGGTTCAAGAACTAGTGCGAGATCTTGCGGTTATATAACTGCTGTGCAAGTTTGGTTATGATTCAATGAAAAATGAAAGTGCTATAGGGTGTACTACATTTTCCCTATTTTACTCTATGTAAAACATTGACCCCTGTGGCGGCCCCAAATTTGACATTAGGGACCCGACTTCAACAAATCTTTTAGGGGACCCCCAAGCAATGCTACATGTAAAATATCTAAGGTCTAGGCCTTGAACTTTCAGAGAAAATGTTTTTATCAAGTTTAAAGTTTGCTTAAAATGTACTAAAAAGCCCTGTGGCGGGGGCATTTGTGGCAGAATGATGCTAGTGCAAGAATTTGTCTGAGATCTTATGGTTATATAACTGCTGTGCAAGTTCAGTTTCAATGAAAAATGAAGGTACTATCGCGTGTACAAGAAAAAGATTAACAGACTGATGATGAACCATTTTTACCATGACATAAGCTCTGCTGGCCTTTGGCCAGTAGAACTAAAAAAAATGTTTCAAAGTAAAAAATAAGTTTGTTTAGATGCAATTTTAATGTGTCAGTAGAGCACAGCAAACAAATTTTTTTTGCTCGCTGAGATGAAGTCCAAGGAGAGCTATTGCCATGACGTCGGTGTCTGTAGACACCCAGGTTAAACTTTTGCGTTTAAGTTTAAGATATCTATGCAACCACTCATTGGATGTGAATGAAACTTCGCATGTGTATCACCATCATCAGTGGAACACACACAGACAAGAACCATAACTCTGGATTGCATTTTGGCACAGTTTTGGCCCTCTTTGGACCTAGACACCCAGGGACGAGCTTTGTTGTCTTCTGACAACTCTTGTTTAAATACAGCCTTGGTGCAAGATTGTTCATACTACAGTCAGACCTGTCTAAAGCACCCAGTCAAGGGAATGAGCAAAAGTGGCCTTTTAAGACAGGTTGTTGCATAATACAGGTTAATTTACTCTGAAAGCATGGAAATGGTAAATAGAAAATATGGTTGAAAATACAGGTGGTTGCTTAATAGAGGTGACTGATTACACAGGTTGGATTGTTGCTCATCTCACATGGGCAGTTTTTAAAACAAATTTGTGACCATTAAAACACAGTATACTTAACCCTGTTCTTACGGATTTCATCATTAAAAGTTGGTTGGTGAACCAAGTTACACACGCAACTATTGCTCTAATTACCATTTAACCGAATGATGCATGTCAGCAAATGATGTTTACAAAAGTAGTTTCTGGTAAAAAAATCAAACTAAATCACTTTACTGTTCAAAATATTTAATTGATTCTTTATATTTTTAACATTTTACAAATAAAGAGTAAATTTAAATCATTACACAAATTTATTTATCCTACTGTTTACACTGTTTTCGGTGACGTAAACAAATGACATGGTAATACATACATGTAGAAGGTGAAAACGTGATGATTTTACTGACAGTATATGCAGTTTTTAATATCTGCAAATCTAAGAGCACCAACTAATGAAATCACGTGAAATTTCTAAAGGGTGTTAGAATTGTCCATTGTATATGCCTTAGAGGTTAAAAGAAATTGGTTTCCAATCAATAAATTCTTAAGGAGACCATGTATTTAATTAATATTTTATGTACCTGACAGTACATGCTTTTAAAATACAGTTTATATGTGATATTTGTCTACGTCTTTCGGTAGAAAAATAAGTTTTTGATCAATAGCGGGGGCATTTGTGTTGACAAACACTTTTCTAGTTTTAGTTGACAAGAAAATAAATCTATAATGACCATGAGTTGTGTATAAGGCAATCAGACCTTCGAGTCAAGATATGTACAAAGAACTAGACAGACTCACATTCTTTGCACATGTTTAATTCTTTGGTAGTATTGAAGTTAACTTTCGATGGTATAAAAATGAGATTTACAAGTCAATTTATTGATGATATACATTGTAGTCATGGTCAGAAAATCTGACTGAAAACTAAACTGACTAACCAATATATTCCAGGAATTCTAGTCCTCTCGTATTCCTGTGTGGCAATACTACGGATGCTGAAAGCTGCCCAGATTCTTCACCATAAGATGCTTATCAACATTTTACGAGGCCCAATGTCCTTTTTTGATACCACTCCGGTTGGAAGGATTGTGAACCGGTTCTCGCAGGACGTGGATGCCGTGGATAGTGAGATACCAATGCAGATGGAAGCATTCTTAGATTGTCTCTTGATCGTTCTGAGTACACTGATAGTCATATCATACAGCACACCAATATTTATGAGTGTTTTGTTACCTGTAATCATCATCTACATGTTTGTACAGGTGAGATAGTCATATCATACAGCACACCAATATTTATGAGTGTTTTGTTACCTGTAATCATCATCTACATGTTTGTACAGGTGAGATAGTCATATCATACAGCACACCAATATTTATGAGTGTTTTGTTACCTGTGATCATAATGTACATGTTTGTACAGGTGAGATAGTCATATCATACAGCACACCAATATTTATGAGTGTTTTGTTACCTGTGATCATCATCTACATGTTTGTACAGGTGAGATAGTCATATCATACAGCACACCAATATTTATGAGTGTTTTGTTACCTGTGATCATAATGTACATGTTTGTACAGGTGAGATAGTCATATCATACAGCACACCAATATTTATGAGTGTTTTGTTACCTGTGATCATAATGTACATGTTTGTACAGGTGAGATAGTCATATCATACAGCACACCAATATTTATGAGTGTTTTGTTACCTGTGATCATAATGTACATGTTTGTACAGGTGAGATAGTCATATCATACAGCACACCAATATTTATGAGTGTTTTGTTACCTGTAATCATCATCTACATGTTTGTACAGGTGAGATAGTCATATCATACAGCACACCAATATTTATGAGTGTTTTGTTACCTGTGATCATAATGTACATGTTTGTACAGGTGAGATAGTCATATCATACAGCACACCAATATTTATGAGTGTTTTGTTACCTGTAATCATAATGTACATGTTTGTACAGGTGAGATAGTCATATCATACAGCACACCAATATTTATGAGTGTTTTGTTACCTGTAATCATAATGTACATGTTTGTACAGGTGAGATGTTCATATCATACAGCACACCAATATTTATGAGTGTTTTGTTACCTGTGATCATAATGTACATGTTTGTACAGGTGAGATAGTCATATCATACAGCACACCAATATTTATGAGTGTTTTGTTACCTGTGATCATAATGTACATGTTTGTACAGGTGAGATAGTCATATCATACAGCACACCAATATTTATGAGTGTTTTGTTACCTGTAATCATCATCTACATGTTTGTACAGGTGAGATAGTCATATCATACAGCACACCACTATTTATGAGTGTTTTGTTACCTGTGATCATAATGTACATGTTTGTACAGGTGAGATAGTCATATCATACAGCACACCAATATTTATGAGTGTTTTGTTACCTGTGATCATAATGTACATGTTTGTACAGGTGAGATAGTCATATCATACAGCACACCAATATTTATGAGTGTTTTGTTACCTGTAATCATAATGTACATGTTTGTACAGGTGAGATAGTCATATCATACAGCACACCAATATTTATGAGTGTTTTGTTACCTGTAATCATAATGTACATGTTTGTACAGGTGAGATAGTCATATCATACAGCACACCAATATTTATGAGTGTTTTGTTACCTGTGATCATAATGTACATGTTTGTACAGGTGAGATAGTCATATCATACAGCACACCAATATTTATGAGTGTTTTGTTACCTGTAATCAGCATCTACATGTTTGTACAGGTGAGATGTTCATATCATACAGCACACCAATATTTATGAGTGTTTTGTTACCTGTAATCCTCATCTACATGTTTGTACAGGTGAGATAGTCATATCATACAGCACACCAATATTTATGAGTGTTTTGTTACCTGTGATCATAATGTACATGTTTGTACAGGTGAGATAGTCATATCATACAGCCCACCAATATTTATGAGTGTTTTGTTACCTGTAATCCTCATCTACATGTTTGTACAGGTGAGATAGTCATATCATACAGCACACCAATATTTATGAGTGTTTTGTTACCTGTGATCATAATTTACATGTTTGTACAGGTGAGATGTTCATATCATACAGCACACCAATATTTATGAGTGTTTTGTTACCTGTAATCATCATCTACATGTTTGTACAGGTGAGATAGTCATATCATACAGCACACCAATATTTATGAGTGTTTTGGTACCTGTGATCATCATCTACATGTTTGTACAGGTGAGATGTTCATATCATACAGCACACCAATATTTATGAGTGTTTTGTTACCTGTGATCATAATGTACATGTTTGTACAGGTGAGATAGTCGTATCATACAGCACACCAATATTTATGAGTGTTTTGTTACCTGTAATCCTCATCTACATGTTTGTACAGGTGAGATAGTCATATCATACAGCACACCAATATTTATGAGTGTTTTGTTACCTGTAATCATCATCTACATGTTTGTACAGGTGAGATAGTCATATCATACAGCACACCAATATTTATGAGTGTTTTGTTACCTGTGATCATCATCTACATGTTTGTACAGGTGAGATAGTCATATCATACAGCACACCAATATTTATGAGTGTTTTGGTACCTGTGATCATCATCTACATGTTTGTACAGGTGAGATGTTCATATCATACAGCACACCAATATTTATGAGTGTTTACCATCTCGCACCGTAACAACACTTATCTTTTGTAACTAAATGAATGCAAACTTAATTCTTCTCGGGAATACTATAATTATATTACAACTATTACTTGTTTATTTTTGTCAGAGGTTTTATGTGCCAACATCCCGGCAGTTAAGAAGGCTGGATTCCAAATCTCGTTCTCCGATTTATAACAACTTCAGCGAAAGCTTGACTGGTTCAAGTGTCATTAGGGCATTTAATGTTCAAGAAAGATTTGCAAAGGAGTCGGAGAGAAGGGTGGACTACAACCAGGAGTATGTGTTTGCTAGTAACACAGTCAACAGGTAAGAATTTATGATTGTGCTAGTAACACAGTCCATCTGAACCAGCCTGGTGGGGAATTTGATTCCTGGGGCTAAACAGTTGTTCTGATGGAACTTTAAACCGAGGGCTTATAGGGCAATAATATACACCGAGCATACTAAAGAACCAATTGAAACATACGATAGGTTGCTATCTGTATCCTGCACTATCCCCTGTAAACCTAAAAAGATGCACTCTTCTGGGGGTATATCCATATGGGAAACAGGTGGCATTGTAAAATAAACTTATATACAACAACACAGTCAACAGATGAGAAAGGAGATATATATATATGACTGTGCTAGTAACACAGTCAACAGGTGAGAATGGAAATATATATGACTGCTAGTAACACAGTCAGCAGGTGAGAAAGGAGATACATATATGACTGTGCTAGTAACACAGTCAACAGAGAATTAAGATTTATAAAGACTGTGCTAGTAACAGTCTAGAGGTGAGAATGGAGATACATATATGACTGCTAGTGACACAGTCTAGAGGTGAGAATGGAGATACATATATGACTGCTAGTAACACAGTCAACCAATGAGAAAGGAGACACATATATGACTGCTAATTACACAGTCTACATGTTAGAGAGGAGATACATATATATGACTGTGCTAGTAACACTGTCTACAGGTGAGAAAGGAGATACATAATTATATGACTGTGCTAGTAGCACAGTCAACAGGTGAGAATAGGGATACATATATGACTGCTAGTAACACAGTCTACAGGTGAGAAAAAAGATACATATATGACTTTGCTAGTAACACGTTCTACAGGTGAGAAAGGAGATACATCTATGACTGTGCTAGTGACACAGTCTGCAGGTGAGAATGGAGATACATATATGACTGTGCTAGTGACACAGTCTACTGGTGAGAATGGAGATGCATAATTTAATGTGACTGTGCAAGTCACACAGTCTGCTGGTGAGAAAAGATATACAAGTATGACTGCTAGTAACACAGTCAACAGGTGAGAATGGGGATACATATATGACTTTGCAAGTAACACAGTCTTCAGGTGAGAATGGGGATACATATATGACTGTGTTAGTAACACAGTCTACAGGTGAGAAAGAAGATACATAAATGACTGTGCTTGTAACAGTCAACAGGTGATAATGGAGATACATATATGACTGCTAGTAACCCAGTCAACCAGTGAGAATGGAGATACATATATGACTGTGTTAGTAGCACTGTCTACAGGTGAGAATGGGATACATATTTGATTGATATATTCAGCTGAGGCAAGGATTATTGCCTTGACAGTTATTACAGAAGTGTTGTGGTAAGAGATAGATGACAGTGAGACACAACATTGTATATTAATCATCATGAAGACTGGCCCAGGTTGGGATTCAAACCCACAGCCCCCTGTATTGATAGTCAGATGTGCTATTGACTGTGTAAACGAGGCTTGGCTGGTTGTCTGGTTGTGAGCTGAACAGTTAAAAATGTATGTATTTGGTTAAATCAAGGATGATAAGAAACTTGTATCCTTCAGGCTAAATGTTGATAAAATGGCACATGGAGGATTAATAAGTTTAATTATATCAAATTAATAGCCAACTGCTTTCATACTGTACGTTGTATGTTATTGTTTTATGATGTTTTAATCATACAAAATTACCTTGTATTTTAAACATATCAGTATAAGTCAAAATATCAGGTAATTGTGTTTGTTTTATTGGCAATGCCAGATATAACATGAAATGTTTTGAAAATGTCTTTAAAATGTGTTGAAAAAAAAAAAAATTTAGAGTGGCAAAAAAAGATTTAAAAACAGAAGGGTGAGTGTTTTCTCTCTGAAAAAGCTTTTAATTAATTTCAATAATATAATAATGTTTATGTCATCACCCTGGGTACCCAACCTCCATGTATGTATTTTGTTCATTTATTAATAAAAATATTATGTAAAGTTTGTAAACAAATTATATTACAGATGGCTGGGTTTTCGGCTGGAGGTGCTCGGAGGTGTCATTGTTCTTGCAGCTGCCATTTTTTCTGTTCTGGAACGAGAAAATATCAACGGATCACTTGCAGGACTTTCTGTATCATATGCATTGCAGGTACGATAATATGAGCATGTCCATCAAATAGGGAGGTAAATGTAACAGTTCAATAGGGAGGTGAATGTAACAGTTCAAGATAGGGAGGTAAATGTAACAGTTCAATAGGGAGGTAAATGTAACAGTTCCATAGGGAGGGGAAAGTAACTGTTCAAGAAAGTGAGGTAAATGTAACAGTTCAATAGGAGGTAAATGTTACAGTTCAATAGGGAGGTAAATGTAACAGTTCAAGATAGGGAGGTAAATGTAACAGTTCAATAGGGAGGTAAATGTAACAGTTCAATAGGGAGGTGAATGTAACAGTTCCATAGGGAGGTAAATGTAACAGTTCCATAGGGAGGTGAATGTAACTGTTCAAGATAGTGAGGTAAATGTAACAGTTCAATAGGGAGGGGATTGTAACAGTTCAAGATAAGGAAGTAAATGTAACAGTTCCATAGGGAGGTGAATGTAACTGTTCAAGATATGGAGGTAAATGTAACAGTTCAATAGGGAGGTGAATGTAACAGTTCAAGCTAAGGAAGTAAATGTAACAGTTCCATAGGAAGGTGAATGTAACTGTTCAAGATAGGGAGGTAAATGTAACAGTTCATAGGGAGGAAAATGTAACAGCTCAAGATGGGGAGGTAAATGTAACAGTTCCATAGGGAGGTGAATGTAACAGTTCATGATAGGTATGTGAATGTAACAGTTTCAGACGGAAACAGGTCAAGCTGGCCACAGGTCAAACCAACCCCAAAGCATCAAACTGGCCGCACATTTAATTCTACTTTGGTCAAACCAGCCACAAAGCTTGTCACACTTTTTAATGTATTTTTTAAGTATTTTAGCTTGATTGCAATATATATTCCATGTTTGGGCTAAATATAATTGTTACAAATAACGGTGCTATGATAAGAACCGTTCAGTGCACGTAAAGGACCAATAAAACACATATATTTTTATCCAAATGACTTGAACCCAACTATTAACTTATAAGTTTTATATGAACCTGTACATGAACTAGTAAATGAACTGTTGTTAAAACAAGTACATTGTAATACTATTGTAAATCCTTGCATTAGATAAAATGAACTAGTACTAGCATATAAGTGGGAGAAGAAAACAAAACAATGTTGTAGTAAATTTCTATATATGTATATTGTACATTGTATGTTTAGGACCTAGTGCATAAATAGTCTAACTCTGTATGCAGTTAAATGGTTAATACATTAGCTTTACTCTAATCCCTTGATTTGTAGATTACAGACAACCTGAATTGGTTGGTGCGGACAATCAGCGACATGGAGACGAACATCGTGAGCGTAGAGAGGGTCAACCAGTACACAGCCACCCCAACAGAAGTAAGACCTCTTTTTACTCTTAACTGTGATAATCCAGGTTAGTTGTCAATCAGTACACACCCACCCCAACAGAAGAGCTGGTGATCGAACCTGCAACCTCTGACGTGAGCAGTCAACACTCTATCCATTACACTACGGCCACTGCTTAAAGTTTTTTTTTTAATATTAAGTATCATTTTTATGCCATCGAGTGTTAACAAACAACCTAACCACTCTATCCTGGGATCCTGAAAGGTTGTACTTGAGCACACCCACCTCCGCAAGTAATTGATAACTTTCCCACTTGAATCAATGGGGAGAGACACATGACAATGATACACTTTGTCGTACATGTATATCATTGGAGACTGTGACCAGGCGGGATTTGAGCTGTGGACCCTTGGATTGATAGTTGGACACGCTACTGACGCAGCTAACCATGCCCAGCTGTTTATTACGCATATTATGGAGTATTTGTTACATGTTAAATATAAAACATTTTAAAACCATTCATGTTTTGACACAGCATTAACAAATCACACTCAATGACTTCTTATGATTAGTTTGTATTCTAAGTGCTTTTGTTTTAACATTACTGCAGCAATATTTTAGGGGTAGAGTGTCCTTCTCGCATGCGGAAGGTTGTGGGTTCCGTTCTAGCCAAGTCATAACAAAGACTTGAAAAACGGCACGAGAAGCTTCCTCGCTTGGTGCTCAGCATTTAAAGGATAGTTCTAGGTCTGCTCCTTGGCCCAGTGTCTGTATAATGTGACTGGGTGGGGTATAATACCATGTAAAAGCGGCATGATACTCCAGTGCAGCAGTGATTAGAAAACATGTACTGTTTAACGGAGACACCGTCGCGATATAGCTGAAAAATTGTTGAAAACAACGCTTACCACTATACAAACAAAAATTTCCATTAAAACATTTTGAATGAGTTGTTTCTCAATTTTCAACACTGACGCTTATATAGGTTATAAATAGCTTTCAGTTTTCTTGGTAGAGGAAAACTTTAGGTTCATGCAAATAAATCTTAGTTGAACAACAGTCAGTCAGCAGATAACTGGCAAACTTCTTATAATAAATATTTTCAATTGTTATATCATGATGGTGTCTACTCAAGACAGTTCTCTAAGAGCTAACACACTGGAGAATCATGCTGTAGACACATTGTATGATACCTCATCAAGTAACATTAAAATGATATAATATACTGACATATATCAAAAGTTGTTTTACGTATGTTCGCCAGGCACCCCTTAGAACAGGTTACATACCCAAGCAAGGATGGCCAGACCGGGGCCAGGTGGAGATGAAGTCATTCTCCCTGAGATATAGAGAGGGGTTAGATCTTGTCCTCAAAGATATAAACATATCCATCAACCCAGGTGAAAAGGTGAGTCAGATATTTACTGTTACTGTATTAGTTTATTGTATTTTCTAAACTCGATTTTGTTTCAGGAATGGATTTTGTTGGGGTTATTTTAGTTTTAATGAACTCATTTATTTTACATCGATTATGAAACAATTTCTTACAACTTAGCTAAATCACCTAAATTTTCTTGGGTATAACTAGTACTATATGTGCTTTAGCATGTGTGAATAAAGTGTCTTGCTTACACATGTTTTACAATGTTTTTATCATACAAAAATGATCTTGAAATAAGAACATCGCAATTTGAATTTCATGTAATGTTGTTGTTTCTTAGTTGCTGTATACAAAGATTTTAGTCATAAGTACTTAAAAAACAATTTGCTGGGAACGGCCACATTTTGTATAGAATTTCATAGTTCAAATTAGAAAAAATAATAATTTTGTACTTATGAGATTTTGTGTAAATACAAGCATTCACAAATTTCATTGTTAATTCAACATTACAGATTGGTATAGTTGGTAGAACTGGTGCTGGCAAGTCGTCTATGACGTTGTCATTATTCAGGTTGATAGAAGCAGCTTCGGGCAAAATAATTATCGACGGGGAAGATGTCGGCCATCTTGGATTATACGACCTGCGCTCTAGATTAACTATTCTCCCTCAGGTAGTGTTACAGTATGCTTATTGTAATGTTCCATATTAATTAATTGGAAGTAACTGAATTTTAATTTGAGTTTTGCAGCATTTAAACATTTCTAATATCAAGGACATAGAAGGTTATGACACTTGCACCAATCTATCAAAAACTGATAAAATAGCACCTGAAGAATTAGTAATTTGGCAATTTATCATTCAGATTTCACCGGAAATTGATTTCTTGTACATCGACTGTAAACTGTATGTAACCTTAGATGTTTTAGAATGTTTTAAACATGCAAAATGATCCTGATTTAAACACATTGCAGTTTGAAGTAAAATTTGGTTAGCCTGCTCTCTGTTGTTGGTGTTTTTTTTAGGGTTTTGGTTTGTGAGGATTTTTTCTTTTTCACAAACAGACTAAAGAGCAAACTTTCCTTGTAAATAAATTAAAAAAAAAGTTAGTACAAAATGAAACAATATGGTATATATAGTCATTGTATAACTTATTTGATATCAATAACAAAATATATATATATAAAGAATGGGAGTTAACAAACTCACTAAAAGACTTGGAAAGTTTGCCCTTAATTTTACAAATGTGAAATTGTTGAATTCTGCATATATTATATTATAATGTGTTTCTTTACATCTGGTATTGTTAAACTGTTACAATGAAATAAAAAAATTACAAAAAAAAAAAAAAAAAAAAATTTGGTTGGTATTCCTGAGATGAAGGAAGATAGAAACAAGATCCCGCGAGATATTACGTGAATACGCGAGCAGTCATAAAGTCATAACCAGTTTCTTATTGTTCTCTATTTAAGTCCCTGCTAATATTAACAGAATTAATGTGAAATATTTTGCGGTTGATCTCCATTTCTTAGAAACAGTATTATTCATCAAGAAAAGAAGAGTTGCCTAATTTTTTCTCAATAATTTCATTAGGTTAATATTAAAAGGTGTTGGGTTTATAATTATAAAGCTAAATGTATATAATGTATAATTGAAAATGAGATATCTTATGTTGTAAAGTACTAAATTGTATTACATTTCCTCCATGGTCGAGTGGTCTAAGGCGTTGTCTCAAGATAATTTATCTCTCACCGCTAAGATTGTAGGTTCGAGTCTCGCTTTATGTAAAAAAAATTGCCAATTACTTGTGGAAGGATGGTGGTTCTACTCAGATTCATTCTGAGGTCTTCCTCAACCAATAAAACTGGATATGCCATGCATGTATATAACCTGAAATGTGTTGAACATGGCGCTTAACCACATTGAATTGCATTACAATATTTTATTAGCTCACCGGGACGAAGTCTAAGGAGAGCTATTGTCATGACCCCAGCGTTGTCGTCGGTGTCGTCTGTAGACATCCAGGTTAAACTTTTGCGTTTAAGTTTAATATATCTATGCAACCACTCATTGGATGTGCATGAAACTTTGAATGTGTGTTCACCATCATCACTGGAACACACACAGACAAGAACCATAACTCTGGATTGCATTTTGGTACAGTTATGGCCCTTTATGGACTAAGACACCCAGAGACGAGCTTTGTTGGTCTTCTTGTTGATCTATATTAGGGGGTGGTTGGGTCAGTGTGATGTGGTTGACACCTTTATCAACACATGACAATATAATTAGGTACTTCATGTAAATCAGAATTGTTGGTGGAGGAAGACACCAAAATAAATCTGATTAGAACCGTCTTTTTTCCGCAAATTGGTAAACTTTCTAGCACAAAGTGTTTAGTCTGAGTTGGTCTCAAACCCAGGTTGTCAGCAGTGAGAGATGATCTCCAGATAGCACATTGGTCCAATCAGCCATGGGTGTTCCCACTAAATATTTAGTTTTGTGATAGATTGCAAAATGTAAATATTTAGCTGATGATCAATTTCTTTTATGATCAGGAGCCAGTTCTGTTCTCAGGAAGTTTACGTATGAATCTTGATCCAATGGGAGAGCACTCTGACAATGCTATTTGGGTGGCCCTGGAACATGCACATTTAAAAACATTTATTGAAGGTCTCCCGGCCAAACTGGAATACGAGTGTGGTGAAGGCGGTCAAAACCTCAGGTTAGTCAGTTTAATGTGACAGAAACCTTTTATTTACGTTTATTCAAATTTAGTCATTTAACATACCGTAATTCTGTATTTAATGTTTAATTTTTTACACATGTATACTATGCTTACCTCATTATAACAATATCTTATTGATAAAAATGGCTGTTTATAACAGTAGAATTAAATCTGTTGAAAAATGATAAGACAAAAGCTATGAGTGAGTAATCTATGTAGCCATTTATCTTGCGGAGTGGAGTGCGTGGTTCAGTGATGTCCTTGAGCAAAGACATTTGATCAGCACATGTTTTGTACTGGTACTACCAGGAAAGACTTTGAGTGTGATTTGTTTAAGTTGTCCAAACCTCTTATACAATCTAAGTACATGTACTAGTAAAATAAATATGTTTAAATTAAAAAAGAAACAATTAAAAAATAAAATCTTGTCTTAATGGTAGGTAGATAATCTTTAAATGAAATGGTCAACACTTCTGTCAATGAGGACGTTTGGGGGAGCATATTGTGATAACCAATAGTATCCACTTTAAAATATTAGAGTCAGCTTTCTTTGAAAGGTTTTAGTGGTTGCTTAACATAAGATGGGTGTTCACTCGGGCTTACATTTCCTATCAGTACTGTGATAGTTACATAAAGTCAGGGTGGTTTCAATTTGGTACTGTGATAGTTACATAAAGTCAGGGTGGTAACAGTTTAGTACTGTGATAGTTACATAAAGTCAGGGTGGTTACAGTTTAGTACTGTGATAGTTACATAAAGTCAGGGTGGTTTCAATTTAGTACTGTGATAGTTACATAAAGTCAGGGTGGTTACAGTTTAGTACTGTGATAGTTACATAAAGTCAGGGTGGTTACAGTTTAGTACTGTGATAATCACAAAAGGTCAGGATGATTACAGTTTAGTACTGTGATAATTACAAAAAGTTAGAGTGGTTACAGTTTAGTACTGTGATAGTTACAGAAGGTCAGGGTGATTACAGTTTAGTACTGTGATAATCACAAAAGGTCAGGATGATTACAGTTTAGTACTGTGATAATTACAAAAAGTTAGGGTGGTTACAGTTTAGTACTGTGATAGTTACAGAAGGTCAGGGTGATTACAGTTTAGTACTGTGATAATCACAAAAGGTCAGGGTGATTACAGTTTCGTACTGTGATAATCACAAAAGGTCAGGGTGATTACCATTTAATACTGTGATAGTTACAGAAGGTCAGGGTGATTACAGTTTAGTACTGTGATAATCACAAAATGTCAGGGTGATAACAGTTTAGTACTGTGATAATAACAAGGTCAGAGTGATTACAGTTAAGAACTGTGATAATTACAAAAGGTCAGGGTGGTTACAGTTTAATACTGTGATAGTTACAGAAGGTCAGGGTGATTACAGTTTAGTACTGTGATGGTTACAGAATGTCAGGGTGATTACAGTTTTGTACTGTGATGATCACAAAAGGTCAGGTTGATTACAGTTTAGTACTGTGATAGTTACAAAAGGTTTGGGTGGTTACAGTTTAGTACTGTGATAGTTACAGAAGGTCAGGGTGATTACAGTTTTGTACTGTGATGATCACAAAAGGTCAGGTTGATTACAGTTTAGTACTGTGATAGTTACAAAAGGTTTGGGTGGTTACAGTTTAGTACTGTGATAGTTACAGAAGGTCAGGGTGATTACAGTTTTGTACTGTGATAATTACAAAAGGTCAGGGTGGTTACAGTTTAATACTGTGATAGTTACAGAAGGTCAGGGTGATAACAGTTTAGTACTGTGATAGTTACAGAATGTCAGGGTGATTACAGTTTTGTACTGTGATGATCACAAAAGGTCAGGGTGATTACAGTTTAGTACTGTGATAGTTACAAAAGGTTTGGGTGGTTACAGTTTAGTACTGTGATAGTTACAGAAGGTCAGGGTGATTACAGTTTTGTACTGTGATGATCACAAAAGGTCAGGGTGATTACAGTTTAGTACTGTGATAATCACAAAAGGTCAGGGTGATTACAGTTTAGTACTGTGATATTTACAGAAGGTCAGGGTGATTACAGTTTAGTACTGTGATAATCATAAAAGGTCAGGGTGATTACAGTTTAGTACTGTGATAGTTACAAAATGTTATGGTGATTACAGTTTAATACTGTGATAGTTACATAAAGTCAGGGTGATTACACTTTAGTACTGTGATAATCACAAAAGGTCAGGATGATAACAGTTTAGTGCTGTGATAATTACAAAAGGTCAGGGTGATTACAGTTTAATACTGTGATAGCTACAGAAGGTCAGAGTGATAACAGTTAAGTACTGTGATAATCACAAAAGGTCAGGGTAGTTACAGTTTAGTACTGTGATAATCACAAAGGTATGGTGATAACAGTTTAGTACTGTGATAATTACAAAAGGTGAGGATGGTATTTTTACTATTTTTATTATTTTTGTTAAAATCAACCTGTATTAAGCAGTCACAGGTCTTAAGAGGTTATACCTCCTTTTTCCTTGAGTGACTGCTTAAAACAGATTTAACTGTATATAACTGTATTATCTCCTGCAGTGTTGGTCAAAGACAACTGATATGTTTAGCAAGAAGCTTATTGCGAAAAAGTAAAATCCTGATCCTGGATGAGGCCACTGCCGCGGTTGACCTTGAGACAGACGACCTCATACAGAATACCATCAGTTCTGAGTTCACCAGCTGTACTGTGCTTACAATAGCCCACCGCCTCAATACTGTCATAGATTATGATAGGTAAGATTGCTTATAGTTTCTGTTATAGATTATGATAGGTAAGGTTTCTTACAGATTCTGTCATAGATTATAATAAGTATGGTTGCTTATAGTTTCTGTTATAGATTATGATAAGTATGGTTGCTTACAGATTCTGTCATAGATTATGATAGGTATGGTTGCTTATAGTTTCTGTTATAGATTATGATAGGTAAGATTGCTTATAGTTTCTGTCATAGAGTATGATAGGTATGGTTGCTTATAATTTCTGTTATAGATTATGATAGGTAAGATTGGTTATAGTTTCTGTCATAGATTATGATAGGTATGGTTGCTTACCGTTTCTGTCATAGATTATGATAGGTAAGATTGGTTATAGTTTCTGTCATAGATTATGATAGGTATGGTTGCTTACAGTTTCTATCATAGATTAAGATAGGTATGGTTGCTTACAGTTTCTGTCATAGATTATGATAGGTATGGTTGCTTACAGTTTCTGTCATAGATTATGATAGGTATGGTTGCTTATAGTTTCTGTCATAGATTAAGATAGGTATGGTTGCTTACAGTTTCTGTCATAGATTATGATAGGTATGGTTGTTTACAGTTTGTCATAGATTATGATAGGTTAGATTGCTTATAGTGTCTGTTATAGATTATGATAGGTAAAGTTACTTATAGTTTCTGTCATAGATTATGATATGTATGGTTACTTACAGTTTCTGACATAGATTATGATAGGTAAGGTTACTTACAGTTTCTGGTATAGATTATGATAGGTATGGTTGGTTATAGAGTCTGTTATAGATTATAATAGGTAAGATTGCTTATAGTTTCTGTTATAGATTATGATAGATAATGTTGCTTTAGTTTCTGTCATAGATTATGATAGGTATGATTGCAACAGTTTTTGTTGTAGATTAAGATGGATATGTTAGGTTATAGTTTTATTTGCATCATATTAGACTGGTTAGAGTCTAGTACTGCGATGCTCACAGTAGGTCAGATTGGTTTCAGTTCAGTAGTGTAATAGTAGTTATAAAGCTTACAGTGAAGTTAAAAAACTGACCTATTATATTTCAGGATCCTTGTTTTAAGTGAAGGACAAGTTAAAGAATTTGACACCCCGGAAGAGTTGCTACTGAAAACTGACTCCATCTTCTATGGAATGGCTAAAGATGCTGGTCTCGTATAGAAACTGTAGAATGATACTAGACTCATTAAGAGAACTTATGAATGATAACAGAATTGGATCTTGAGTAGTAAATTGTCCTGACGGATTAATGTGTAGTCACGAGCAACGCCCAGGAAAACTATTGTCCAATGAGATAGTGTTTTTATTCAAATAGAAAAATCCACCATTTGTTTATGTACTCACATATCAAGCACATTGAATACTTATTTCCATATTATATATCATAATTTTACCACAATCTCTTGTAATACATGTATGTTACATTATGTGGTTCATGTTATATGATTATATGGAAGACAGGGTACAGGTACCTACCTCATGTTGCATCATTAAAGATGCCCATCTCATTTAGAAACTACATGGATTTAGAAACTAACAAACATCTCACACAAAAATTAAATTGTACTGTTCTACATTATAGAGAAATGCAATTCTTACCAATGAACACATTACCAATGGTTCTATAAGTGTCGTATTTCTGTAGATAGTCCTCTGTTGGTCCATATATGCAGAAAAACATAGGGTTGACCAGATTGCTTTTTTACAACTTCGATGGCACCCGTTCATTTTTGACAATTCGTCCCATTTGTTACAGTGTATCAACACGCATCTTTAAACGGTTATATCTTCATCAAACAGTACCCAATGTCATTCAAACTTGGCAGAACTCGTGACAATGTTACAATGTTCTCATATTATGCACAAAGTAATATGACAATTTTATGCATTTTCAACTAAAATAATGCACAGCTCTAATTTTTTTGAGTGCAAGTTTCTTGCTACCATCATGTAAAGGAGGTAACTCTTAAGTGAAACCTAACGGCATATCTGTCTTCTTTAGCATAGCTTCAAACACTTTTCTCATTTAGAGACTGTCTTATAGAAATATTCCAGTCTGGTCTTGACAGTGTTGATACATCCACGTTGCCTCGCTAGAACAAGATCAAATTATTCTTATATACTGGAAAAGGATTTCTGCATATTTTTACTGTGTATGGAATTTTCATCCTACACCCCATCCACATGCATATCCTTCCCTGCTCTGAGGTTAGAACAATTGATAAGGTGGCATATAATGTAACAATTTTGTCCTGAACATATAATACATACAGTATGTTGTGGGTAATTTGTGTTATATATATTTTTTACATAGAAATAGGTGATGTTTTATATGCAGTAACCAAGAATGTTGTCTACTGAATGTTTTAAAAGCAGTTAATGGCCGAGCCCAATTAGTTGACTGATTATCAATCCAGGGATCGTGAGTTAGAATCCTGGCCTGGCAACAGTCTCCGTGATGATTTATATACGACATTGTGTCTCAGTATCATTCATCTCTCACCGTGAGAAACTTATTATAAGTAACTTGCAGAAATGGGGCTTGCTGGTTAACCTTTCAGGATCCAGGAAACAGTGGTTAGGTTAACTGATTGTCTGTTAGCCCTCGATGGCATAAAAATGGCGCTAAATATTCAATCAATCAAAATGCAGTAACCAAGAATGTTTTATTAGGTTTGTTATTTGATCAAGTGGGAACATTTTTACTTTTTTTAATGAGTTTAGCACTATTTTCCACACATTTCATGTTATATTATGGCATATCCAGGAATACCTCAGAATAAATATGAGTAGAACTACCGCCCTTCCGCAAGTAACTGGCACAAGAGCATATTACTGAAATCTTATGATAAAAGGCGAGAATATGCAGGCATTTCCAGGGTTCATAGCAACACTGTTCTATCTGGACATAAACAGAAAAAAGAGCAGTGTTGCATTGAAAAATTGCTTGTCGGATTCTGTGCTTTATTATTCCTCAGCTCAAAAATCTCAAATTTTTTTTTGTTACACATTTAATAACCACTCACGTTTGAGGTTTTAGCACATCTTTACTCATTGGTAAAGGATGACATGCAAAATGATCTATGTAAATGGAGTTAAAAATATTGAGTTAAGGAAAATCTCAAGTTGAGGTTAACTCAGACTAGGGTCTTGTTGTAAATGTTATGTTGTTGTTTTTGTTTGCTTTGTTTTTTTTTATGAGCTATAACTCCATGTGCTCAAGTTGTTAGTAGTTTTTATTGTTTAAATAATCAGTAGTCATATACTCCGAATTATATACCCCTACTCAGAGAACTTTTTTATATACATTTGTACCATATTTTTATTTATATTTTAGTTTCATATGCTGTAATAAATTGAATGCTAGATGATCATCCTGGCCAACCCCAACCTTTTTATTTCATAAAAAAACAACAAAAAACAACAAATAATAATAAAACAAATCCTCCCCTATCTCCCTTTTTAAGAAAAGTTTGGATGATAATCTAGCAATTAATTTATAATGGCCTTATGTATGTTTTTGTCCTGGCATTTATTTTTGTATATTGTCTATATTTATTTGCTGACCCGAGCAAAGCTTAATTATCAAAAATCAATCCAGGGGTTGTGAGTTCAAATCTCCGCCCGGCAACAGTCTCCTCGATGATTGATATATGACATTGTGTTTCATTATCATTTATCATAATGCTGATTCAAGTGGGAAAGTTATCAGTTACTTGCAGAGATGAGGTGTGCTCGAGTACTGGTAAACCTTTCAGGATCCCAGGAAACAGTTGCTAGGTTAACTGATCGTCTGTTAGCCCTCTATGGCATAAAATGATGCGTAATATTCAATCAATAAATAATTATCAAAAACAATTGTATGTGATGGCTTCATATTTAAGTATATATTTAAATACTTAAATCTAAGAAAAGTATATTAGGTCATAATAAATGAATTGCTAGATTACCATCCCTGCCAATCTTTTAATTTTCATGCTGCCCCGACCCTTTTTATTTTCATAAAAAAAATCAATTATTATATATAATAAGATAAAATAAAAAAGAAATATCCCGCCCTCCCCCTTTTTAAGAAAAAAATGGATGATAATCTAACAATTAATTTATAATGGCTGTAGACTGGTTTAAATAAAACTGCATATGGTTTCAAAGATAATCATATGTAAAAGATAAATCATATTGAATCGAGTTTTGAAATATCTAAGTAAAACTTAAAGAATGTTGATGAAACAGAAGACGGATGTGTTATGCGTCAGTTGAGCGATTTAGTGTCATCACAGTCCTTTTGTTTTAATGAAATGTAAATCTAGCATAATATATGGCATCTGAGTCCAAGTCTTGTTTTACATAAAAATGTTTAAGTTGAACTTCATAAATATATTGTAAGTGCCATATAGCATTTCCTCTCTGTCATATTCAGTGAGTTGTGAAGTTATAACTTTTAACGTGATTTAAATTTTAATTATTATGTGTTTACATATATGCATAAATCAATATCTTTATGAGACATTTTATTTTACAGATGTGATCAAATTTTGTTTGTGTATTTTAAAAGAAATTTATGATACAGATATAAATAATATTATTTATTATAACAAGGAATTATATATAGAGAAAATGCAACTGATTGACAGTTTGTGAATGCTCGCGTATTCATGCAAAATCACGCAATCGATCGTTTTCATTATCCTAACTTCAATTCACCTTAGGAACACAAATTAAAATTTTTACATTGCAGAATAAAAGTCTCCACAAAACAGTACCATTCCCAACAATTTGTGTTACAAAATTACAAGATACAAAGTTATTGTGATATAAGGCTTCCAGCCCACAACACATAATGCAAACATGTTAGTTATGAAATTGTACACGATGTAAAAATGTATCTGAATTAAGATTTCAACAATAAATCATTGTAAGAACATTGTTATAAGTTGTATCTTGAATTTGGCATATACATAATAGAACACTGTGACTTCAGTTATTTTGTACCATCATCAATTCATTACGTTTCTCGAATGCGTAATAAATGTAACATGCAACTTATTGCAACAATTTCTCATTTTTTGAAAACATAAGTATTCGGAATTTGTTCATATTAGAATAACAAAAGTATTTTTGTGCAATATATACCCCACGAAGATAAGAGTAGGCTGCACAATATAAAAAAAGTGATACTCGTCCTCTACCTCATTTGATGTACATAGTTTGCAAACCCGTAAGTTCTTATCAATGTCATGATGTCTTCCAGTTTCTATTTCTAAATTATGTGAACCAGATTTAAACTTTGCAAGTGAATATCTGAATTTTTTAACAAACAAAACATCTAGATATAATTCATGATCATAGGTTAGTTTATATTCTTTGTAAAACACTATTTAGACGACATATTAATTGCTTCTATCCAGCTCTGTACATACTGGTCTTTCAAACGTCAAACTAATGACAACATCAACACACTTTCATTTTGCACATGTTGGTTTATCCACACAAAACCAAACCCATTGGAACAAAGAATTCTTTTGACCTGGTTGACCAGTTAGTTCTTCCACTTTCGTCTTATACTTTCAACATATTATAACATTTTTTTACGTATTGAAATTCTGGCATATTTATAATCTTAACCCAGTATTTACCGTAATACATCTCTTAGTTGATTCTATCCATAGCTGATATCTACCACAATCACCTAACACTGCTGCATTAGAAGCTATATTATTTAAACACATATATCGTTTACATGCATATCGTTGGACTACTTTGGAATGTTGGCGTTCAGCAAATACCCAAATTTCACATCCATACAGCACAATTGGTACAACTTTTGTATCAAATTATTTAAAAAACACATTTTTTTGGTATCCGACTATATTTATATAAACTTGACAGAACTGACACCAACACACGCTTTCCCTTTAAAGCTAAATCTTCTGCCATCGTATTAAAAGAAAGTTGCATGGAAAACGATACACCTACCTATGTAAAACACTAAACTATTTCTAATGGATGCCCTTTTGTTTTACCTGTGTTGACTTTCAAATAACTATGATCACAATAGTTGCTCAGAATATGAAGTTGTCTCTGTAAACCAATGACTGTATCAGCAATCAAAGCTATATCATCTGCAAATAATAAAATGAAAAGTTCTGCTGTGTCTGAAAAAGTTGTATTCTTCTAAGATCATTGTTTTCAATAAATTCTGCAAGATCGTTAATAAATAGCGAAAACAGGATAGGAGAGGCCAGAAATCCTTGCTTCAATTCAACTTGACACTCGAAAGTATCGCTACGTTTCCCATTCGACCTAACTCGTGAACGAACACAGGCATATATGCCTTGTATTGCTTTGAACAGTTTAACTTTAACACCAATATTCTTTAATGTTGTCCAAAGTTTATCTCTACGAACAGTGTCAAAGGCGGTCTTGAAATCGACAAAAGCTACGTACAATTTCCAACGCTTTTTTGAAAGATACTTTGATATTATTGCTTGCGGTATATATGCATTATCAACAGTAGAATACCCGGACCTGAACCCTGCTTGGGATTCAGATATCTTGTCAAATATATTAGCAAAAATGTTAACCTGTAGATTATACCAGTGTATATTTTACCGAATATGTCCAATTAGGATATACCTCGGTAGTTTTCAACTGTATTTATGTCACGCATCTTTAATATCGGAACGATTATAGTATTACTCAAATCTTCTGGAAACTGACCACTCTCAAATATACGATTAAATAAACGGCTGAGTATGGGCAACAATATGTCGAAACCATAAATAAATATGCTTGGTGGTAATTCATCTTGACCCCCTGCCTTGGATATGTTTAATGATTTAATGGATTTGGTTATTTCTACATCTGTAATTTCAGAATTGAAGGTTATATCCTCTGCATCATTTATGTTTACAGCCATTTCAATATCATTTCCATCGGCATTAAAATATTGTTCTTTTTCATTATCATCACATTAAAATAGATTCTCGGAATATGTTTCCAACTGGTCACATGTTATTTGTTTTGGATTTGGTTGAAGTGAATCTGATTACAAAATTTGTATACTGCAGCTAAAATAACGACAAATTACGAGAAATTTTCGGTCAAACCTCAATATCTTTAATTCAATATCATTTTGCATGATCGAAACATGTTTAAACATCTAAGATTACATACAACTTACAGTTTATGTTAAGAAATCAGTTGCCTGTGAGTTATGAATGAATAATTTGCCAAATAATGAATCCATTGTGTGCTGTTTTATCAACATTTAGTAAGAAGATACAAGTTTCCTATCCTTCTATACAAGTCCTTGATTATAATGAGTAAACATTAATAAAATTAACAGTTGATAAATTATTACTATTTTTGAAAGTAGGCTTTGTCATTGTGTACATACAACATGCTTTTATTTATTAATAAACTTAAAGATTATTGGAAGTATGATGTATCCGTGTGTAAACACTGTAAACTTGTTACTTGTAGCGGGGAGGATCTATGTGGCCCAACCTCATTATAAAATAATTGAAATAAGATATGTTTAAATTGTCAGCGTATATGTACATGTATAACATGTTTTTATTATTGAATTACTTTCAAAAAAAAGATCACATCAACAAAATAAGTAATAAACAGCAGTTTTATATATTTTTAAATACTTTGTTATTCATTTTGAACATTTCCATACAACATATATCAATATATCAACATGTTTCGATGGGAGACGTGTTTGTGTTGTTTTTAAATCCCATATGTGTACACTTGTAGTTTATCTTTAAAGCTTCAATGTTTCAACATCTCCGACAACAAACACAGAAAGCAAGGCTTTCTATATATATTTATTTCTTACATTAATACAACTCTAATTTAAACTTTATTAAATTCTATTAACACATGTGCACGCTTCTAAACATAGTTCAAACAAAGCCACCTTCTCAGATCTTAACAAACACCTTTCTACTAAAAACCCAACCATACTAAAAACAGGTCTTAACATCTTCGATCAAACCATGCATCTTACCCTTATTGCATCCAAAAGTATTCTCCATCTCAACCCTCCCGCGTCCCAAAGCGTTCTGGGCCCAGTTGTTCAAAGCTTGGTTAGCCTAACCCTGGGTAAAGGCAAATTTTGTAACTTCAATATTTTTTATACTTAATGACTGACAATTTAAATGAATTTTTAGAAACAATATGGTATATTTTCATAATGTTCAATAAAATAACCTAAAAAGTTGTAAATCTAAAAATATTGTGATTTGAAAATTTCGCTTAACCCACGGTTAAGCTAACCAAGCTTTGAACAACCGGCCCCCGAGCTTAAATACCTTGTAGCTTGCACTCTTCCAATTAAGGTGACAGCTAATTTATCTCTCCATACATTGTTTTAGACCTGGACGTACATTTGCTGTCCGGATGTCCGCTTATTTCCCATAATACATGTTAACATGTCTGTTCTTAGCCCTATGTACGGTGTTGTTGACAGTGTATAATTTATCAGAAGTCCAAACTACGTTTATATTGGGTTTAAATTTTATGACTATGATTATAATACATTAAGACCCACATGAAGAAAATCCCAATATATTTGTATGTTGGCTCCTTGCCTTGGATTTCAAATTTGTTGTAAAGGAGAGGAGCACGTGATTGTTTATTTCTGACTCAAAATATTCCCTTGGTATATAGCTTTTGTAAAGTGTTCCGTGTGCTGTCGCAAGTTTTATGTTGCCCGTGTGGTTCCGGCTAAGAATAGAATCACTGCCGATCTCTGCAGAGGGGTAGGAATCCTCCGAATGGGTGTCACGTTCGTTTTATCATTTTTTGTCATGTTCACTGTTATGGATAAACTATCAACCCCTGTGTGGTGTCAGGGAGTCATATGAGTGATTGCAAGAATAGAATCACTGGCTCATGCTTGTCGTAGGAAGCGACAATTTGAGTAATACGATAGAATTTGCTGAAACTCTGCAGGTATCAAGGTTCAAGGTTCTGCATATTCATTTGATGATGTATTTTTTTTAAATCTCTATGTTAATTTGTTGTTTTTTTTGTACATGTAGAGTGAACCTGGAATCTTGCTTCCTGTTGGCGTCGAATAACCTTTAATGTGTTAGTACGCCGTAAAAACCCTATTCATTCATTGAAGTTTTATGTACAAAAACACAATAAATGTATTCAATGCACAATATAAAATAATGTGCCTGTGTTTAAGATTATTCTTTTTAGTTTATACTTATTTATTACAATGCACGCTAATATAAAACGCTCTCCGGTCTGCTTTCTGTGGCGACGCAGTAACGGAGGTGGGTTTTTTTCAAGCCAAAGACTTTGAAAGAGACGGGTCCTAGATTGATGATCGTATAATGTAGTCTTTCAACCTTATACAGCCAGGTAATACAAGCCAATCACTTATTTTAAGTGTTGACTTATCCTTATCCGCCAATCAGGTCTAAGAAACTGAAGGCGAAATGCAATATCAAAACTTAAATTGATTTCAACTATGGTTGTGTAAAACCAATAAATCGGGTCAAACGCCTCCGCTTATAGCGCAAATAGAATTGCTTATATCATCGGAGGGATTCGACCTGAGTTTATAGGCATTCAATAAAATTTAATTCTATTGATTATTAATCTGTACACACTAGTTTGATATTTGACCGCACTTGTATCCTTTATTTTAAACTCTCTATTGTTTCTAATTATTATTTAGTATTAATTTATTAATCGTCTTGCGTAACTCTATATTGCATGCCAATGCCACTAATAACGTCTTATAAAATTCCCTATCATCAGTACACAGCAGTGTTTACTGTAAATGGTACATTGCTATTTATATACAATTTATGTAGGATATTTTATTGCAACATGTTCATTATAACATAAGGTGTTTTTTTTTTTTTTTTTTTTTTTTTTTTTTTTTTTTTTTTTTTTTGTTGTTTTTTCCCGGGGGTGGGGGGTCACTAAGTACACGATCAATGTCACTGTGACCTTTACTGATAAACAACAATTTGACAGTAGATTAAAGCACAATTGGGCTCCCTGTCCTGCAATTTTATCAAATGAAATAGATGACCTCTTGAGGTTTTGGAGTCAAAGGTCAAGGTCAAAATTGCATTTTCTTTAAACCCATTTTTTCCCAGTAATTTGATAATGTTTTGGCACCAATTCCTCAAACTCAATAGGATAGTTCCTCTTGAAACGTTGAGAACCTTAGGTCAAGGTCACGATGCCTTTACTGTTCGTGATGTTTGATTTTCGGCCTGGGTATCACGAATTTGTTTATATCTCCATAAATTTAGTAGTTCCGTCCGCCCCATCAGGAGGTTGTCATCCAGTATAGAAGCGAGACACATAGGCTCATTACTCGAATATTGAAACACTCGGTGTAATAGGCATTACCTAGATCAGTAATTAGTGGTCGGTCTTCATAGCAAACTATTATTAATCAGTGGACGTCTATAGGCCATTTATATGCCACATATCACGTTTTCCCTTCCTTAAACATTTTTTTATAATTGATATATAATATCGTATAACCTAATTAACAATCTACTGTATAGAAGAATACATCCGACTATTATTTTTGAGATCTGCCGACCTATTTGTACATTGGAGATGAATTGTAAAATGAAATTTCTGGTATAGAAAAAAAAAACAACATGCAAACATTTTACATTTTATTACATTATTATCAATATAAAAACACAGTTCAGCAAAATTAAAAGCAAATTATTATATATACACATCAAACTTATCAAACCAAAAATAAACTTACAGAGCACATTAAGCAAATTTCAAATCATTTATTTAAAGCAATTTTAAATAAATAACGCATCAAATTATTTACGAAAGAGTTGTTACAATATAAAAGTATATTAACGGAGGTAAATAATTTAAGAATTTTTTACTACAACATAAAAAGTATACTAACAAAACAAATTCCAAAATAAATTATATAAAGCGTTTTTACGACATGAAAAAAAAAACGGATCCAATTATTTACGAAAGAGACTACACATTCATACATTCATTTACACTACATGTACTTGCTATATACACTAGATTCTCCCTCCAGCTGTCCATTTCTCTTGTTAGGTCGAGGAGTTCCGCTGTAACGTAAAATTATTTTGTTTGAGCTTAGTAATTGCGATATTATTATAAATTGTAATTGCAATTAAAGGATAATCAGCAATTGGAATAACAGTATTTAGTTAAACTAATTAAATGCAAGATATCAATCATACAGTAATATTTAATATTTAATATCAATTAAAGGATAATCAGCAATTGAAATAACAGTTTTTAGTTAAACTAATTAAATGCAAGAGATCAATCACACAGTAATATTTAATTGCAATTAAAAGAATTTTAGTTAAACTAATTAAATATAAGAGATCAATCACACTGTAATATTTTAATTGCAATTAAACGAAAATCGACATATTATCGTGGAAAGAAAAATATAAGACAAATTACATCATGTCATTTTTCATTTTAATATGTTCTTAATATTATAGAAATACCATAAACATATTTTTTTTTCTTCTTTATTCATCTTTATTAACCATTTACATAATATGTTCAACTGGTTATGAAATGACCAAAACTTAATCCATGTATGTCATTTTTCATTTTAACATGATTTTAACATCATAAAAATACTAAAAAAAACAATGTTTTATTCATCTTTATAAACCATTTACACATTATTTTCCACCGGTTACGAAATGACCAAAAATATGGTTACAAAATGACCGACATTTTAAACTGGTTACGAAATGACCGAAAAAATGGTTACGAAACGACCGAAAATAACCGGTTACGAAATGACGTCAACTCAAAATACCTACTTGGTGTTTATTGCAAACTAATTGTTCAACATTTGGAGAAGTCCGTCTGAAAACTTGCCATATAAATTATGCATATAAAACAACAATGAAAATTAGTTTTTTATCATGATTGAATTTAACGATTTGACTACTAATGTGTAACATGGGTGTCGGGAGTCTGTCACTGTACGTACACAATACTCCACATTCTAAAAACTCACTCTATCTTTGTTTAAAATACTTCCGAAAATTGAATTGTATCCGAGTGATCCAATTATATATATATATATATATATATACAGGTATCTCAACTAGTTAAATTCGAGATATTTTGTTTTACTAGTTGTCGAGTAGTTCAGTAAAAATCTTGAAACAACGCAGTTGCACTTTTAATGGTTACGTTCTTTGGCAGGTCTTCTCCAATTTCACACAACTCTTCTGGTACAGGTAGCAATTCTTAACAAAATTCGACATCAAAGAAACACCGAAATTTTAAGTGGTATTCCGAGCATATTGTATCAAGCAACCTTCTAGGCCCATCCCATCTATCTGAATCAACTACACATGCGTCCGCAACTTGTTCGAGGAGATGCTGGAACTAAAAACGTTGTCACGTGATATGCAGATAGTATTTAAGTACGACAATAATGGTAACATGTCTGGAGTAAACAGCTACCTGACATGAAGGTCAACGTCAAATCAAAGAATTGAACTATGCTTGGAGAATTTAAGGCTTAGGTTAACTGTATTTTTTAAAAAAAACATTTTCAAAGATATGGCAGACCTTGGAAAGTTGGGCATTGATGATCCAGTGCATTTGGAATGTGTAATATTCGGTTTCCTCCATATTATAATACGCGATCTGGACTCCTTTGCTCAAATATGGAACCTACACAGAATTCGACAGCAAAGAAACACCGAAGTTCCAAGTGATATTCCGAGCACATTGCATCACCAACCAGAAGCTTAAAGTACATTTGAAAAATTTACACTGAAAATTACTTAAATAATTATTTCATTATCTCAGCGTGTGTCACATCCTCTTCGTTTTCTCCTACTTGGAATTTTTTAAAGTATTTTGTAGCGTAGACAGTATAGGAAGTGGCAAAGTCTATGCGAGTGAAATTCTAGGTCGGATAGATCTGCTTTATTTATGTTAATGTCTCTATGTATGCTAAGCGAGTTGCTATCTTTAATGATTCTAAGCTGTTCTATAGTATTGAAGCTGTGTAGCGATACAGCACAGATATCATGCAGGCAAACATTAATGTCATTCAATATAGAGCCGCGCACTGATTCTAAAGTGCTACACTGAGGTACAAAATGAACTGTCGCTTCGTCTTGGTCGTCACACAGCATATATGTTGGGTCAACTGCATTCTGATTAAATGCCACTTTGTTAGTTTGTATGTTCCTGTTATTAGTTTCAGTTTTATAGATAGTCTAAGCAGCTCTTGTTTGGAACTACTTCTGATATGTAAGATGGGATGTATTGCTCCTACTTGCTATTTTCACGTATTGATATATGTAAGTGTAGTGTATAATTTGGCCTTTGTTTTATATTCTTCTTCCCAATAGTGATTGACTAATTGTTTGACTTTATGTTTCCACTGACTTTTAGTATATGTACAGTTCATAACTTCCTGTGCATCTGGTAGATCATATTTTGTTAAAATTTGGCAATTTCAATAAACCAGTGTTATTATTATTTGTTTTACCGTTAGATGCTTCAACGCAATTTGTTTTTCAGTACTATCATCAGCCTGATTTCATATGTTATGATACAAAGTTAGCTCATTAGCGCTTTTATTGATAATAGAGCAGATAAAATAAACGGCAATGGGTCTGCTGCATTTGTTCCGATTGATAATGTTTTTTCAAAATCTTTTTCAGAAAACGTTCAAAATTTTCTATGTTTTTGCCTTTTGGAAGTAATACTTCTAGTCCATAACACTAATTTACATTTACACTAATATGCATGTGGCCGTATTCAGATACAAGTTCTCGTATTATATCAATCTCTTCTGTGACAGTTGTATGTGGTGTATGTCGTAACTATTATTATTATTACTATTATTATTATTATTATTATTATTATTATTATTATTATTATTATAAGACTCTGCTAACTGTCTAAAATGTGCTTTAAATGTTTGAACTACGTTTTCTCCTACATATTTTTCATTACATACATGAAGGTCTTCAATTAATTGTATTTTTATTCTTCCTTTGCTTGTTTATTAGTTTATGGAACGTTTTGTGTCTGTAAATTTTGCATTCATAATTTCTTCACGACCTTTCATTCTTTGTTGTGATACTTCTAATCTGACTGCTTTTCGTAATTCCTGTCGGGATCTCTTTCTCGCTATCACATATATATTACTATCACTTGAGGGTTTTCTATTCGAATACCAGTCCTTAAGTGCTATTCGATTGGCTTGGAGCTTTTGTTTTATGTTTTCGTTCCACACTTGAAGTTTCGGATGACTCTTTCTTGGTTTCTTTTTCTTGACACATATTGCAGCTGATTCTACTAAAGCCTTACATTGTGTTTGTAGGGATGTCTCATGTTTTGGAGGTTGGAGTAAGAAGGTTAGTTTGTTCTCCACAGCAGTCTTATATATATTACCTTATCGACCTTGCCCCAGTTAATCTTTGACCTTGTATCCATATTGAGGTTTAAATTTGTTTTGCAATCTAGATCAGTCTACAGATATTGTTATTTGGTAATGATCTGATGCGTAAGTGTTCATATTTTATAATTTAAAAGTTTGTGATTTCACATTTTGTGTTTTTGTCTCTGTTAGACAGAAATCAATTTCAGAGCAGTCATTTCCATTTGGGTGGATAAATGTTGGTCCTACACTATCGGTTGTTAGTTGAAATTCATCCATCAATTCAAGTATGCATTTCGCTCTTCTTTTTTTAGTGGGTGTGACCAAGTTTTCATTGAAGTCTCCGCCGATTATAATTTCATGACTAGTATTATATTTTAGAATTATTTCCCGTAAATGGTCCAAGCATTCTTCGTATTATTTAATACATGTATTATCTCTTTTCCCATTGCTTGGCTTACAGGTATTTACTAGAAGTATAGGGGGGGGGGGGGGGGGGCAACTATTAATCCTAATACAGTGTATCCTGCTCCCCTCCGTCATTATATATTTGAAATTTATGATCTATATTTTTGTTCCATAGGGTAGCTACAACCCCAAAACCTTTCGGAATCTAGACTGGTTCAATAGAGTTATTATTGTCAACTGATTTTCCCATTGCACATATGTCTTTATGTAGTTCATTGAGTAGATGAAGCAAGCATTTGTACAAGCATTGCTTCTGCAATAATATAGTATCATTGTTCTTAATCAATTCGTTCAAAATGGGCCCACACGTGTTCACATTTTTACAAGTAAATGAGACAATGTTGATAGTTTTCTTTGTAGAAGTAGGGTTCACTGCTACCTTCCTTGATGTATGTTGTGATCTGTCCTGAATAATGAGTCTCACTATGATGTATGTTCTGCTTAGGGATCTAATTCAGATCTATGTAATGAGAAGAATGGCTGTATTTCAGTGGTATTCCTGTGTAGTATTGAGTACATGGAGGCACAGGATTTGTGTTTACATATTTATTATTTTTCTTTGTATCATTTTTGTACAAAAAAAACGTATCGGTGCACCGGTATAATAGCGGTGCACCAGTAAAGGTGCTTTTGACCCTGATCGAACACCATTGTAAAGTGTGAGATTTCTGTATATTGGAATGCTACTGTGACATTTTGCGTATTTAACCACTGCTGTAAATAAAGTTTAATAAAAAAATGTACATGTGTTTGTTCTTTTTTCTATTTGTTTAATACTAGTTCAATCGGTTTTCACTATGAAGATGGAGTTTGTTTGCTTTGTCACAGCGACATTACAACCTCTATTGTTTTAGTATAAACCGCCAAGAAAGTAGCGTTTTTCTTACTCTGTCAAATGAGTAAGTGGTTTTGTCGTCATGTTTAAATGTTAAAGTAGTAGAAGTAACGGTAGAATGATAAAGGAAACACAAACAACATGTGTGTTTTTTTATTTTATTATGAATACTAAATAATCTGCACATCATACAGTTAAGGAACATATACATATTATAGCGTGTAAAAGGTCTCATACAATTCGAATAAAGTGTCATTTAATAGTCAGCTTTGGCATGCAGTTATCAAAATAAATTGTTAATGCGTTATTTTTAGTGTCAAAATGTGCCACTCATTTGTAAGCTCTGGTGGATTGCAATCATCAATAACTGCTTCAAACAGAAATTTTCTTTAATTTACTGCATATTTTCAAGTCTCTTTTGTGACAAAGTCCTCAGAGTCCATGACACGATCTACTGTTTTCTTGATCGACTGGAAAAGCGGACTGTCCTTGAGCCAGTTGATCCAGAAAACATTGTCTGTGGATACCTCATAAGCGTTTTTCATTGTTTTGTATGTTTGGTCTCGTGCTTCTTCTTTTGATACGTTTTCTCGGTTCATTAAAGATAACACTTCATCTTCGTATCTCGGTTAGTACTGCTCAAATACTTCATCCATAAGGCGATAAATTGGATTGTAGATTTCTTCTATATCTGACATATTGCTATTTTCTCCCATCATTTCAGAATCCAAATTTTCTTGCTGATGTTTGGCCTGTTTATGTCTCAACATATAGTAATTTCTACCGAATGTTTTATCACAAATGCCACAAAAAAACATTTTGTCTTCATTTTTTAAAACTTTTAGACGATATATTATCCAAATATGACGGCAAATGCTGGTGGAACTCTTGAACAGTCGTGTTTACAAGTTGTTATTTTCTTTCTTTGTTAAAATACTCCGGGTTTTCTTCTTTCTGTATGTTTTTTAATTGCAGAGACGTTTTACTGTCACCTTTTCCAACAGAGTGTTGGCTGCTGCTTTGATAGGTGTTGCTGTTTCCTGCATATTTATGAGTTCCAACTCCGACTTAGCTCTTGCCACAACACTTTGAATTTGTGATGTTAATTCTATAATGTTGTGGTTTCTTACTGATGGAAAGGTTGATAGTTTGGGCTGAAAGTTATCCACCCACTGTTTTGGATCTGGCACATACAGCTCAGATTTCATGATTCTCTAACAAAATGTAACGTGAACAACACAGGTTCTTGTAAGAATGAAGCTTCGCGTCCTTTCAAATCCTTTACATAGATGTTGAACTCTTTTTCTTTCACCGGCGGATAAATGATTCATCCCGGTTACTCCCAATACTCCCAATTACTCCCGGTTGGCCCAACACGACGTAAAAGCGGCGTTTCCTCACCATTTACGATACTTTCACCACATAAGAATGGACATAATGAAATTTGATTTGAGGTAAACAGCGTTTTAGACTTGGATGTTGTTGCTTGGAATTCTAACAACGTTATTTTCTCTTTCCTTCAAATAGCAGTGGTGTTTTCAAATGTATTTTAAAGTGCCACGGTTTATTGTCTAAAATATAATCATTGCCTTCGTCACTTTGCAGATACACAATCATGTCTCTCTCTCTCTCTCTCTCTCTCTCTCTCTCTCAATATACATTAATTCAACCATCTACATTAAATAGCTGTGGTCACTGAAACTGTCTGTCCCATACGTAATGTCGCTGTGACAAAGTAAATTCACTCTCTCTTCATAGTGGAAACAGATCGTGCCAAAAATGCCATTGGAATGATCTGTAATAATGACCTAGATTTTGACATCGTCCTTCGTGTGCCTCTTCCATGGAGTTTCATTGGCAACTAAGGTGTCCTAGATATAACGGCAAGGTGAAGATAACCTTAACACTGACCTGGATAATGGACTCATCCACTTCCACGAAGCCTCATTTGCTATTACTCATGCATGTTCAATGTTTCATACATAAACAGATTATTGTCCAATATAACATACACTCATATAATAAAGCGTGTTAATTGTAACATACATTAAAAAATAAATGTATGTTCAATGTATCATACACCAACATATCAATCATGTTTAATAATTCATACTATCACAGATACAAGCATGTTCAATGTAACATACATTCACAGATTTATGCAAGTTCAATTAAAAAAAACATTCACAGATTAATGAATGTTTAATGTATGATATATTTACAAATAAATGTATGTTCAATGTATCATACACCCAGGTATTAATCATGTTTCATATTTCATACTATCACAGAATAATGCATGTTCAATGTAACATACTACCACAGAATAATGCATATATAATGTAACACACTATCACAGAATAATGCTATTACAGATACATGCATGTACAATGTAACATACTATCACAGATACATGCATGTACAATGTAACTTACTATCACATATACATGCAAGTACAATGAAACATACTATTACAGATACATACATGTACAATGTAACTTACTATCACATATACATGCAAGTACAATGAAACATACTATTACAGATACATACATGCATGTACAATATAACATAATATCACAGATACATGCATGTACAATGTAACATACTGTCACAGATACATGCATGTACAATGTAACATACTATCACAGATACATACATGCATGTAAAATGTAACATACTTTCACAGATGCAATGTAATATACTATCACAGATACATGCATGTACCATATTACATATTATAAAATATACGTGCATGTACAATGTAACAAACTATCACAGATACATGCATGCACAATGTAACATACTATCACAGATACATGCGTGTACAATGTAACTTAGTATCACAGATAAATGCATGTGCAATGTAACATACTATCACAGATACATGCATGTACAATGCAACATACTGTCACAAATACATCCATGAACACTGTTACATACTTTCAAAGATACATGCATGCACAAAGTAACATATAATCACAGATACATCCGTGCACAATGCAACATACTATCAAATATATATATATGTACAATGTTATGTACTATCAAAGATACATGCTTGAACAATGAAACATATCATCACAGATACATTCATGTACAATATAACATACTATCACAGACACATACATGTACAATGTAACATACCATAACAGATACATGCAAGTACGCATGCACAATGTAACATACGTGTTCACATTTTTACAATTAAATGAGACAATGTTGATAGTTTTCTTTGTTGAAGTAGGGTTCACTGCTACCTTCCTTGATGTATGTTGTGATCTGTCCTGAATAATGAGTCTCACTATGATGTATGTTCTGCTTAGGGATCTAATTCAGATCTATGTAATGAGAAGAATGGCTGTATTTCAGTGGTATTCCTGTATAGTATTGAGTACAGGGTGTCACAGGATTTGTGTTTACATATTTATTATTTTTCTTTGCATCATTTTTGTACAACAAAACGTATCGGTGCACCGGTATAATAGCGGTGCACCAGTATCGACTGTGACATTTTTGCGTATTTAACCACTGCTGTAAATGAAGTTTAATAAAAACATGTACATGTGTTTGTTCTTTTTTTCTATTTGTTTAATACTAGGTCAATATGTTTCCACTACGAAGAGGGAGTTTATTTACTTTGTCACACCGACATAGCAGCCTCTTATGTTTCAGTATAAACCACCAATAAAGTACTATTTTTCTTACTTTGTCCAAAACATTAATTACTCACTTGTTATTCAGCGAATGAGTAAGTGCACTTGTGTTACTTTGTCAAATGACTAAGTGGTTTTATCGTCATGTTTAAATGTTAAAGTAGTAGAAGTAACGGCAGAATGATAAAGGAAACACAAACAACATGTGTGTTTTCTTGTTTTATTATGAATATTAAATAATTTTTACATCGTACAGTTATGAAACATACAGATATTATAGCGTGTAAAAGGTCTCATACAGTTCGAATAAAGTGTCATTTAATAGTCAGCTTTGGCATGCAGTTACCAAAATAATTTGTTAATGCGTTATTTTTAGTATCAAAATGTGCAACTCATTTGTAAGCTCTGGTGGATTGCAATCTTCAATAACTGCTTCAAACAGAAATTTTCTTTAATTCACTGCATAAAACTGTCTGACCCATATGTAATGTCGCTGTGACAAAGTAAATTCACTCTCTCTTCATAGTGGAAACAGATCGTGCCAAACATGCCATTGGAATGATCTGTAATAATGACCTAGATTTTGACATCGTTAATCGTGTCCCTCCTCCACGTAGTTTCATTGGCAACTAAGGAGACCTAGATATAACGGCAAGGTGAAGATTACCTCAACACTGACCTGGATAATGGACTCATCCACTTCCACGAAGCGTCATTTGCTACTACTCATGTATGTTCAATGTTTCATAGATAAACAGATTAATGTCCAATATAACATACACTCATATAATAAAGCATGTTCATTGTAACATATATTCACAAATAAATGTATGTTCAATGTATCATACACCAACATATCAATCATGTTTAATAATTCATACTATCACAGATACAAGCATGTTCAATGTAACATACATTCACAGATTAATGCATGTTTAATTAAAAAAAAAACATTCACAGATTAATGAATGTTTAATATATGATATATTTATAAATAAATGTATGTTCAATGTATCATACACCCAGGTATTAATCATGTTTCATATTTCATACTATCACAGAATAATGCATGTTCAATGTAACATACTACCACAGAATAATGCATATACAATGTAACATACTATCACAGACTAATGCATGTTCAACGTAACATACTATCACAGAATAATGCATGTTCAATGTAACATACTATCACAAAATAATGCATGTTCAATGTAACATACTACCACAGAATAATGCATATACAATGTAACATACTATCACAGACTAATGCATGTTCAACGTAACATACTATCACAGAATAATGCATGTACAATACAACATAATATTACAGCTACATGCATGTAAAATGTAACATACTATTACAGATACATGCATGCACAATATAACATAATATCAAAGACACATGCAAGTACAATGCAACATACTATCACAGATACATGCATGTACAATGTAACATATTATCACAGATACATGCATGTACAATGCAACATACTATCACAGATACATGCATGTTCAATGCAACATACTATCACAGATACATGCATGTACAATACAACATACTATCACAGATACGTGAATGTACAATGCAACATACTATCACAGATACATACATGCACAATACAACATAATATCAAAGATACATGCATGTACAATGCAACATACTATCACAGATACGTGAATGTACAATGCAACATACTATCACAGATACATGCATGTACATGTACAATGCACATACTATCACAGATACATGCATGTACAATGTAACATACTATCACAGATACATGCATGTACAATGCAACATACTATCACGAATACATACATGTAAAATACAACATACTATCACAGATACATGCATGTACAATGCAACATACTATTACAAATACATGCATGTACAATACAACATAATATCAAAGATACATGCATGTACAATGTAACATACTAACACAGATACATGCATGTACAATGCAACATACTATCACAGATACATACATGCATGTGCAATGTAACATACTATCACAGATACATGCATGTACAATACAACATCATATCGAAGATACATGCAAGTACCATATAACATTGTATAAAAAAATGCATGTACAATGTAACATACTATCATAGATACGTGCACGCACAATGTAACATACTATCACAGACACATCCATGCATTAACAGTGTAACATACTATCACAAATACATGTATGTACAATGTAACATACTATCACAGATACATGTATGTACAATGTAATATACTATCATAAATACATGTCAGATACAAGCGTGTACAATGTAACTTAGTATCGCAGATGAAGGCATGTACAATGTAACATACTATCACAGATACACGCACACACAATGTAACATACTATCACAATACATGCATATACAATGCAACATACTGTCACAAATACATCCATGGAAACTGTTACATACTATCAAAGATACATGCATGCACAAAGTAACATATAATCACAGATACATGCGTGCGCAATGCAACATACTATCAAATATACATATATGTACAATGTTATGTACCATCGCAGATACATGCTTAAATAATGAAACATACTATCACAGATACATTAATGTACAATATAACCTTACTATCACAGATACATGCATGTTCAATGCAACATACTATCACAAATACATGCATGCACAATGCAGCATACTATCACAGATACATGTATGCACAATATAACATACTATCACATATACACACGTGTACAATGTAACATACCATAACAGATACACGTATGTACAATGTAACGTTCTATCACAGATACAAGGATGTAAAATGTAACATACCATCACAGATACATGCATGTACAATATTACAGACTGTCACGAATACATACGTGTACAATGTAACATACTATCACAAATACATGCGTGTACAATGTAACATACTTTCACAAATACATGCGTGTACAATGTAACATACTATCACAAATACATGCGTGTACAATGTAACATACTATCACAAATACATGCGTGTACAATGTAACATACTATCACAAATACATGCGTGTACAATGTAACATACTATCACAAATACATGCGTGTACAATGTAACATACTATCACAAATACATGCGTGTACAATGTAACATACTATCACAAATACATGCGTGTACAATGTAACATACTATCACAAATACATGCGTGCTCAATGTAACATTATATCATATATACATGTGTGTACAATGTAACATACTATAACAGATACATGCATGTACAATGCAACATTCTATCACAAATACAGAAGTGTATAATGTGACATACCATCAAAAATACACCATGTAACTTACTATGACAGATACATGCAATGTAACATACTATCACAGATACATGCATGTACAATGTAACAAAATATCACATATACATGCGTGAACAATGTAATTTACAATCACAGATACATGCGTATACAATGCAACATATTATCACAGATTCATGCGTGTACACTGTATTATACTATCACAGATACATGCATGTACGGTGTAACATACTATCACAGATACATTCGTGTAAAATGTAACATACTATCACAAATACTTGCATGTACAGTGTAACGTATTTCTATCACAAACATATGCTTTTATAAGGTAACATGCTATCACAGATATATGCGTGAACAATGTAACATACTATCACAGATACATACATGTACAATGTAGCATACTATCACAGATACATGCGAGTACGATGTAACATACTATCACAGATACATGCGTGTACAATATAACATACTATCACAGATACATTCATGTACAATGTAACATACTATCACAAATACTTGCATGCACAGTGTAACGTATTACTATCACAAATATTTGCTTTTTCAAGGTAACATGCTGTCACAGATATATGGGTGTACAATGTAACATACTATCACAGATACATACATGTACAATGTAGCATACTATCACAGATACATGCGAGTACAATGTAACATACTATCACAGATACATGCGTGTTCAATATAACATACTATCACAGATACATGCATGTACAATGTAACATACCATCACAGAAACATGCGTGTATAATGTAACATAGTATCACAGATACTTGCATTGTCAATGTTACATAGTTTCACAGATACTTGCATTGTTAATGTAACATTCTATCACAGATACATACGTGTACAATGTAACAAGTCATCACAGATACATGCATGTATAATGTATTATAATATCACAGATACATGCATGTTCAATGTAACTAACTATCATAGACACATGTTTGCATAATGTAACATACTATCACAGATACATGCATGTTCAATGTATCTAACTTTCACAGATACATGTTTGTACAATGTAACATAATATCACAGATACACACATGTTCAATGTATGTATGTATGTGTGTGTGTGTGTGTGTGTGTGTGTGTGTGTGTGTGTTTGTGTGTGTGTGTGTGTGTGTCTGTCTGTCTGTCTGTCTGTCTGTCTGTCTGTCTGTCTGTCTGTATGTATGTATGTATGTATGTATGTATGTATGTATAGTATGTATGTATGTATGTATAGTATAGTATAGTATAGTATAGTATAGTATAGTATAGTATAGTATAGTATAGTATAGTATAGTATAGTATGTTTGTTTGTATGTATGTATGTATGTATTGTATGTATGTATTGTAGGTAGGTAGGTAGGTAGGTAGGGGTATGAATGTTTTGTCTCCACGTATGTTTATAGATTATTTAAGAACGATAGTGAGCGTATTACATGTATTAATGAGATGTTCACACTGAGAACGTTTAAATAAACACCAAGGTCCCATAAACACAGATACAGACAAAACTAAAAAATACAACTATAAATTACATTATTCATATACGATAACCCAATATCAAATTCGACCAATTCAATTATAATAAATAAATAGCACATCACTGATCCACAAATGTGTACATGTATTTAAATATATCCCGGTGTAAATTTGATTGAGTAAAAAAATCCGATTTAACTTTTAGCCTTCAGCTGGCCATAAAACTGATAAATAAATAAAACTGTTCTCTGAATAGAAGTAGTCGTGTTTACTTTGAAGTATCAAATTTGATTTTAAAATTCTATAAAATGTGTTGGTAAATGTATATTTGACTGGTGTAGGATATATAAAATCATATTGCACACGACGGATTGGAAAAGGTAATTCAGGTGGTCATGTCTTTATGTTGTATCATTTAATTGTGTTGGACCCGATTAGCTCAGTCGGTAGCGCGCCTTATTATTAATCAAGGGGTACTGTGTTAGAATTCCCGCCTGTCACTGATTATTTAATTTGATATTGCGTCTCATTGTCATTCGTCTCACACCACTGATTCAAGTGGAAAGGTTAGCATTTACTTGTGGAGATGGGTGTGCTCGAGTACTGGTTACACTTTAAGTGTCCCAGGAAGGAGCGGTTGGATTAATTTATCGTTTATTAACACTCGATGTCATGAAAATACGCTTTATATACAAACAGGTAACTTGATGCACTACTGTGCGGTTAACTTCTTTTTTATGCTTGGCGCTCAGCATTTGGAGGATAGTTCTAGGTCTGGTCGATTCAGGGTCAGTATTATGTGACTGGGTCCTATCATACAATGTGTCTGCGGAATGATACTCCAGTGTGGTAAGGCTCAAAACACTGTCTCAAGTGGACACCATCGCTATATAACTGATTGCTGAAAGACAACAACAACAACAACAACAACAACAACAACAACAACAACAACAACAACAACAACAACAACAACAACAACAACAACAACAACAACAACAACAACAATAACAACAATAATAACAACAACAACAACAAAAGTGATCGGTTACATTGGATATATGTCTGTATGTAGAAAGACTGGTATATTTTTTAATGAGAATGGAAAGGAAAATGGGACGAGTACATTCATACGTTTACTACTAAATGTAGAAGAAAAACCTATACTGCACAATAAATACAATAACCCAAAAAACACAATAATTACAATGGAAACTGATCTATTTGAAAACAAATAACAGTGAACTCATTTTAGTGAAAATGGCGTAAACATACTTCCAAGTTCTCTTGCTTTCTGTAATTGGGATACTCCTCTATGTTTATAAAATCCGCACAGGTTAAAAATACGACTATATAGCTTTTTTAAAAATGTTATTGCCCATTAGCATCATATATATATATATATATATATAAATCTTCCTCAAGGACAGAGTATTTTCAGACGCCATCCCAAGATCACGTCCATCTTATTGCTGAGGCCGAATGTTCGAGTTCCACTCGTTCCAAAAATTTTATCAGTTTATGTGAGAATGTTTCCGTTAAGTGCGAAAGGACGGTGTTATCTTCTCAGATCCATTCAGAAGTACATCAATTCTCGATTTTTAATTGGACATGCTGCATATAACGTGAAATCATGTTTAAAAATGCGTTAAACCTCATTGAACCTTGACCCGCTGATATAATGTAAATTTTATTTTTTTACAACATTCATTGAAGCGGAGAGCTTTGAAGCGGAAAGAGAATTACGTTATTTGGGTTAAATTCATAACTGACGCATCTCTACCGCTATCAACGTGTCGATACGGCGGTATTAACAAACAATTCAGAGGTAGAGTACCGGGACATACTAGTGGATACACAAGTGTATACATATCTTATCGGACTAAATCCGTGTCACCCTGCAGGAAGTGTGCGTGTTTTGTGCGGTGTATTGGTAAATAAAACCAAGATTATATGATAACGTTTCGAATGACATATTTTCTCCTACACGCTTTATGAAATTTTACAACACGGATACGTTATTTTGATAACTGAGTGAAAATTTCACAATTTTAAAATCGATGCTAGCTGGCAATACATTGCAGAAAGGAATGGTGAAGGGCTAAAGGTACTCGTTTATTTTTTGTTTTTTTCCCCTAATTTCTTATCATGTGGTTTTGAAATGTATATGGTCTTGCACTTTTATAGATATGTGTGTTTTATTGTAGCAATGCGTGTACATGCATCACTTATGTGTAAAACTAGTTTATGTAATGACTGTTTTAAACTTTAATTTTCTTAAACACTTCATTTCACAATATGTCTGATAACATCGCGCCAGCAGATCCAGAGGGTTGGGATGGGGCGGCATAATTCTCAGTCAAAGTAAATTCTTTCTTTACCCATTTTACTCCTTGTTATTTATTATCCACCCCTCCCAACAACCCCACCCTTCACTAAAATTCCATGGACCGTATATCCTGTGTGTGCGTGCGTACGTAAATCTATACATACACGTACGTGCGTCGTATATATGCATGTGGGGAGGTAAGGAGAGAGATGAGCAGAGAGAGAGAGAGAGAGAGAGAGAGAGAGAGAGAGAGAGAGAGAACGAATAACGGATGGAAAGAGAGAGAGGCTAAGTACAGGTAATCAAAGTGGACAAATAAGGGAGAGAACGAATGGAGGGAGCAAGCGATGCTATTGTAAACATAGACAAAAGAAAAAGAGGGATAAAGAGAAATAGAGGGATCAAGAGAAATAGAGAGATAAAGAGAAATAGAGGAATAAAAATAAATAGATAGATAAAGAGAAATAGAGTGATAAAGAGAAATAGAGATATAAAGAGAAATAGAGGAATACAAAGAAATAGAGTGATAAAGAGAAATAGAGTGATAAAGTGAGAAATAGAGTGATAAAGAGAGAAATAGAGTGATAAAGAGAAATAGAGAGATATATGGTAATCTTGGAATTATGCAAATGCCGTTCTCTTATCTACAACCTAGTAACAAAACCGAAAAATGTTGTCGTCAAATATTATATAAAAATCGGTACTATTCATTATATACATATTACATTCTGTTATGGATGACAATAATGAGGGTATTATTTTTAATCCAGAGGTTGACAATATTTTTCATTGGGCGACCATATTCACAGGAGCCAGGGGAGTGGACAATAACGTTTAATGGGGGTGGGCAGGTCCCCTAGGGTATATATAGACCGATTTATTGTATTACACCGAACAATTATTTACTATTATAATATTGTACAATTATATAATTTATTATATATATTAAATGTATTGTGCAATACACGTCATTTCGGTATTGGAAAACTAGATATATTTATAAACGTGTGACATTTAAAATACTGTCCCCCCCCCCCCCCCCCCCCCCCCGAGCCGTTATAGCGGTTTAACCGGTTACAATAAATAAACCAGGTATAGTTGTCATATTTAGAACACTCAGCGACTTTGAAAATGCATTATTTACATATAGGTAAGTTAAGTGCAGAAAATGTCATCCGATTGTGACGAAAGTTAATATACGTTAAGAGTTTTATCTCTATCTTCTACTGTCAAAATATTATGGCTGGGACTTGAATTATTATACTCTTTTTTTCATTTTTCGAAGCGACCCCTAAAAGTGGAAATTCGCAGGTTTCAATAACATATAATCTTTCCTCCATATATGAAGAGATAATACATAGTATGCAAACATAATAAATGGGAATTATTTGAAAAGATTTATAAATACATGTAGATACAATATCAATATTGTCTAACAGTCAGTAATTACATTTCAACATGTAGATTTCATATATAGAACTAGTTAAGGATCATATGAAAAATAAAGCAGGTAAGTAATGTTTGTACGATAGCTATTTACATTAATGACAACAACAAAAACATATTTGACTTACATATATGATAAGGATAATAGTCATAGTTATATATTGTTAGAAAAAAATATTTACATGTCTTATTGTTTATTAAAATTCAAATTGATAATACATACTGAGCACGTCATATTAGACAGCATCAATCGAAACGAAACATCAAGACAACTTAGATGAGCTCACAAGTCTCGTTCGCACGCACACATGATCACACGAACAGACAGACAGACAGACAGACAGACAGACAGACAGACAGACAGACAGACAGACAGACAGACAGACAGACAGACAGACAGACAGACAGACAGACAGACAGACAGACAGACAGACAGACAGACAGACAGACAGACAGACAGACAGACAGACAGACAGACAGACAGACAGACAGACAGACAGACAGACAGACAGACAGACAGACAGACAGACAGACAGACAAACAGGCAGGCAGGCAGGCAGGCAGGCAGGCAGGCAGAGACAGACAGACAGACAGACAGACAGACAGACAGACAGACAGACAGACAGACAGACAGACAGACACACGCACGCACGCACGCACGCACGCACACACGCACACACACACACACACACACACACACACATACATACATACATACATACATACATACATACATACATACATACATACATACATATGTAAAAACACACAAATACATACACATACATGTACAAACACATATGCAATTATTATATAGATATTTATCAAATAATGAATATGTTAATTACAGTATCAGCATGCTTGCAACAGTTTATGTTTACATGATTTCATTTTCATTCTTTATCCTCTTGTATCCAAGGAAATTTAATACATGTTATGTCATAATATTGTGGACCGTCTTCAAGAAAGATTTGAAGCATTTCACGCTAGTTTTATCATCTATGTTAAAGGAGACAAAACCTATGAACATTTCGAGTAGTTGTAATTCCGGTGTATAAGCTCACAGTTTTGCATAATTTTCCGGGCCCAACAATCGTGACAGGTTAACCCATAACTTAGACCGTATACAGTATTTATGATTGCAAAACAAAATTATATGAAGTGCAATATTTTCAGTTGCTAGGTTACAAGTTTTACATATTTCTTCGTATTTTTTAGAGAAGAATTTAGAGAACAGTATGAATGCTGAAGAGCATTGTATTTTGCATATTTTAAATTCTTGACTAAATTTCCAAAGAGTACATGGTTCGTATTTTGAATGAACAAGAAAAAATTGGCTTAAGGTAGCGTCGCATAAGAGTCTGTTACTCCAATGAAACTCTACCGTTTTATGGATTGCGATTTTTATCGATTTTTTCAATATATTTTGAGAAGGGAATTCTCCGGTTTTTGAATAGTCTGTTAGATACTTGGTTAAGCCGTACCGACCTAATAATCTATATATATCTGGCATGAATCCTTTCACTTTTTGGGGTATGGAAAAGTATGATGTAAGTCTACGGGAAAATACTTGTTTAATTTTGAATTTTGAGTTAAGCCGACACAATTGCCCAAATAACAGTAATTTTCTCTTGTCTTCTCTTTAATAGGGTAAATACATAGACAGCTTAAGGATCCTGTCGGTATATTTTGAATACGTTTAACGCACTGTCGATGAGCCCGTTCCAGGGTACATAACTGATTGTCTGTGAGATCATTCCACAGTTCATTCCCATATAGCGCTTTGGGAAGAACAACCGATTCATATATACGCTTTGATGTTAGGGCGTATACTCTATTTCTATAGATTCCACGGTCAGCAATACTGAAGAATGTTTACATTTAATGATAGGGATTTGTGGCATGGTACCCTCAGATGTAGATAGCTATCCGTTTCTGCAACTTCATCATTGCCTAGTTTACATTTGCGTTGTGTGGGCACCTTTTCATTAAAAACAACGACTTTGCATTTACTCGCATTGTATATATATATCGTTCGTTTTGTGAATTCTTATAACACAGGTTGAGGGGGCTGTCTAGTCCGTGTTTGACGTTTGAAATAACTTCCATGTCATCTGCTGAAGTTGGACATCCACAATGTATATCATATATCTTAAAATAATATTCACTTTTTTCAATTTCGTACATCAGGTGATTAATGAATACGAGATAGAGGTAGGGACTAAGATACTGACCCTGGCGGGTCCCTTGTAATATGGGGAACCAGTCCGATGTATGGCCTTGTGATTTTACACAACTAGAGCATTCTACGAAAAATGATGCTATCGACTTGAATAGTGAAATATCGATGCCAGTTTTAAATAATTTAAGTAGCAACAGGGAAATCCATGCCCGATCGAAAGCTTGTTTTGCGTCTAAGAAACAGTTGTGGATTTGTGAATTGTTTTCATCTGCATAGTTTATACATTCACGTAACATATATGATGTCATGAGACAGTTGACATATTTCTGAAAACCTCCTTGCGAGGGATTAAAGTTCAATTTTCCATCCTTTTCAATCAGCTGAATTAGGATTTTTTTCATAAAGTTTTAGTATGCATGATCACATTGAGATGGCTCTGTAGCTATTTGGGTCATTTTTCTTTTTATTTCCGCCTTTAAATAGTGTTATAATTATGCCTTTTTTCATTTCTGAGGGCGTATGTGAAAAAGCAAGCATACAGTTAAACAGTTTAATTATCACTTGCTGCAGTGAAACACCGCCATGTATGATATTTTCATAAACTACTTTATCGTTCCCGCAGGCTTTAAGTTTTTTTACAGTTACTCAATGCATTTAAAGTCATTTTCTCGTTAGTAATATGTTGTCTACCATATTTATGAGATAAATTTTCTTTTAGCTTAGTAAGTTCGCATTCCACTTCCGATTTGTAAGTTGGATTGAATGATGCGTCTTGACTAGGTGAGTAAAGCTCACTAAAATAGTTTTTCCAACCTGTGTTAAATAGCGTCGGCTCTTTTAGGATAGTACCGTTAAAATTCATTTCGAATCCCGAGGCATATGACTTTTTGTTTCGACGATTATTTATTAGCTTCCAGAATTCATTGTTGTCACATTCTGCTGCAGAATCAATTTCTGCATCCTAGCTCTCTAAAAACATTAACACTGCTTCTCTGTGGAAACGTCGAAAAGAACATTTTGATTTTTTATAATTTTGATATGAAAGTGAATTGGTGTCATTTGGCTTATTTTCGTTTAACCATATGTTGCGTTTTGCTTTCATTTCATTATGAAGGTACGTCAGTTCGTTATTCCAATATGGTTTTATGTATGGTTTAAAACGTACCTTTGGAATACATGTCTGTTGCTAGGTTAACTATTAGCACAATAGCCGAGTACAAATAGTCAATTTCTCGAGTATCACATATATCCAGTTTTTTTTTTGCGCATTTTAAAACATCACTATTTTCTAAGAATTGTTTATAAGAATCTCACTGCACCTTTTTAAGTATCCAGGCGAATGGTTTATATACATTTCAATTGATCAACATAACACGACGACGTGTCGCGCCTATATGTAACACCCAGACTCCCACTTCAAAGGTCAACGTCACACTTTAACATTGTTTGATAACACTTTGAGTCTGTTTGAGATTTCGGGTCTGATCTGTAACTTTGTCGTACACGGATGGTTGGCTCAATTGATTAACATGATATGATGAAGTGTCGCGTGTAAGACACAGAATCTTTCTTCATAGGTCAAGGTCATATTTTCAATTTGTATGATAGTTCGTGTCTGGTATGTAGTGCGAAATATTGCACGGCTCTAAGGAGCCTTTTGACATTTTTTTATTTTTGCGTCTCCCGAGACAGACAGCAGATCAGATATCAAAATAATAAAAAAGATGTCCATTCACACCTTATTTAATCAAGCCAGTCTGGTATGTAATTTTGTCTTTTATGGAGGGATTTAACTTGGCTCAGTTGATCAACATGACATGACGACGTGACGCACGCAAAACCCAGTACCTCAAATGTCATGGTCACAGTTTGAGATTGTTCGACAACACTTTGAGTCTGTGTGAGATTTCAAGTTTGGTCTGTAATTTTGTCATACATGGTTGGATTTCAAAAAAATACTTGGCTCAATTGATCAACATGCCATGATGACGTGTCACGTGTACGACCCAAAACCTTTCCTTAGAGGTCAAGGTCACACTTTCAATTTGTTTGATATTTCGTGTCTGGTCTGTAACTTTGTCTTATACAGAGCGATTTAACTTGGCTCATTTGATCAACATGACATGACCAAGTGCCGTACGTAAGACCCAGACCCGTACCTCAAATGTCAAGATCACACTTTGAGTTTGTTTGACAACATTTTGAGTCTGTTTAAAATTTTAAGTCTGGTCTGCAGTTTTGTCATACATTGATAGATTTCAAAAAGACTTAGCTCAACTGAACAATTGGTCAACATGACATGACGAAGTGTCGCGTGTAAGACCAGAACCTTACCTCAAAGGTCAAGGACACACTTTCAGTTTGTTTGATATTTCTTTTCTGGTTTTTAACTTTGTTTTACATGGAAGGATTTTAACATATATTGACACAAGTGATCGTCATGTCATGGTGATGTACTTCCTGCATTCACCTATAGAAACAACCAGAGCTTCACATCAGATGTCAATGTCAATGTCACACTTTAATGTAAAAAACATGAAATTTCGCGTCTAGTCTAAAACGTCAGTCCATAGCTCTTTATATTCATGGATACATTTAAATCCCTACCCCTTATAAAATCTATCGTTATTTTCACAGACCATTTGTGGGTGCATACACTTACCAGTGACATTTCTTGTTTCCACCCTTTTCAACAGTATTTTAGTTATTTAATTTTTTCTTGGATTCTAATGATTGCCTGTAAGCCCTCAATGACATGCAAAAGGACGCTTCCTATTCCGGTGCAAACAAATACACATTGATTTTATACGTGAACATGTGTTCATTTGAGTCACCGGGTACAATCAATATAATGATGACATGTCTGCTTTATATGTAATTGTACCGACTTATTCTATAGCATCACCCGTAAAATCAATATCAAACACAGGTTTTGTTCATACATTGTTGTTGTGGACCACGGGGGAATTTTTAACTTGGTATTAACCGGAATATTTTCTAAAAACTGTCGTTAATTGTATACTGTATTTTATTGTTGTTCTCCATCTAATTAATGTAGTGAGTTTAAACATTATTTTAATGGATTTAATTTATTCTTTTATTTTAGTCTCATCCATATACATATATGTAAAACAGTAAAATATACATATACACAAATGTACATGTCCCTTCCATTATTAGAATTATAAGAGACTATTACCACAAATAGGACAATACTATTACATATCCTCTACCACAAAAACAAATACACTAAACTATTACATTAATTCAAGGACTTATATAGAAGGATATGAAACTTATATCGTTTTACTAAATGTTTATGAAACAGCACGCGAAGAATTAATAATTTGGCAAATTAAGCATTCAAATTTTTACAGGCAACTGATTTATTTTACATAAAATCAATAAGCTGTATATAGTCTTAGATATTTTATAATGATTTAACTTGAATTTAAACTGTTTCAGTTTGAAGTAAAATTTCAAGTACGTTCCTTTTTTTTAGTTGCAGTATACACATTTTGTAATCATAAACACTTGAACTTAAACCACAATTTGAACGAAATTGCCTTGTTTTATAGAAAACTCTATTGTGCAAAGAAAGAATTTTGAGATGAATGGAAGTTAAGATATTTTAAAACGAGATTTCGTTTTGCTCGAATACTCGAGCGTTCATAACATCTCATTCAGTTGCTTCTGCATTCTATATAAGTCCTTGATTAATTATAGGATCTTGATATTTCGTCGTCAAACGCCGCACCTATACCATCGTTTATCGCATGTAATAATTACCCAAATGAGCGCCGTTTATCCATTCACGCCAACTGTTCACGCACACAAGATTAAGACATAGATGAAAGTATATATCACAACCAGAAGTACATGCTCGAAACCGAATGAAAAATTATTTTACAACACATACATAAAAGTGAGGAGTAAACGCTGAGGTTTGCATTAGGCCTAAAAAAAAAGATGTTTGTTTCCGGTTACCCGACCGAACCTATATTTTAACTGCCGACTCAAAAGTTTTTATGTCCAAAAAATCGGCATCGGATTTCGCACTCTTTTTGGTGATTTTCACAACGAAGTAATTCTTACGCACCGGCGCGCTGTGTCGTTTAGACGCTCGTAATCTCATTATAAAATAATCACTGCATACGCCTAGACGATATAGACTCACAGAAACGGTGCCAGGTATAATTTTTGCGAAGACACTATAGCCTATATCAAACATCTTCCTCGGTTTATTATAGCCACTTCAGATTTCAGTTTCATATCTGAAATTGAGTACTATTTAAAAGATATATTACTTTCACACCACTACCCCCAAAATGACATATATTATCATGTAATAGAAACTAACAAACTCATTCATTTTGATGTTCCATTTAATAAAGGAGTGTGGTAACGACAAAAAAAAAAAAAAAAAAAAAAAAAAAAAAAATCCCTACCTACCGACCCATATTTTTTTGGGCATGTAACAGGAAACAATCCTTCTTTTTTTTTAGGCCTTATGCACACAGAATTTAACATATAAAACATCAGCCACATTAACAAAAGTGCATATTGAAAAGAATGCATAAATATATATTATGCATTTTGAAGCGCAAGACTTTCTGGCGTCTTATTAGTATCGTATGATGTTGGTAGTTGATAAATATAGCTTATATCATAATATTATGTACGCATTAATTTCATATGCACGCTCTCTAACTATTTCCTCGTATGAAACATACTACTCAAAAGAAAGTAGTTCTTGATTTTTATGTACAAAAAAACAAAAAACAATGACGTTCAAACGTTTTTGAGTCATTAATTTTAATAGTTGATGTCTGCACAAGATTGCTATTTAATGGAGCGTAGTTAAGGCTGAAATCAAGGAATTATATACAAGTCCTTGCTGAAATGTAAGGATGTCCATACTAATTAGCATATCGCATAGCTACAATGAAAAAAGTCCCTGAAGCAAATGTTACGTAACCGGATTTATGCTTGAAAAATGTTAAACTGTCGTCAGTTTATTTCTAAATCAATTCAAAAGTACGTAATAAAGTCATGCAATATCTGAACTCCTCTTTCGTCAAACTAATTTTAATCGTAGTGTATTATTGACGACATAAAGCAGTGCAATCATAAAGAGTTTTCACGGCATCTTATTTCGACAAAGATAAGATAAAGTCACCATTTGATGCAGTTTATGTTGTAATTGAAGAATTTGTTTGAAGCAAAAAAATACGAAAATACCCGGATGTCGCCCACAGGCTACTGACATATTTGAGAAACCCGGGTAAAAGTCGGCGCCTTCAAAAGTCTGATCCTAAAAATCAGCGCATCGGTTACTGCGGTCCCGTTCATTAAGAATATGTTAAGACTTAATGTTTATTCTTTCAAAAATTTATATCTATTTGGAAATACCTAATGAAAATATTCTTCATTAGAGAATCAAACATTAAAAAACACAAACTTACCAATTGTATTAACTTTGAAATATGACAAGTTGTCCATTAAAAACACTCCTTATGACAACAATATTCTAATATAGAATAGGAATAGAAACTTTATATAACGTACTTGAAATGCACCATACATTCTTCGCCGGAGACTCCGGGTGTTAATTTTATACATACAACGTGATGGATGGAAAGTATCGGAATTGACAACCGGGGGTACCGGATGATGTTTTAATGAACACAAAACGTCCAACTCTTTTTCAATACAGGATGGGATACATACCCCGTACCCACCTCATCTCATTTTTTGTTTCATGCATTTCCGATAACAACACAAATTTATTATGGATTTTTTTTTAATTAACTACGATTATCTAACAAGAATTGCTTCATAATTGGTCAATATGAGTATTTCCCGATGGGGCGAGCGTATGACTTTCTATCCATGGTTCATTTTTTTGAATCCCCATCCAGCCAGTCTCCGCGATGATTGATATATGACAATACGTCTCGTTGTCATTCGTCTCTCACCGCTGATTCAAGTGGGACAATTATCTGAGATGTGTGTACTCGAGTACTGGTTAACATCCAGGTTCACAGGAAAGAGCAGTTAGGTCCATGAATATTAAGAGCTATGGACTGATCGTTTTTAGCCCTAGATGGCATAAATATAACTCTAAATATTCAAACAAACAAACACAAGGCTCGTGACGATTCTCAGTCTTTTGATTTAGAATCTCTTTCCCATTTAAACATACGTCAATAGGTATCCGGACAAAAGTCCCTTGTTCAAAAAATGTACACGTGGACAAAAGCCCCTTGGTACACTTTTGATGATCGATCAATGGGCTTTTGTCCATCTCCTATAATCTACCAAGGGGCTTTTGTCCATCTCCTAAAAACTACCAAGGGGCTTTTGTCCAGCATCTAAAATGTGACAAGGGGCTTTTGTCCATGTGTACATTATTGACCAAGGGGCTTTTGTCCAAGGGGCTTTTGTCCTACATTTCACTTGAATTAGTGATCAGAACTGACTGACAACCATCAATTGAATACCGAGTCCCGAGACCAATGCTGTAGCCCTTTGTTCCGAGACCGATGCTCTTGCCCTTTGTCCCGAGACCGATGCTCTTGCCCTTTGTCCCGAGACCGATGCTCTAGCCCTTTGTCCCGAGACCGATGCTCTAGCCCTTTGTCCAGAGATCGATGCTCTAGCCCTTTGTCCCGAGACCGATGCTCTTGCCCTTTGTCCCGAGACCGATGCTCTTGCCCTTTGTCCAGAGATCGATGCTCTAGCCCTTTGTCCCGAGACCGATGCTCTAGTCTTTGTCCCGAGACCGATGCTCTAGCCCTTTGTCCCGAGACCAATGCTCTAGCCCTTTGTCCCGAAACCAAAGCTCTAGCCCTTTGTCCCGAGATTTACGTCTATTCTGCAACAATATTTCAGTTATATAACGGTGGTCAGCGCATCATATCGCTGATCTGGGTATCCGATAGTCTCCAGTACTTAACACATTGTACCGCTGGAAGTCAATTCCCCACATAATTAAAGGTGGATAATTCATAGCCGCAAAACAAATTGCATGACCAATCATCAAATAGACTGTAGCTGGGCGGGTTTTGAACTCACAAACCCTAAATTTACATTGCCTTTTCAGCCTATCATGGACTCTTCTTTGGGAACTGGACTTATGTCCCATCTTAAAATCACTTACCCATCTACGGTGAGGTTAGGCTTGGTCAACGGCCTTTATGTAAGAATGTTTGTTAATTACATGCGGAAGGACGGTGGTTCTATACTCAGACTAATAAAACTGAATATGCCATATATATAAATTGTACGCGGTTAAGTACTGCACTGCACCAACGTCCCGCTTTAACCCTTTACTTCATATTGACTCCTTTTGGACACCTCTAATATAGACGTCTTTTGACACTTCTAATACAGAAGGCTTTTGAATTATTGGGTGAATTATGTTAATATTAACTGACAGAGTGGAAAACAGTTACGAGCAATCTGAACTCTTCCTGCACTGTTTTCAAAGACCTTCTGTGATTGATGCGGGAAAACGCGTATCTATGGAGTAAAGGGTTAAGTAAATGTCCGGAGCAATTTGGACATTTGGATTACTTGTGATGATGAAGTTGACCAAAGATGTGCATTTTTTTTTATATCAATGAGTATTGATTGTGTAAGCTTCTCACCATCAACTTAAATAAGTGTTTACAATACTGACTTTGACCTATTAGGCGGACTTTGAAAAGAAGAGCGTCTGCACTCACTTGCGGTGCTCTTATTTATCACATACATGTTACGATGTATACACGATATTAGCATCACCATACTTTTACTGCGTTCAACAACATCGCACTGTAAATCCATTTGCTGCCTGCTTCTCTAAATATATCGCGTATTTTACATCGAATGTGAAACAAGTTCTTACAAACTGAACAAATAACATTCGGAGTCATCTTGGGTATAATCAGTACTAAGCACGTGCGGTTCAAGGACACTATATAGCCGATGTGGAGTACCGAACTCACGACCCCCGATCCCCAGTCCGACTCTGGACCATAATCTGCGATTTGAGGCAGTGTCTAGCGTGGAGGGAGAGGGAGAATATATTTGATAAGGTTAGCAAACGTTCCACCGTTATTGAACGCAGTTTAGTATTATACAATCATCGACACCCTGATTGAACGCAGCCTAGTATTATACAAGCATTGACACCGTGATTGAACGCAGTCTAGTATTATACAAGCATCCACACCGTGATTGAACGCAGTCTAGTATTATACAAGCATCCACACCGTGATTGAACGCAGCCTAGTATTATACAAGCATCGAAACATTGATTGAACGCAGTCTAGTATTATACAAGCATCCACACCGTGATTGAACGCAGTCTAGTATTATACAAGCATCCACATCGTGATTGAACGCAGCCTAGTATTATACAAGCATCGAAACATTGATTGAACGCAGTCTAGTATTATACAAGCATCGGCACCGTGATTGAATGCAGTCTAGTATTATACAAGCATCGACACCGTGATTGAACGCAGTCTAGTATTATACAAGCATCGACACCGTGATTGAACGCAGTCTAGTATTATACAAGCACCGACACCGTGATTGAACGCAGTCTAGTATTATACAAGCATCGACACTATGATTGAACGCAGTCTAGTATTATACAAGCATCGACATCGTGATTGAACGCAGTCTAGTATTATACAAGCATCGACATCGTGATTGAACGCAGTCTAGTATTATACAAGCATCGACACCGTGATTGAACGCAGTCTAGTATTATACAAGCACCCACATCGTGATTGAACGCAGTCTAGTATTATACAAGCACCGACACCGTGATTGAAAAGCAGCCTAGTATTATACAAGCACCGACACCGTGATTGAACGCAGTTAGTATTATAAAGCCCAAGCACCGACACCGTGATTGAACGCAGTCTAGTATTATACAAGCATCGACACCGTGATTGAACGCAGTCTAGTATTATACAAGCACCGACACCGTGATTGAACACAGCCTAGTATTATACAAGCATCGACACCGTGATTGAACGCAGCCTAGTATTATACAAGCACCGACACCGTGATTGAACGCAGTCTAGTATTATACAAGCATCACCACCATGATTGAACGCAGTCTAGTATTATACAAGCACCGACACCGTGATTGAACGCAGCCTAGTATTATACAAGCATCGACACCATGATTGAACGCAGCCTAGTATTATACAAGCACCGATACTGTGATTGAACGCAGTCTAGTATTATACAAGCATCAACACCATGATTGAACGCAGTCTAGTATTATACAAGCATCGACATCGTGATTGAACGCAGTCTAGTATTATACAAGCACCGGCACCGTGATTGAACGCAGCCTAGTATTATACAATCATCGACACCGTGATTGATTGCAGCCTAGTATTATACAAGCATCGACACCGTGATTGAACGCAGTCTAGTATTATACAAGCATCGACACCGTGATTGAACGCAGTCTAGTATTATACAAGCATCGAAACCGTGATTGAACGCAGTCTAGTATTATACAAGCATCGACACCGTGATTGAACGAAGCCTAGTATTATACAAGCATCGACACCATGATTGAACGCAGTCTAGTATTATACAAGCACCGAAACCGTGATTGAACACAGCCTAGTATTATACAAGCATCGACACCATGATTGAACGCAGTCTAGTATTATACAAGCACCGAAACCATGATTGAACGCAGTCTAGTATTCTATAAGCATCGACACCGTGATTGAACGCATTCAAGTATTATACAAGCACCGACACCGTGATTGAACGCAGCCTAGTATTATACAAGCATCGACACGACACCGTGATTGGACGCAGCCTAGTATTATACAATCTATCCCAAATAGGTCAATTTTCTCCATCAACGGAAACCGAATAACTCTCTTGTAATGGGTTGATAATGGTGTTTGACTACATACCATACATTGACCGACAATTGTATATACTTTCATATTAGAATCATAAGTATACAGCTCAATTGCCCAACCATCCATACTCTTTATTTTCACATTCTAGCGATTTACAAACAAAATCATGTTTAAACTAAAACAATAGTAACACACGTGAAGTACTTTACGTTTAAGTTATTTGATATGTGTTTATTGTTTTGTTTGTACTAATTTATTTTACCTGAATTGCGAAGGAATCTGAAACCGCTCAAGATTTCACTTCCTGTGTAGAATAGAGTGTTTATTGAGAGTCATAGGGTCGAGCTAGGGATCGAATCCGTTACCTCCGGCGTGAGCGGCCAACATTCTATCTATTGCATTATGTTGTTTATTGTTGTACATTGTAGGAGATATAGTAATTGACCACAGCGTGGTCTAGTGGTAGAGCTTCCGCCTCGCATACTTTAAAAATGGTACTAGAAGCTATCCCTGTGTTAAATACTCATGAATGCGTTCTAAATTGTATAGTTTAATATCTCTTTTAATCTCTGACAGACCGCGGCGTGGTCTAGTGGTAGAGCGTCCGCCTCGCATACGGAAGGCCGTGGGTTCAATCCCTGGCCGGGTCATACCAAATACTTTAAAAATTGTACTATAAGCGTCCTCGCTTGACGCTCAGCATTTAGAGGAGAGTTCTAGGTCTGGTCGGCCCGGTGTCAGTATAATGTGACTGTGTGAGGTATTTAACAATGTGTCTACGGCATGATACTCCAGTGTGACAGCGCTCAGAATGCTGTATCAAGTAGACACCGTCGCGATATGAAAATTGTTGAAAGCGACGCTAAACACCATACAACAACAACAGCAGATATGGTAACCGAAACGTGTTAAACTTCTTATATCAAATTTCAATACATGTTGTCACTGATTTGAATGTAATACTTATCAAGCGGGACTTCACATGTAACTTTTGAGTTCAGTGTCTTCTTGACATCTTTGAATAAAACGTTGTCAGTGGTTGTACTGAATATTTGTTATACTCTGTGAAAAGTATATATTGTCATCATCGTGTTGATCCTTTAGTTTCAGACACCTTACCCTCCAGAACCGCCAGCAGGTTATCACTGTCACCATGACGACAACTGGCAGACGATGTTCCCTGTTTACCGTCGTTGTGGATGTTGTTTTGTATATATTAGGTAAGTGTATGGTAATTCGTATACTTAAATTAGATAGTTTGTTTTTATTTCATTTCATTTTATTTTTCGCCGTTCACATTTGATTTCACATTAAATGCATTTAATATATCACTTCATCTCACATTGTATTTCATTTCACATTTCATTTCACATTTCATCTCACATTTCATCTCAAATTTCCCTTCATTTCACATTACATATAATTTCGTTTCGTTTCGTTTCGATTCATTTCATTTCATTTTAATTTCCGTTTCTTTTCATTTCACTTTACGTATCATTTCGTGTCGTTTCGTTTCGTGTCGTTTCGTTTCGTTTCGTTTCGTTTCGTTTCGTTTCGTTTCATTTCATTTCAATTCACATAACATATAATTTCGTTTCATTTTATTTCGTTTCATTTCATTTCATTTCATTTCACTTTTTACTTTTCACTTTTCACTTTTCATTTCATTTCATTTCATTTCATTTCTTGGAGTTAAGGTTCCGTTCAATACATTATGGCTATTCGAGGTTAATCTCAACATTGATCGCAGTGGAGCCACCGTTCTTCCTCAAGTAACCAGCATAATTGCTCACAAAAAGTAACGGAACTGAGCTGGACTCAAACACACAACCTCTGCGGTCAGAGTTGATTGATGTTAATTACGACAGCACATTCGACTCATATTTAAACGTAGATACGCTTCTATTTCAAATCAAGCCTTTTTTATTTTTCAGTCTCAACCATCACACTCCTGCTGTCGTACAACAAACTGGGAATTGAGCCAGTCAGGCGAGGTTTATTTTGTGATGATGAAACAATCCAGTATCCATACCAGTCTGACACGGTCAGCGACGGAATGGCCGCCCTGATATGTGCGGCCGTGCCACTTCTTGCTGTAAGTAAATACTTTATTACAAATTGAATATCCCCACCCGGCAACCGTCTCTGTGGTATTTGGTGTACGGCATTTCCTCTTACTGTAATTCGTCTCTCACCGCTCATTCTAGTGGGAAAATCATCAGTTAGTTTAGTTTAGGCCGTCCTTAAAAACTTGTTTGCCGTGCTCCTACCTACTCACACAGTATTGCCGCTACCCTAACTTTTTATTGCCTTTAAAAGCGTTTAATTTTGTTTTCATGATTTCTGTCCATTTTTCTTTAAAATGACTATGCAACATCAAAATCTGGCAAAGAAAATATAAGCTACCTATCTACCACCCACCATGAAAAATACTGGATCGGAGCACAGTTTACAAATATTTTTTAAGAATGGCCTTATACTGATTTATTTTTTACTTAATTGCAAAGAAACCCCAGAGCCAATGAACCTCTCTCAAAACCGTCTCATTGATAGAACCAGCTTTAAATAAGAGGCCATCTAGTCAAGTGTGGGATACATCGATTGGTTAATTGATGAATGATTAATATATTTAATATTTAGCATCGCTTTCATGCCATCGAGGGCTAATAGACGACCAGTTAACCTAACTACTGTTTCCTGTGATCCTTGAAGGTTAACTACTTGAGCACACCCCCATCTCCGTATGTAACTGGTAACTTTCCCATTTGAATCAGTGGTGAGAGATGAATGATAATGAGACGAATTGTAGAATATCAATCGTCACGGAGACACCGGGGATATAACCCGTCATCTGGTATGAGCGGCCAGCACTCGCACTATGGTTACCCACTGCACTACTGCCTAGGATTACTGTGAAATGTTTTTTCAGTCTACAAGAATCTTTCACCCGCTCTCATATTTTTTTTAAAGATACTGGCTTCTTATACTAGAGGTGATAATGGTTTTGTTCAGATTTATGTATGTTCGTGTTTTCCACCGATATATCTGGATGCCATATGTATAAGTTGTGGAATATCGATTCAATACACATGTTTTTAAATAATGTGCGGTGCATTGAGATTTAACTTTCATTATTACGGGGTGAACAAATGCACAATTTTGTGAATACGTGATTTTCTCCGTCTAGATGCTGATAGTGGAAGGAATCCATATGTTTGTTTCTAAAGAAAGGGAAGCTAGTGGAAACAAGAAAAAGTGTTTGAAGTTCGGCGCAGTTTTATACAGGTATGGTTTATAGTTCGGAGCAGTTTTATACAGGTACGGTTTATAGTTCGGAGCAGTTTTATACAGGTATGGTTTATAGTTCGGAGCAGTTTCATACAGGTACGGTTTATAGTTTGGAGCAATTTAATACAGGGATGGTTAATAGTTCGGAGCAGTTTTAACCAGGTATGGTTTATAGTTTGGAGCAGTTTTATACAGGTACGGTTTATAGTTCGGAGCACTTTATACAAATATGGTTTATAATTCGGAGCAGTTTTATACAGGTATGGTTTATAGTTCGGAGCAGTTTTATACAGGTGTGGTTTGTAGTCCGGAGCAGTTTTATACAGGTGTGGTTTATAGTTCGGAGCAGTTGTAAACAGGCACGGTTAATAGTTCGGAGCAGTTTTATACAGGTGCAGTTTATAGCTCGGAGCAGTTTTATACAGGTACGGTTTATAGTTCGGAGCAGTTTTATACAGGTACGGTTTATAATTCGAAGCAAATTTATACAGATATGGTTTGTAACTCGGAGCAGTTTTATACAGGTACGGTTTATAGTTTGGAGCAGTTTAATACATGTACAGTTTATAGTTCGGAGCAGTTTTATACAGGTACAGTTTATAGTTGAGCAGTTAAATACATGTACGGTTTATAGTTCGGAGCAGTTTTATACAGGTACGGTTTATAGTTGAGCAGTTAAATACATGTACAGTTTATAGTTCGGAGCAGTTTTATACAGGTACAGTTTATAGTTGAGCAGTTAAATACATGTACGGTTTATAGTTCGGAGCAGTTTTATACAGGTACGATTTATAGTTCGGAGCAGTACAATTTATAGTTCGGAGCAGTTTTATACAGGTACGGTTTATAGTTCGGAGTAGTTATTTTTAGGTGTGGTATAAAGTTCGGAGCAGTTTAATACATGTACGGTTGATTGTTCGGAGCAGTTTTATATTGGTATGGTTTATAGTTCGGAGTAGTTATTTTAAGGTGTGGTATAAAGTTCGGAGCAGTTTAATACATGTACGGTTGATTGTTCGGAGCAGTTTTATAGAGGTACGGTTTATAGTTCGGATCAGTTTTATACAGATATGGTTTATAGTTCGGAGCAGTTTTATATTGGTATGTTTTTTAGTTCGGAGCAGTTTTATACAATTATGGTTTACAATTCGGAGCAATTTTATTTAGGTGTGGTTTATAGCTCGGAGCAGTTTTATACAGGTACAGTTTATAGCTCGGAGTAATTTTATATAGGTATAGGTTATAGTTTGGAGCAGTTTTGGACAGGTACAATTTATAGTTCGGAGCAGTTTTATACAGGTTTAGGTTATAGTTCGGAGCAGTTTTATACAGGTACGGTTTATAGTTCGGAATAGTTTTATACAGATATGGTGTATAGTTCGGAGCAGTTTTATATAGGTACGGTTTATAGTTCGGAGCAGTTTTATACAGGTACGGTTTATAGTTCGGAGTAGTTTTATACAGATATGGTGTATAGTTCGGAGCAGTTTTATATTGGTATGGTTTTTAGTTTGGAGCAGTTTTATACATGTACGAATGATTGTTAGCAGCAGTTTTATATAGGTATGGTTTATAGTTCGGAGCAGTTTTATACAGGTACGGTTTATAGTTCGGAGCAGTTTTATACAGGTACGATTTATAGTTCGGAGTAGTTTTATACAGATATGGTGTATAGTTCGGAGCAGTTTTATATTGGTATGTTTTTTAGTTCGGAGCAGTTTTATACAATTATGGTTTACAATTCGGAGCAATTTTATTTAGGTGTGGTTTATAGCTCGGAGCAGTTTTATACAGGTACGGTTTATAGCTCGGAGCAATTTTATATAGGTATAGGTTATAGTTTGGAGCAGTTTTGGACAGGTACAATTTATAGTTCGGAGCAGTTTTATACAGGTTTAGGTTATAGTTCGGAGCAGTTTTATACAGGTACGGTTTATAGTTCGGAGTAGTTTTATACAGATATGGTGTATAGTTCGGAGCAGTTTTATATAGGTACGGTTTATAGTTCGGAGCAGTTTTATACAGGTACGGTTTATAGTTCGGAGTAGTTTTATACAGATATGGTGTATAGTTCGGAGCAGTTTTATATTGGTATGGTTTTGAGTTTGGAGCAGTTTTATACATGTACGAATGATTGTTAGCAGCAGTTTTATATTGGTATGGTTTATAGTTCGGAGCAGTTTTATACAGGTACTGTTTATAGTTCGGAGCAGTTTTATACAGGTACGGTTTATAGTTCGGAGCAGTTTTATACAGGTACGGTTTATAGCTCGGGGCAGTTTAATATAAGTTTGGTTTAAGTTCGAAGCAGTTTAATACAGGAACGGTTTATAGTTCGGAGTAGTTTTATACAGATATGGTGTATAGTTCGGAGCAATTTTATACAGGTACGGTTTATAGTTCGGAGCAGTTTTATACAGGTACGGTTTATAGTTCGGAGTAGTTATTTTTAGGTGTGGTATATAGTTCGGAGCAGTTTAATACATGTACGGTTGATTGTTCGATGCAGTTTTATATTGGTACGGTTTATAGCTCGGAGCAGTTTTATACAGATACGGTTTATAGTTCGGAGCAGTTTTATACAGGTACGGTTTATAGTTCGGAGCGGTTTTATACAGGTATGGTTTATAGTTCGGAGCAGTTTTATATATGTATAGGTTTATAGTTCGGCGCAGTTTTATACAGGTACGGTTTATACTTCGGAGCAGTTTTATATAGGTACGGTTGATTGTTCGGAGTAGTTTTATATAGGTGTGGTTTATAGTTCGGAACAGTTGTGTACAGGTTTGGTTTATAGTTCGGAGCAGTTTTATACAGGTACGGTTTATAGTTCGGAACAGTTGTGTACAGGTTTGGTTTATAGTTCGGTGCAGTTTTATACAGGAACGATTTATAGTTCGGATCAGTTTTATACAGGTACGGTTGATAGTTCGGAGCAGTTTTATATTGGTATGGTTTTTAGTTTGGAGCAGTTTTATACAGTTACGATTACAATTCGGAGTAGTTTTCTTTATGATTGGTTTATAGCTCGGAGCAGTTTTATACAGGTACAGTTTATAGCTCGGGGCAGTTTAATATAAGTATGGTTAAAGTTCGGAGCAGTTTTATACAGGTACGGTTTATAGTTCGGAGTAATTTTATACAGATATTGTGTATAGTTCGGAGCAATTTTATACAGGTACGGTTTATAGTTCGGAGTAGTTTTATACAGGTACGGTTTACAGTTCGGATTAGTTATTTTTAGGTGTGGTATATAGTTCGGAACAGTTTAATACATGTACGGTTGATTGTTTGGAGCAGTTTTATATTGGTATGGTTTATAGCTCGGAGCAGTTTTATACAGATACGGTTTATAGTTCGGAGCAGTTTTATACAGGTAGGGTTTATAGTTCGGAGCAGTTTTATACAGGTACGGTTTATAGTTCGGAGCGGTTTTATACAGGTACGGTTTATAGTTCGGAGCAGTTTTATATAGTTATGGTTTATAGTTCGGAGCAGTTTTATACAGGTACGGTTTATAGTTCGGAGCAGTTTTATACAGGTACGGTTTATAGTTCGGAGCAGTTTTATACAGGTGTGGTTTATAGTTCGGAGCAGTTTTATAAAGGCATAGGTTTATAGTTCGGCGCAGTTTTATACAGGTACGGTTTATACTTCGGAGCAGTTTTATATAGGTACGGTTGATTGTTCGGAGTAGTTTTATATAGGTGTGGTTTATAGTTCGGAACAGTTGTGTACAGGTTTGGTTTATAGTTCGGAGCAGTTTTATACAGGTACGGTTTATAGTTTGGAGCAGTTTAATACATGTACGGTTTATAGTTCGGAACAGTTTTATACAGGTACGGTTTATAGTTGAGCAGTTTAATACATGTACGGTTTATAGTTCGGAGCAGTTTTTTATAGGTGTGTTTTATAGTTCGGAGCAGTTTTATACAGGTATGGTTTATAGTTCAGAGCTGTTTCATACAGGTAGGGTTTATAGTTCGGAGCAGTTTTATACAGGTACGGTTTATAGTTCGGAGCGGTTTTATACAGGTACGGTTTATAGTTCGGAGCGGTTTTATACAGGTACGGTTTATAGTTCGGAGCAGTTTTATATAGTTATGGTTTATAGTTCGGAGCAGTTTTATACAGGTACGGTTTATAGTTCGGAGCAGTTTTATATAGGTATTGGTTTATAGTTCGGAGCAGTTTTATACAGGCACAGTTTATAGTTCGGAGCGGTTTTATACAGGTACGGTTTATAGTTCGGAGCAGTTTTATATAGTTATGGTTTATAGTTCGGAGCAGTTTTATACAGGTACGGTTTATAGTTCGGAGCAGTTTTATACAGGTACGGTTTATAGTTCGGAGCAGTTTTATACAGGTACGGTTTATAGTTCGGAGCAGTTTTATATAGGTATTGGTTTATAGTTCGGCGCAGTTTTATAAAGGTACGGTTTATACTTCCGAGCAGTTTTATATAGGTACGGTTGATTGTTCGGAGTAGTTTTATATAGGTGTGGTTTATAGTTCGGAACAGTTGTGTACAGGTTTGGTTTATAGTTCGGAGCAGTTTTATACAGGTACGGTTTATAGTTTGGAGCAGTTTAATACATGTACGGTTTATAGTTTGGAGCAGTTTAATACATGTACGGTTTATAGTTCGGAGCAGTTTTATACAGGTACGGTTTATAGTTGAGCAGTTTAATACATGTACGGTTTATAGTTCGGAGCAGTTTTATATAGGTGTGTTTTATAGTTCGGAGCAGTTTTATATAGGTGTGTTTTATAGTTCGGAGCAGTTTTATACAGGTACGGTTTATAGTTCGGAGCAGTTTTATATAGGTGTGTTTTATAGTTCGGAGCAGTTTTATACAGGTACGGTTTATAGTTCGGAGCAGTTTTATACAGGTACGGTTTATAGTTGAGCAGTCTAATACATGTACGGTTTATAGTTCAGAGCAGTTTCATATAGAACCTTGTGTGGTTTATTGAAATTTAAATTGTGATTCATGTTCTGCATCTGTTCGATACCAGAAAAGACGTGGTATTGCCATGATGTCATCTTTTTAAAACTAACGTACTAGTTTCCTAACTTGGCCTACGCGTCCAGGTCAAAATTTAATAGATATTTTGCTTAATATAACAACATATTAGCTGACGTATGAACTGATTCACGCGGTTTTTAATACCAAACCATTCAGACTCGTGTGATAATTTAAGACATTTATAGCGTTTTTTTCCTGACCTTTAAAACGGTTCAATTAAATGTTTGCTGACGTTATCGAATTTATTTTTCGGAATACAGGCCCAATCTTCAAGTACCGAGCATAACACGATCTTTGAGGCAGGCCAGGCAGTAAAATATGTTTGCTGTTTAGCGGTATTAAACGCAGTCCTGATCTCCACTGCATATGTAAATGTATTCATTAATTTAGGGTCCTCCGTGGCCGAGTGGTCTAAGGCGCCATCTCAAGATCACTTACCTATCACACCTAAGGTCGTAAATAATAATAATAATAATAATAATAATAATAATAATAATAATAATAATATAATAATAATAATAATAATAATTATAATGATAATAACGATAATGCTAATGATAATAATAATGATAATAATAATAATAATGATAATAATAATAATGATAATGATGATGATGATGATGATGATGATGATGATGATGATGATGATGATGATAGTAATAAAAGTAACGATATAAGTGATAAATATGATTTCATTTGACGAGAAAACTCAATTGGACTAAGCCCAATCTTCCCTGAGGTCCTCAACAACAAAATAAAAAAGAACAGTTTAAAACATCAGTTATATAACAAACGAACATCAAATATACTAATTTCAAAGACCACATGTATACATCTATATGCCGTTGACTGGTATGCTATGATCTGCTTCATTGAAGATATTACCCTTTAATCTGAAAAAGACTGATTGATTGTTTAATACAATCAGTGCTGGAATTCCAAATTAAAGCTCCGGAATATGACAAAGATTTTCTAAATAATTGTGTATAATGACAATATTGGCCCAGTTGTTAAAAATGTTAAATAGTTTATGTTATGTTAATTTCACCAAAATATTATAATCTTTGTTTTTACAGTTTATCAGCACGTTTCCTTTTGTTTAAACATATGTTGGTGTAAACATTTTATTTAAAACATGTTAAAATTCAACAAAATGTTATCTAAAAATTGTGATAAATTTCTTTGACTAAGGCGCCGTCTCAAGATCACTAACATCTCACCGCTAAGGTTGTAGGTTCGAGTCCCGCTCGCTCTAAAAACTTTATGTGAGAAAGTTTGCCAATTACTTGCGGAAGGACAGTTGTTCTACTCAGATTCATTCTGAGGTCTTCCTCCACCAATACAACTGAATATGCCATATACAACCTGAAACGTGTTGAAAATGGCGTTAAACCCCATTAAAAAAACAAATTCTTTGAAATACAGCAATTTTCACAAAATCTTGTCACTATAATAATTATTTGAAAAATGGCGCCACTTTGTATTTCAGAACTCTCGGAACATTTCTTTCCGGGGCTATTGGAGCAATTCTTTTATCTGAAGTGTTGAAATTGTTTGCTGGAAGGTTACGACCTCATTTCTTGGACGTGTGCGATCCCGACTACACAAAGCTCAGCTGCGCAGACGGCTTTATAATTGTACCAGACGACGTCTGTAATGTCACAAACAAAAACCGGTTGCTCGAAGCTAGGTGAGAGATTTTTCTTTTATTATAGCTGAGGTAATCGTTAAAAAGATATAAGTGTGTTATATTTCGACTCAAGGTTTCAAAAGTTGGTCTTTTGTTCACTGTGAAGCAAGTTTTAAGTCCTCGATAGCCGAGTGTTTTAAGGTATCACTTACCAATTAAATACCTCCACTTAGTGACGGCAGCAAGATTCGTGCGCCCATGAAAATAGAGCTGTGTAAATTGGTTGGGTATTATCTTTGTTGAAAATGCTTAAAATGGTCATATTGCTTTTTACATATGAGAACGCTGGAACATTTTCATGATTTCTGCCAAATTTAAATGACATTGGGTCCTATTGGATGAATGTATAACAGTTTAAAGATACGTAATGACACACAGAAATAAATAGGTAATATTGTCAAAATGAAGGAGTGTCATCAAGCCATCGACATTGTGAAAAAGCAATAGAGCGTCTTGTTTAAATACGCAACATTATGACAATAAACAGGGATCGACCCCCCCCCCCCCCCACCCCCTACGATCCTGGTTCCCATGTCTTACGACTAGATCACGCGCCCAACACTGTGTGGAGTTTGATTATATAGTTTGTTAATTGTATAATATCCACTGAATGTTAATTAACCGGTGTGCATGTAACTAAAACTATAGATTTGAAAATTTGAGCTTTGTTGCATACTCAAGTTGTTTTGTGAATACGGGGACCAGGTGGGTTTGCATATATAATTTGTTTGACAGAATCGCCGGTTAATAAAACGTATAATATGAATTTAAACTATGATATGATTATATATTATTTGTTTCTTTAACAGACCTTCTGTTCTATTGTACAACCTCACACATTATTCATTATGATTTCAGGAAGTCATTTCCCTCTGGACACGCATCCATGGCAGCCTATGGCGCAACGTATTTAGTGGTAAGATAATAATTATACGTCGGCAGTATTTAATGGTGAGATAATACTTATAATGTCGACAGTATTCAGGTATGTGATAATAATTATAATGTCGACAGTATTTAGTGGTGAGATAATAATTATATGTCGACAGTATTCAGTGGTGAGATAATACTTATAATGTCGACAGTATTCAGTGGTGAGATAATAATATATGTCGACAGTATTCAGTGGTGAGATAATAATACATGTCGACAGTATTGAGTGGTGAGATAATAATTATGTATTTAGTGGTGAGATGATAATTATGTATTTAGTGGTGAGATGATAATTATATGTCGACAGTATTCAGTGGTGGGATAATAATATATGTCGACAGTATTGAGTGGTGAGATAATAATTATGTATTTAGTGGTGAGATGATAATTATATGTCGACAGTATTTAGTGGTGAGATAATAATATATGTCGACAGTATTTAGTGGTGGGATAATAATATATGTCAACAGTATTTAGTGGTGAGATGATAATTATATGTCAACAGTATTTAGTGGTGAGATAATAATTATATGTCGACAGTATTTAGTGGTGGGATAATAATATATGTCGACAGTATTCAGTGGTGGGATAATAATATATGTCGACAGTATTCAGTGGTGGGATAATAATATATGTCGACAGTATTCAGTGGTGAGATAATAATATATGTCGACAGTATTGAGTGGTGAGATAATAATTATGTATTTAGTGGTGAGATGATAATTATGTCTTTAGTGGTGAGATGATAATTATATGTCGACAGTATTCAGTGGTGGGATAATAATATATGTCGACAGTATTGAGTGGTGAGATAATAATTATGTATTTAGTGGTGAGATGATAATTATATGTCGACAGTATTTAGTGGTGAGATAATAATATATGTCGACAGTATTTAGTGGTGGAATAATAATATATGTCAACAGTATTTAGTGGTGAGATGATAATTATATGTCAACAGTATTTAGTGGTGAGATAATAATTATATGTCGACAGTATTTAGTGGTGGGATAATAATATATGTCGACAGTATTCAGTGGTGGGATAATAATATATGTCAACAGTATTTAGTGGTGAGATGATAATTATATGTCAACAGTATTTAGTGGTGAGATAAAAATTATACGTCGACAGTATTTAGTGGTAAGATAATAATTATATGCCAACAGTATTTAGTGGTGAGATGATAATTATACGTCGACAGCATTTAGTGGTGAGATGATAATTATATGTCGACAGTATTTAGTGGTGAGATAATAATTATATGATAACAGTATTTAGTGGTGGGATAATAATATATGTCAACAGTATTTAGTGGTGAGATAATAATTATACGTCGACAGTCTTTAGTGGTAAGATAATAATTATATGCCAACAGTATTTAGTGGTGAAATAATAATTATACGTCGACAGTATTTAGTGGTGAGATGATAATTATATGCCAACAGTATTTAGTGGTGGGATAATAATTATATGCCAACAGTATTTAGTGGTGAGATAATAATTATACGTCGACAGTATTTAGTGGTGAGATGATAATTATATGTCGACAGTATTTAGTGGTGAGATAATAATTATATGCCAACAGTATTTAGTGGTGGGATAATAATATATGTCAACAGTATTTAGTGGTGAGATGATAATTATATGTCAACAGTATTTAGTGGTGAGATAATAATATATGTCGACAGTATTCAGTGGTGGGATAATAATATATGTCAACAGTATTTAGTGCTGGGATAATAATATATGTCAACAGTATTTAGTGGTAAGATAATAATTATACGTCGACAGTATTTAGTGGTGAGATGATAATTATATGTCGACAGTATTTAGTGGTGAGATAATAATTATATGTCAACAGTATTTAGTGGTGAGATGATAAATATATGTCGACAGTATTTAGTGGTGAGATGATAATTATATGTCGACAGTATTAAGTGGTGAGATGATAATTATACGTCGACAGTATTTAGTGGTGAGATGATAATTATATGTCGACAGTATTTAGTGGTGAGATAATAATTATATGTCGACAGTATTTAGTGGTAAGATAATAATTATATGCCAACAGTATTTAGTGGTGAGATGATAATTATATGTCGACAGTATTTAGTGGTGAGATAATAATTATATATCGGCAGTATTTAGTGGTGAAATGATAATTATATGTCGACAGTATTTAGTGGTGGGATAATAATATATGTCAACAGTATTTAGTGGTAAGATAATAATTATACGTCGACAGTATTTAGTGGTGAGATGATAATTATACGTCGACAGTATTTAGTGGTGAGATAATAATTATATGTCAACAGTATTTAGTGGTGAGATGATAATTATATGTCGACAGTATTTAGTGGTGATATAATAATTATATGTCAACAGTATTTAGTGGTGAGATGATAATTATATGTCGACAGTATTTAGTGGTGAGATAATAATTATATGTCAACAGTATTTAGTGGTAAGATAATAATTATATGTCGACAGTATTTAGTGGTGAGGTGATAATTATACATCGACAGTATTTAGTGGTGAGATGATAATTATACGTCGACAGTATTTAGTGGTAAGATAATAATTATATGTCGACAGTATTTAGTGGTGAGATAATAATTATATGTCGACAGTATTTAGTGGTGAGATGATAATTATACGTCAACAGTATTTAGTGGTGAGATAATAATTATATGTCAACAGTATTTAGTGGTGAGATGATAATTATATGTCGACAGTATTTAGTGGTGAGATAATAATATATGTCAACAGTATTTAGTGGTAAGATAATAATTATACGTCGACAGTATTTAGTGGTGAGATAATAATTATATGCCAACAGTATTTAGTGGTGAGATAATAACTATACATCGACAGTATTTAGTGGTGAGATAATAATTATATGTCAACAGTATTTAGTGGTGGGATAATAATATATGTCAACAGTATTTAGTGGTGAGATGATAATTATATGTCAACAGTATTTAGTGGTGAGATAATAATTATATGTCGACAGTATTTAGTGGTAAGATAATAATTATATGTCGACAGTATTTAGTGGTGAGATGATAATTATACGTCGACAGTATTTAGTGGTGAGATAATAATTATATGTCAACAGTATTTTGTGGTGAGATGATAATTATACGTCGACAGTATTTAGTGGTGAGATAATTATTATATGTCGACAGTATTTAGTGGTGAGATAATAATTATATGTCAACAGTATTTAATGGTGAGATGATAATTATATGTCAACAGTATTTAGTGGTGAGATGATAATTATATGTCGACAGTATTTAGTGGTGAGATGATAATTATATGTCAACAGTATTTAGTGGTGAGATAATAATTATACGTCGACAGTATTTAGTGGTAAGATAATAATTATATGCCAACAGTATTTAGTGGTGAGATAATAATTATACGTCGGCAGTATTTAGTGGTGAGATGATAACTATATGTCGACAGTATTTAGTGGTGAGATAATAATTATACGTCGACAGTATTTAGTGGTGAGATGATAATTATATGCCAACAGTATTTAGTGGTGAGATAATAATTATACGTCGACAGTATTTAGTGGTAAAATAATATTATACGTCGACAGTATTTAATGGTGAGATGATAATTATATGTTGACAGTATTTAGTGGTGAGATAATAATTATATGCCAACAGTATTTAGTGGTGAGATAATAATTATACGTCGACAGTATTTAGTGGTGAGATGATAATTATATGTCGACAGTATTTAGTGGTAAGATAATAATTATATGTCAACAGTATTTAGTGGTAAAATATTAATTATATATCGGCAGTATTTAGTGGTGAGATGATAATTATATGTCGACAGTATTTAGTGGTGGGATAATAATATATGTCAACAGAATTCAGTGGCGAGATTATAATATATGTTGACAGTATTCAGTGGTGAGATAATAATTAAATGTAGACAGTATTTAGTGGTAAAATAATATTATATGTTGACAGTATTTAATGGTGAGATAATAATTATATGTCGACATTATTTAGTGGTGAAATAATAATATATGTCAACAGTATTTAGTGGTGGGATTATAATTATAAGTCGACAGTATTCAATGGTGAGATAATAATTATACATCGACAGTATTCAGTGGTTAGATGATTATAATATGTCGACAGTATTAAGTGGTATGGTAATAATTATATGTCGACAGAAATTATTGGTAAAATAATAACTATATATCGACAGTTTTTATTGGTACGATACTAATTATATATCGGCAGTATTTAGTGGTGACATAATAATTATATGTCGACAGTATTTAGTGGTGACATAATAATTATATATCGGCAGTATTTAGTGGTGACATAATAATTATATGTCGACAGTATTTAGTGGTGACATTGGTGACATAATAATTATATGTCGACAGTATTTAGTGGTGACATAATAATTATATGTCAACAGTATTTAGTGGTGAGATAATAATTATAAGTCGACAGAATATAGTGGTGAAATAATAATATATGTCGACAGTATTTAGTGGTAAGATAATAATATATGTCGACAGTATTTAGTGGTGAGATAATAATTATATGTCGACATTATTTAGTGGTGAAATAATAATATATGTCGACAGTATTTAGTGGTGGGATAATAGTCATATGTAGACAGTATTCAGTGGTGAGATAATAATTATATGTCGACAGTGTTCAGTGGTTAGATGATAATATGTCGACAATATTTAGTGGTATGGTAATAATTATATGTCGACAGAAATTATTGGTAAAATAATAATTTTATGTCGACAGGATTAAGTGGTAAGATAATAACATATGTCGACAGTATTTAGTGGTGGGATAATAGTCATATGTCGACAGTATTTAGTGGTACGATAATAAATATATGTCGACAGTATTTAGTGGTACGATAATAAATATATGTCGACAGTATTTAGTGGTACGATAATAAAATTATGTCGACAGTATTTAGTGGAACAATAATGATATTATGTAGTAAGGTACTAATTATATGTCGACAATATTAAGATGAAAGATAATAATAGAAAGAAGAGAACTAAACCAACACAGAAGTAAACGTATTTCTGTCTTTCATATTAGAGGGAAAAACTTCTTCACAGACTGTTATTTTCTGAGGAGCTTGTAAAATATTTGAACTTTATTTGAAGGATTAATATCTGTTTAATGTTGCATACATGTAAAAATAAATATTCCTTTACACCCGTGGTCGAGTGACCGACTGTGTTGTCTCAATATATCACTCGGCGTCACCGCTAGTGTTGCGAGTTCGAGTTCAGCTTTGTCATTAAAATTTAATGAGAGCAGGTTTGGCCTGCGAACATTGGTACTACTTAGAATTTTGATGTATTGTGTTGAAAATGCTGTAAATTCTTATTGCAAAATATAGTTAAACTTTATTTCAGTATATCCAAGTTTAGGTCCGTTATACCATAATTTTAAATCATGTAATGCCCTGTGTCACACATTGCATTACACTCCCACGCGTTTGATGTTCCGGTTTGATTGTTTTATTTATGAAGTAATGTCGCTTTTTCGACAATTTTACAACGTAGTAATCGGTATACTAACTCCTACAGTTCACATGCGATTCAATTTAAACGTGGTATGCATCACCCAAAGCATGCGGACATGTGGACATGCACATATTTTCGGGGGTGTTCAGGTCAGATTGTTTTGCGTTAGTTAATGCTCCGTTTTCGACTTTACCATATTGAAAAATGCTCTTGATTTGATATAATACATACTATTTCTAAAACAGCATTTTCCGGGGTTATGTGTCATACAATATTGACATAGTTCTTGTTTATGTAAGACCATCACTGTAATATGCAAGTGGTATTATTTTCGGTTTTTAAAATAAACAATGAATTTCTGTTTATAAAGGCATTATTCTAAAAAATAAAATTAGGCTGGCGTGTGATTAAAATGGCATTGTTCACACATGGTCTTTTTAAAGCCGAATAAATTCATGCATACATAATTATAATAATAGTTTTTGGGGGCGGTGCTTTAGCAGCCGCTCTTAGAGCTAACATGGTTTTATTTTCAATACCGCAAATCTACAACCATGTTTCGTGTTAATGCAGACCTAACAACCACTTATCAAATAGTTCCACCTGATAAGCTCTCGAACTCACTATAAACAGTAGATTCGCCTATTTCAACGAAAATATTGATATTATAACATACAGCGACGATTTATACCTATAAACAATTACGTATTGTATAAATTCCAAGTTTATATTCTGAAGCATTAATCAGCACAAAGGAATGAAAGCGCATGAATACAGACGCGCTGAACCAAAATATTTCGCCATCTTGTAAATCAAATTCCAGGTCACGAACTATATCGCCAACATGCACATTGAAAGAGTCGTATATTTCGGCAAGGACTTCAGATAATAAGTACGTGTAACGAAACTTTTCTAGATATGTCCCTTATGCCAAGGAACTGTACTCCTTGCTTATGTCAATAAACAATCAATACTCGTTCTAAAAATAGATATATGCTAATGTCGATCATGTGACTTGCGGTTTCTCCCACATGTTTAAAAATAGACTAGTATTCTAAAAATAATTCGAGATTGATCGAGTTATGAATAATGTCAGTGTTGTTTTTTTTTATTATTTAGTAAATATTTCACATATTTCCAATAATTGGAACGGTAGATAATTTCTACTTAAACAGATAAGAGTTAAAGCATTTGTGTTTCCGTAGCGAAAATACGCAAACAATCAGATGTGTCTTAAAATCGGCGCCATAACATTTTGGTTAGTGTGGTTCCGTTTGCGGGGTGATATAGGGCCCTAGAAAATATAAATGCAAGAACCAATTATCAATGTCGACATACACATTTCTACTTTTCGTCTTTTAAACGAATTGTTTCACTGTTGCGCTAGAGAAATCAATAAAGAAAATAGTAAATGAATATACTCTAAGTGGAATTCATCGTGCTAGATTCAAAGTACTTTGATATTTTATATATACTGTTTATGATAGAAAGCTTGGCATCTCTGAAAATATCACGAGTTGAGTTGAAGATACAAATCTCATATCATTGAGTTGAACTAATATCTTGAAGTTGGACATTTGCCAAATTTAAAAGTTAATATTCTTACTTTAACAGAAATACACTTTCAAAGGCAAACCATTCAGTTACGTTTCTGACATATTCGAGAAAAGAGTCAACGTTAAGCATATAACATGTAGATTCTGTACCATGTATAAGAATCAAAGGTAATCGGGATTATTTTACTTCAACGTATGCAAACTGACCTGTTTGTCTAAAACAATAGCGACATTTTACATCTTATATGCTCCGCTCCCATCAGCACTACAGTGCTTTAATTTTTTATCAGTAAACGCGAAGATAAAATACTTCAGAGAAATTATAATATATATAATAAACATGCTACAAGTATAGAAGGGGAAACTTGAATGAAATAGTCTGAACCGTTATCAAGATATAACAAAAGTCTACGTATACTCGTAGAATAATAAGGAAACCGTGAATACTTGTGAATACACATGTAAAATAAAAATCAAGAATAATTATTATTAAGTATAAATGAAAAAACTTAAAAGTATAAATAAAAATAGTAAATGCGAATGTCTCGAGCAAATGTTGAATACAAAGATAACAATATACGAGAATAGATATGTATGAAGATTGAATACAAATATAAAAATGTTCAATATTGCAACGCTTGGCATGTCATATGAACTAAATCCTATGTATAATCTTGTTTAATTTCCAGATTTATTTACAAGTCCGATTTATATGGAGATGTATAGCGCTGATTCTACCTTTGATACAGTTCGCTATAGTTACCATAGCAGCGTATATATCCATATCAAGGGTTAACGACAACAAGCATCATTTTGGTGACGTCATAGGCGGTGCAATAGTTGGACTTGCGGTATCTGCATTTGTTGTAAGTTGGGTAATCAAGGTGGTTACTTCTTAACTTGTGTTCGTCCGTTCGTACGTATTTTTTACCTCAGACATTAATGCGTATTTAATTAACAATTTTGACTGTCGCAGAACTTTTGAGTTAAATTCTAATAAAATCATTAGCTGTTTGATAATTTAACTAAACTGTTTGATTTGAGCTCGATTGCAAAGAAAGCTCAGCTTATTTGAACCGCTGTCGAGTCTGATTCTTTGCTAGAACTTGTATTGTTTAAAGAGGTATCGGGTCGAGCTTGATGTTCGAATTCACAACCTCTTACGTAAGCGGCCAACGTGCTATCCACCAAACTACCACTCCGCTTTTACGTTTAAATACTTAAACTATAAGTGATCTTCTAATGTAAGAACCTAATCGCTGGCATATTGTAAGATTTACCACATGGTCCGAAACAACGCCCTCAATTTCAGTACATGATTTAATATAATCACTTGTTATATAATTATAGGGTTGTTTGGAATTCAATTGTCTAAAGTTGACATGCCTTTATTTATAACGGAACTAACCTATTACATAAATGAAGCCAACTTTTAACAGAAAGAAACTTTCACGACTGAATGTTTAAAAGTAGCGCTGCTTACGGCTGGGTAAACCGCTAACGCGTCTGATCTCGACCCTTGAGCCATGAGTTCGAGTGAAACACCCGTCCAGGCGACTGGGTGTGATAATTGTCCTTGTACTTTGCCCTATGACCATGAATCTCCCATTTCTGAATACTTGTTGAATAGATTATCCTAGATAAAGAAAGGTCATCCATGGCTGAGTGGTCTGAGGCGCCCCGTCTCAAGGTCACTTACATGTACCTCTAACCTCTAAGGTTCTAGTCTCGTTCGCTCCAAAAACGTTATTTGAGATAGCGCTCCAAAAACGTTATTTGAGATAGTTTGTCAGTTACTTGCGGAAGGACGGTTGTTTTTACAAATTACATCATGGTGGTGTTTTATAAACAATTTGTATTGACTCTTTAAACGGAATTACTTAAGTTTATGTAAAAACTCATTACAATAGCTTGTGCATAAAAATATGATTGATGAATTTGTTTTCCAGATAAAATACTTTTCAAATCTTCCAAAGACGGTGCGTCAAATTCGGGTCAATTCATTGTGTATTCCAGAAGTAGAAGACATCAAACAGAACCCAAAAACAGTGGTAGAACTAACAACCCTATAGTGACATTCATACATGCTTAAATATACACGTCTAGATGCAGTGCGCATGTACATGGGCAAAAAATGTCTTTAACTGAAGGAAGAGACATCCGCGTAATTAACAAAGAACCTGTTTTACTTAAACGTCACAAGCTAAAATTGTTCCTCAACTCCAAAATCTCAATTTCTTTAAACGTATTACATTTTAAACGCCCATGATTTGAAGTCGGAACAAATCTTTTTCTCATTAACAGAAACAGTAAAGAAAATGTGCAACCGTTTCAATGTGAATGAAGATGGAGCATTTCAAAATGACGCGAGACCCATTTCCGCCCCGCCCACTTGTCGCGTGGCATTGTTTGTCAAAGTAGTTTAGGTGGTGTAACAACCAGTATCGATCGTTGATTGGATTATCGGCATGTTTGATTGACAGCTCGCGACAGGTCAGTTGCGGGATTTTTGTTTGGGTGAAAACAATACCTGATTTGGGAGATGTCAGGGACTGGGATGGACTAGTGGACTTTGCGTATTTGGTTGAATGTTTCACGGTGGATTTATTGCTAGAATACATGCACAGTTGTTTAACATCGGGTAACGTGCTATAGTAATGCATCAAATATGTTTATTTTATCGGTTGGTAGCATGCACACTTCTTCATTCATCAGATGCCGCTCCACCGGTCACATGTTTTACTTTCATTGTTGCACGTGTTGCTCGCTATAAACTTAAAACCACCCATGTCTTTCTCACTCAAACACACTATATATTTCTGCAGAAGACACAAAGCACTGTTAATTTGAATGCACCCATATATTGCACATTCAAACAATTATTTTTCTTCAGAAGAGAGCCGGGCCCGATTAGTTCAATCGTTAGCGCATCTGACTATCAATCCAAACGTCGTGAGTTCGAATCCCCGCCCAGCAACAATCTCCGTGATAATTGATGTACGACATTGCGTCTCATTGTCATTCTTCTCTCACTGCTGATTCAAGTGGGAAAGTTACCAGTTATTTGCGGTGACGGGGTTTGCTCGAGTACTGGTTAAACTTCCAGGATCCCAGTAAATAGTGGTTAGGTTAACTGATCGTCTCTAAGCCCTCGATGGCATAACAATGACTTTAAATTTTCAATCAGTCAATCAATCTTCAGAAGAGATTTCACAGAAACACAGTATCGGTTTTCTTCAGATGAAATATCACGGAGTACAAAGCACTGTTACCTTGAATGCAGCGATACCTGTACACTCAAACACGCCATCATGTTCTTCGGAAGAAAAGTTCATAGAGCACTAAAAACTGTTAACTAAGAGGCATTCGTACACACACACACACACACACACACACACACACACACACACACACTTCCACCGAGTACAACAACACAAGCTATTCGGATGGACACATGTATACACACACACAAATGCACGCGCGCACGCTGCTGTTGTTTTTATCAGACACAGCTCCGCAGAAAACACAAATTATTTACAATAGCTTACTCAGATGCACTTTAATAGTAGAAGGTTTCGTTGTAAATATTGCACACAGAACAACAACCATATAGTACACTCTTGTATGAGCTCAATGTTATTACTTAATCTTGAAAGAACTTTTTTATATAAATATATATTTACAATAATTTTATAGAAACTATTAAAACTTACACTTATCCATATCATTGGTATTGTTATATTTTTGTCATCGTTTATATGTTGCTATGGCAACCCTTATCGAGGACTTCATGCAACACTGCGGTATCCACTATATATATATTAACCAGGTAAGTATGCTTCATCGACGAAAATGTACCCTAGACTGTGTTCAAATAAATCTGAATACGGTTACAGTTACGTTTAATAAATCTACAGACACGATAAGATACAAGTCAACATTCATTTTTAAATGTCCATTAAAAAGGTGAATACAATCTTGGCGCTATATACCAAATACATGAACTAACCGGAAATGTCTTGATAGCTAGATATTAATTGGCATGGTTACGGTTCCCGTTCTGAGGCCCATTTCACTTACCTTCGTAAGTCCTAAGATTTTCGTACGAACAAATTGTGACAAACAGGAACGTTTCGTTTGTGTAGTTATTTTGCAAAATTGATAAAGAATACTATTTACTAGGCTTAAAAGCGTTCGTAAAGTGATGTTATCGATACTTTTAATGAATTTGCTTGAGTTTTTCTTGGAACTTCAAATATTATATTAAAAAGTTCGTAAACTTACGAAAGAACGTTCGTGAAACGGGCCGCTGTTAAGCATGGAAATACGAAAACACGGATATCAAACTGACTTAACCCAAGCTGACAAATTCCTCTCACTTTCTGACCTCAGCGATCGGTACCGTGCCTACTTAGTCACACGTACGGTCACAGGCATAGATATGTAATAAATTTTATGACAATACAATTTTCAAATGTTATCTATGTTTAACAAAAACGTACCGGTATTATAATTTCCATGTCAGGCTGTGGTCTTACTTGTGTACTAATGTAACGTGTACTGAGCGTTTATTTAAATGAAAGCAACACTAACTTTATAAACATTAACTTTTATATATAAGACTTTTTCTCAAGGCTCTCGCGCCATTATAATTTTGTTTACAAGCACGTCAACTTAATTTTATTTTTGTTAAAATGATTGGTTATCAATGATTGGTGTTTGGCTACTTTATCTTGAAGTGTTCCAAATAAATTAACTTTAATCAAATTACATAAACTAAATAATCAATAAAGAAAACAAGTTTCTAGGATTCTTACATTTACAAAAATGAATTCACTTTTGTAGCGACAATTTTCATTTTTATGCTTTTTGATGTATTATGAAGGTTTCCTATTGCATTAGATTTGATAATTCCATTGTTAAATATAAACAGCAACATAATCAGAAGGCGAATTATAAACAAAAAGGGTCAAGAATATTTTTTAGATTTTGATATTCTTGACTGTATGTTGTTTTTGTTTTTTTGCTGGTGTTCATTTTCCTTTTTACTTTTAACTTTCTAAAAACACGAAAAAAAAAACACACACTCAAAACATTGATTTACTGTCTCCAAAATTGACACTAACTTAATAACACCATATGGTAAAATCCAATGTTGTCCACTATTCAAATAATATATCAAAATAAGATATTTTCTGTAGAAAATATTCTGTTATTTATATATTTAAATACTACACATGTTGTTAATTGAAATTCTATTAGCATATTGTAAATCTCATGTATTGGAGAATGAAAAAAAAGAAAATTACAAAAAAAAGTTTCTAGGATCAGCCCGTTGACAAAGCTAGACCAAAAACCACTACTTCAGTGACTTAGCAACTCGTACCATTGTTACTACCTGTACTTTAGAATACAAAACCCTATTCGTAGTGTGTTGGTCTGTGATAGCCATAAATCAGTTTATAGGATCAGACAGTTGGCAGCACTTGATCAAAAGCCTTACTTCCTAAGCCAGTACGTTGTACTTCACTATACTGCCTCGTTGACGGTCGAACTGCAACTACCTTTTACTCACAGTGTCGCAGTATTTATACTATTCTACTTCCATTTTTGAAGAGTCAATGAAAGCACCCATATAATCATTGAAAGCGTTTCCTGAGTTGATATGGAAACTGGGTTAATACGTGTAATTGTACATAACTACGACTATTCGAATACTGTAATTAACCACAAACTGAATAATACATATCTAAATATCGGAATAACAAACCTGTGATACTTACGTCTGTATTTAAAAGTAATTACTTCTTGTAACGACAACGCTGAACTATGACTTGCTAAATTGTTTTGTATACGCGTTATAAATGACAGAATCTTTTATAGGGGAAGCAACTCTGTTTGACTTCTTATAAGTGACGTAGGTATATCTGGCGTATTTTCATTGCACTAATACAATGCATAATCATTTAACAGAACACGTTAGTTACTGAACTAGTTTGAAAAAAAACACAACAATTTAAAATAAAGTGTGCAGTTGTTTTTGTTGGCAAGGGGAAGGCAAGACAGACCATTTTATTACTCGCTAGGAATATAAATGTATTGTATATTAAAGATCTAACTTGATAATTGTACATTTGTGAAAGGATTTTATGAGATATACATATTCCAACATGTTCGGTTTGGTCCAATGATATGTGTTGGCGTACTATTTTTCTCTAATCATCAAATAATTCACATTCTGAAATAAAATGAAATTCATCTTCTATAAATTGCTATATTCGTGTTTACATATTCGATCAGTTATTGGTACTCTTATGTAAAGTTCAATGTAATATCCAGAGTTTCTATTTATTATAATAATAAATCTAGCCGAAACTATATCATCACACACTTGAGCGTTATCTAATTGTTAGTCGTGTAAATACTAGCCCAGTTACACATCTCGAACACATTCATTGTAAGACACAAAATTGGCTGTTCGACACGCTGCTTTTGTTTGCTTTCATGCGGTTCAATATATTTTCCAAATTCCTCTGCTCGGCTTGCTTCACTTTCAATTTCTCTTCAATGTCCTGCATTTCTTCTTCAAGCCTCGCCATGCTTCCATGTAGTTCATTACGATCCAGTTCAGAGAGACCGGACGGCGGACGACGACGATGACTCCGTGAGTAGAGTATTTCACTGTTAATTGATGCATCTGACATAACCGAGTCTGAACGATATAATGTCAGTGTTTCGTTCTCGGCCTCCAATCGTTTTACTTCTTTAGCTAGGCAATCCTTCTCTTTTCTTGCTGTTTCTAAATCGGTTGACTCTCGTTTTAGACGGTCCTGTGTGTGCATGGAGATATGAGTGAATACATGAATAAACGAATATAATTATGGTGTAGGAGTGACCTACACTCATGACATATTTTTTGTCATATCAGTCTATTCCGTATTATCACTTCCGATTCACCGTTCGATGTTTTCCGTATAACTCAGTTATCGTACGTAAAATGCCGAACTATTTTCAAAATACATGCCCGAATACTGATATGTCCTGATGGTAGAATGGCGCTATTTTGAAACGGTCATACCACATCTGACGGAAACTTATATGGTGTATTAATTGATAGGTGATCTGTTGAATGATTGGTAAATGTATATCTACTCTTTTCCTGAGTTGTGTGATTAAAAGAATCTTACATTCGTGCTTATCTACATTTAATTTATTAAACTTGTTGACAAAATAATGCGCGACAAATACTGGCATAATATATTTTTGCCAACTCATTAAAATTATTCGATGATAAATGAGCGCTCGTGTACAATAGTCAACATAGCATGTTTATGATAAATGAGCGCTCGTGTACAATAGTCTTTAAACAACATAGCATGTTTATGATAAATGCTCTGTAAAATAGCTTATCTTTCTTTTATTTATCTTTCTTTCGATAACACCTATATAAAGATGCCGTTTAATAGCGCTCGATCAATAGGTTTGCCCTATTTATCTAATACTAATGTTTTCAAATTCAAAATAAAAAAACAACATGACCCATGGAAAAATGTTTTAAATGATTGAATGAAGTTCAATACCCGTCGATACACAATAATGTCATGTTTTTGCTTGTACATTTGATAAAAGTGCGATGTGTCAAACTAGAGATTTATAATTTAAAAGCAAGGTCACCCTTTTTCGGGTCAGACCGGCACTTAAAGGAATTTGCATTTCCTTAAAATTGGGAAGTCAAACATAACATTTTTCAAATATTTATTGAATGTCTAACAACAAGAAAATAAATTGGTCTTAAAATTATACAAATATGTCAAAGCATACAACTCCAATTTAAACGTAACTGTATTGCAAATCTTACTGGAAGTACATTTAAGGCTTTATTTTGTTGAATAAATTGAAAAAAAAACACAATATGACGATACTTACACCAATAATTGGGAAAATATGACACTACTTGAACCAATAAATGGGCCAATATTAGACTCCTTGGACCAATTATTGGGCAAATATGACACTCCTTGGACCAATAACTGGGTCAATATGACATTCATTGGACCAATAATCGGGCCAACATGACATTCTTTAGACCAATCACTGGGCCAACATATATAACTCTTTGAGCGAATAACTGGACCAATATGACATTCTTTAGATAAATAACTGGGCCAGTATGACATCCTTAGACCAATAACGTGGCCAATATGACATCCTTAGACCAATTACAGGGCAAACATGACACTCCTTAGACCAATAACTAGGCCAAATTGACATTCTTAGATCAGTAACTGGGCCAATATGAAACTCCTTGGACCAATAATTATGCCAATATGACACTCCTTGGACCAATTACTGTCCCAATATGACACTCCTTAGACCAATAACTGGGCCAATCAATATGACACTCCTTAGACCAATTTATGGACAAATATGAAACTCTTTGGACAAATTAATAGGCCAATATGACACTCCTTAGACCAATAACTGGGCAAATATGACACTCCTTGGACAAATTACTGTGCCAATATGACATTCATTGGACCAATAATTGGGCCAACATGACACTCTTTAGACCAATCACTGGGCCAACATATATAACTCTTTGAGCGAATAACTGGAACAATATGACATTCTGTAGATCAATAACTGGGCCAATATGACATCCTTAGACCAATAACGTGGCCAATATGACATCCTTAGACCAATAACAGGGCAAACATGACACTCCTTTGACCAATAACTAGGCCAAATTGACATTCTTAGACCAGTAACTGGGCCAATATGAAACTCCTTGGACCAATAATTGTGCCAATATGACACTCCTTAGACTAATAACTATGCCAAATTGACATTCTTAGACCAGTAACTGGGCCAATATGACACTCCTTAGACCAATTTATGGACAAATATGAAACTCTTTGGACAAATTAATGGGCCAATATGACACTCCTTAGACCAATAACTGGGCCAATATGACACTCCTTAGACCAATTACTGTGCCAATATGACACTCCTTGGACCAATTAATGGGCCAATATGACACTCCCTAGACCAAACAATGGGCCAGTATGAAACTCATTCGACCAATTAATGGGCCAATATGACACTCCTTAGAGCAATAACTGTGCCAACATGAAAAGCCTTAGACCAATAACTGGGCCAATATTACACTCCTTGGACAAATAACTGGACCAACATGACATTCTTTAGACCAATAACTGGGCCAATATTAAACTCCTTAGACAAATAACTGGACCAACATGACACTCCTTAGACAAATAACTGGGCCAACATGACACTCCTTAGACAAATAACTGGGCAAATATGACACTCCTTTGACCAATAACTTGGCTAGTATGAAACTCCTTGTACCAATAACTGGGCAAATATGAAACTCCTTGGACCAATAACTGGGCCAGTATGACACTCCTTCGACCAATAACTGGGTCAACATGACACTCATTAGACGAGTAACTGGGCCAACATGACACTCTTAAGACCAATAACTGGGCCAATATGACACTCCTTGGACCAATAAATGGGCCAATATGACACTCTTTGGACGAGTAACTGGGCCAACATGACACTCCTTAGACCAATAACTGGACCAAAATGACACTCCTTGGACGAGTAACTGGGCCAACATGACACTCCTTAGACCAATAACTTGGCCAACATAACACTCCTTGGACAAATAACTCGGCCAACATGACACTTCTTGGACGAGTAACTTGGCCAACATGACAATCATAGGTCTAGTAACTGGGCCAACATGACACTCCTTAGACCAATAACTTGGCCAACATGACACTCCTTGGACGAGTAACTGGGCCAACATGACACTCCTTGGACCAATAACTGGGTCAATATGACACTCCTTGTACCAATAACTGGGCAAATATCACACTCCTTGGACCAATTACTGAGCCAACATGACACTCCTTGGACCAATAACTTGGCCAATATGAAATTCCTTTTACCAATAACTGGGCAAATATGACACTTCTTGGACCAATAACTGGGCCAGTATAACACTCCTTAGACCAATTACTGGGTCAACATGACACTACTTAGACCAATAACTGGGTCAATATGAAACTCCTTGGACCAATAACTGAGCCAATATGAAACTCCTTGTACCAATAATGGGCAAATATGACACTCCTTGGACCAATAACTGGACCAGTATGACACTCCTTAGACCGATAACTGGGTCAACATGACACTCCTTAGACGAGTTACTGGGCCAACATGACACTCCTTGGACGAGTTACTGGGTCAACATGACACTCCTTAGACCAATAACTGGGCCAATATGACACTCCTTGGACCAATAACTGGGCCAACATGACACTCTTTGGACGAGTAACTGGGCCAACATGACACTCCTTAGACCAATAACTGGACCAAAATGACACTCCTTGGACGAGTAACTGGGCCAACATGACACTCCTTAGACCAATAACTTGGCCAACATAACACTCCTTGGACAAATAACTCGGCCAACATGACACTTCTTGGACGAGTAACTTGGCCAACATGACAATCATAGGTCTAGTAACTGGGCCAACATGGCACTCCTTTCATCAATTACTGAGCCAATATGACACTCCTTAGACCAATAACTGGGCCAACATGACACTCTTTGGACGAATAACTGGGCCAATATGACACTCCTTTGATCAATAACTTGGCAAACATGACACTCCTTGGACAAGTAACTGGGCCAGTATGACACTCCTTAGACCAATAACTGGTCAATATGAATCTCATTGGACCAATAACTGGGCCAATATCACACTCCTTGGACCAATAACCAGGCCACTAAGACACTCCTTAGACCAATAACTTGGCCGATATGGCAATATTTGGACCAATAACAGAACCAATGTGAAACTCCTTGGACCAATAACTGGGCCAATATGACACTCCTTGGACCAATAATTGGGCCAATATGACACTACTTTGACCAATTACTGGGCCAATATGAAATCAGTTAATTGATAACAGTATAGTACTCACCTCAGCTTCCAAGCGTTCCTCTCGTTCCTGTTGCAGAATTGTAGTCTGTCTCTCCAGTCTCCTCTCAATTTTCTCTTTCTCTTTGAGCACACTCGTATGTCCGACCTTCTCCTTTTTGATTTTCAGCTCAAGCTCTTCGGCCTTGTACTTTGACATTTTAAGCTCTGTAAGTGTCGTCTCTCGTTCTATCTGATTAAACATATTGTTTGAATAGTTTAGCGTCATTTTATATCATCGATGGCTAGCAGACAATCAGTTTAACCTAACCACTTTCCCTCTGTAAATAGCTGCTAACTTTCCGACATGAATTTGTTGTAAAAGACACATGATAATGAGATGCAATGTCGTATATCAGTCATCACGCGCGGGGATTCGAACTCACAATCCATGTATTAATTTTCAGACGCGCTACCGACTGAGCTAACCGGACATGTTCGTGTATGAACATCAGCTGTTAGAGTTAATAAATCTGTGTGATATGCAGGAGCCTGGTCATTTAACGATTTATACATGGGTACTGCTTTTAGAAATTTAACTCTTTCAGGAAACGTCACCCAGTTAACTCTCTTAAAGGAGTGTCGTAATTTTTATCAAAAATAAGTCCAGCAGCTCTCTTTTGAAACCTAACAATTGTATCTACACGTGAAGCACAACTAATCCCCCAAACTTACGCAACAGTAATCTAAATGGGGTAAAATGTAAGCATCAATTCAGGTTATATGTGGCATATCAAGTTATACTGGTGAAAGAAGACCTCGGAATAATTCCCAGTAGAACCACCGTCCTTCCGCAAGTAACTGGCAAACTTTTTCACAAACAGATTTTGGAGCGAACAGGACTCAAACCTACGACCTTAGCGGTAAGACGGGTTAGTGATCTTGACGCGGCGTATTAGACCACTCGACCACTGTAATAGTACATAATAACCGATAAATGAAGTGTAGAACGTACGTCTTTACTCGATATAGACACATTAGATATAGAGTATCGAAAATAAAATTTTATGTGTAGTTTGTCGTAATCGTTTGTGAGATTAAAAACAAATGAATGTCCCAACTAATATTTTATTGATTTTCCGCAAATATCAACCCGATGTGCACGGTATGGTACATGAACGACGGGGAGAATGGGATCACTGTGACTCGTGCATGTTGCCAGAAGATGATAAATACTAATAATGAAGTCTTTATTTAACGAGTGCACTTATTTGAACAAAGAAATCTTCCATGCGGCCCTCAACGAAGCATCACATTTAATAGCATATGTAAAACCTGCTGTCACATTACAGGTCTATACGGTATTTTGTTTTTGTATAACAGTTTATTAAATATTGTCCTTCATTCTCGGCCAGTAGAATCGCTCAGATATTTCAAAATAGATTTTTCCACTTTACAAAGAACGTTATGAGCGTCAGTAGATGTTGACCTACTTCCTCAACCAACGAAACCGCTCCTGCAACGAGGAGTTTATTAATATATAAGCCGGTTAGAAGTTACATGGAAGTTTTAACTGCCATAGAAAACTCCATATAACTTACCTATACCAAGTCGTTCTACGTGACAAAATATGTTCTCCTATTGTAAACCTTTGTTGACATATATAGGGCAATGATAAAGAACTATATAATTGATAGCACCTACCTGTAGTGTTCTGTTCTCTTCTTGTAAATCTTTGTTGAGTAATTCCTGATCTGTCTGCTTTCTCTTCAACTTCTCAATCTCATGTTCCTTTGATTTTAGTATTTCTCTCATTTTGTCCAATTCGTCATTTGTCTTCTTCAAATTTTTAGTCAGTGTTTTTTCCAACTCAATTGTTTTTAGTTCTTGTTCCTATTTTTATCAGAAACAAGGGATAGCTGTTACAATATTTAATATGCAGAGGTTTTTGTTTTACATGAGTATTCGTTTGATATTGAATACGCAGCGGTGGTCTAGTGGTTTAACATCCGCCTCGCATGCGGAAGGTCGTGGATTCGATCCCTGGCCGGGTTATACTAAAGACTTGGATCTAGAAGCTTCCTAGCTTGGCGCTCAAATTTAGAGGATATTTCTAGGTCTGGTGGACCCGGTGTCCGTATACTATTACTGGATTAAGTATCATTCCATGTGTTTGTGTCATGATACTCCATTGTGGCAGCGTATAGAATACTGTCTCAAGTAGACACCGTCGCGATATAGCTTAAACGTTGTTGAAAGCGACGCTTAACACCATGCAACAACAACAACACATTTAATATCAATTCTTTACGCCTTTACTTGGGTCTCCGTCATATAACATGTCATGCATTCTATTATCAGAACGAGGCTGTGAGGTCATAACACTACCAACCGACCTGCAGAAATACTAAAACTATATACATAGGAAAATGGCTACACCTGTAATGACATGGGATTATATTTTAAGATGCACACCAGATAGCAGATCCTGTTCTTCCCTAGATTTTCATAACATTATCAATTATTATTGTAATGTGTTATAAATCACTTGTTATTCTGTGATTAAAGTATAAGAACTCGGCTACTGATACATGATAGAAAAATCTTGTATATTTGTAACATCTAATTATGTTTTAATTTTCATGTTGTACTTGGCCATTGTTTACAATGTGGTAGTTGTACAATATTTATTAAGTTGGAGAAAATAATGTTGATAATAATATAGTTTTGCCTCTAACAAAGAAAGAGAAGTGAAACAGTTCAATTTAATTTATCATATATTGTGCTTCCAATCCTAAATTTAAGTTTATCTAATAGAATTAACATGTTTATACCCGTTTATATTCGGAAAAGTCCTTTCGGTGTTGTTCATTATTGGCATGCAAATTTTTGATCATGTCCATCACCTTTGCTGTGTTGAGATCTTGCCCAGCCTGCAGGTATAACAGACTATAATGTATTGCAGAGAAGTTGGTATGTATTTGGCTATTTGCCCGTATTGCTAGTAGATCACTATGTACATTTTTTTGTTTTAATATTTAAAATTAATGACAAAGACGAATGAACGCATATTATTTAATCAATCGTTATTTTGTAAAAAGGTTATGGGGATTTAACGCTGTTTTCAAAACATGACAGGCTATATTTATATGATAAATCCATTTTTAGGAAGTCCTCAGAGTAAATTTGAACAGAATTAATGTTCTTCCGCTAGCAACCGGCAAGCAACCTAGCATGGCGGCAAGAGATATGTGGTCATTTGGTGGCAGTGCAGTAGACCGCTCGGCCACGAAGGCTGACACCTTAATTAAAAATTAAAGTTTTATTAAAGATGTTCTAAGCTATAGTAAAAGAATCACAATATGTTGAGAGAAGTAGAATTAAATAAAAAGATTGTTAAATAAATAAACAACTTGCTTATGTTAATACTTAAAGCTTTAAACGAACTGAGAATGAAAGAGATTTATGTAAAACACATATTCAAGGCTCGTACTCAAGCTGAAATATAAAAGTAAATACACGCGCATTCTGTAAGATAAAGACAAGACAATAGATGCCAAAGTGTTGACCTAGCATGCAAAGGACAAAGCCTTACTAACTTAACAAAATATGACGTGGTGTACTTTTATTAAAGACAATATAAACATACAGATTGGCTGACACCAGGGTTTATCGCTATGGAATTCAGGAGAAACAACTCGGTTTACGGTTGTACCCATCCTTCGTCTTTATCAAGTACGCACATTATAAAGTTTACATCCAGTATTCTAGATGTAGTTTTAAATATCCAATTATGATACAGACTCTTTTCGTTCATGAAATCGTCCACAACCTGGAAACAAAGATTGGCAGCTAATGGCGTAAAACTCTACGAGCAGCTCGGACAACATGAATTTGAACACAGATTGCAGTGGAAAACGCCAGGTACTTAAAAAGACATCTAAACTAGCTTACAGCTCGGTGTTCAATGAAGAGATATTTAAACATTTTCAGGCGATACTAAACATGGCAAAGTGTTACTGTTTAGTGAGTTTTACAACATATGAATGGATTTAAACAGTTCAGCATATTTTGCCATCGCGTTATTCAAAGTTATTATTTTGTATATTATGGGTAAACGATTTTGATCGCTTTAAATTTATTTTGAATTACAAAACAAAAGTACATGTATGTTAAATCTAAACTAAACATGTATGCAGTTTTACTGTCAATATTATTACAACTGGCTTCTTGCATACTTATATATCTTACCGATGTGGAAGGTAAATCTACAAAAGAGTAAATGCAATATTGATATATAAATATATTGATTACAGCACGCACACATGAACACATGAACGCATGCACGCACGCACGCACGCACGCACGCACGCACGCACGCACGCACGCACGCACGCACGCACGCACGCACGCACGCACGCACGCACGGGATATAAATGTTGCAACATAGGTAAGTGACCCAAAAACCTTTAGGGAGATTAAGCCAAGTTTACAAGTACACCTAACCGCGGTCTTCTAATATATATATATATATATATAATAAAGGGAGATAATTATCGGAAAAAACGTTGTTTTTTGTGAAATTATTATCTCCCTTTATGAAATAGAATGACTAATTTCATTGTGTCTTCATGATCCAACACGTTTCTATTATTGTGCTTTATATAGCGTGTGAGTAGTTATGAATCTTGATTTGATCCTACTCATATAAAGCTATCCGTTCATGTATGTAAATTGTCCTAACAGTGCAGGTATATTGCATGTAAAACCGTTGTATGTAAGTCATAGTTGACACCAATTCAATTGAGTTGGTTGATTCTGTAAGCTTGAGTGAAAGTGACTCGGACCTTCAGTTATCTTTTTTTGTTCTTTTTTGCAGTGCTTTAAATTGCAGTGATTTATTATTGCCTGCCATCCATGTGTTAAACAGTCACTTTTTTTTAGAATTCACCACTGAAAATTTGACGCTGATACCATGTTTCTAGGCAATTTTGTGTCATATAAAGATTCAGTTATTACTGATGGTTCGAATAGCGCCGTGTGCGAATAGTTGACACATTATTACTCTGGAAGGGTCCTCCGTGGCTGAGTTGTCTAATGCACCGTCTCAAACTCAATTCTTATCGCTAAGGCCGTAGGTTCGAGTCACGCTCGCTCCAAAAAACTGTGAGAACGTTTGTCATTTACTTGCGAAAGGCCAGTGGCTCTACTCAGATTTATTATAAGGTTGTCCTCCACCAATAAAACTGGATGTGCCATATATAAGTGTATTGAAAATGGAGGTAAACACCATTAAAATTACTCTGGAATTAAATTGAAAGGTAATACAAAACCATTGAATTAAAACAAAAAAAGCTGGTCGAGATATTCTTTTTATAATTGCAGATCTTGAACAAGTCAAGAATTTGAGCCCAGACATTTGCTGCAGATTTTGTTTACAATGGAGCCCTATAGGAAATGTAATCGTGGTATGAGACGTTGTCAGGATTTCTCAAAATTTTAAAATTGGATAAAAACTTTTTTCCTCCCAATAAACCATGACTATATATACTTCCTGACCGCGTATTGCCAAATAGATATCTATTTAAATATGCCAAAATAATATTGAAAATGGCCGTATGCGCCTGGGTGAGATTAAAATAGATTTACCACTTAAAATGGCAACATATTTTGTGACGTATTAAATACATTTGAATTTCAATTTGATCAGTTATCCAGGTTTACACGTTATGAATATTTTTCATCTTAGAAAGAGTCAAAATGACAATGCGGAGGTTGTTTAATAGTATATAAGTGCTGTCTATTTTTAAAATGGGGATTTCGTTTCAAGTTTACACTCCGATTTACATATAAATTTTGACACGTTTTGGTAGATTTGACATACTTAACTATTTGGTTTATATTTATAAATGATAATGAGATGCTTTTTATCCATTTTGATACTTATTTTATTTTTTTGACATTTATAGCGTTTTATTCCGATACACTCCCTTTAAGACTATTCGGCCCTGAGTACGAATGGGATAATGAATCAAATTCGAATATATTTTAAAGGGGAACGCAACCCTGTGTATAAAACAGGATAATATGAATAGCTATGAGTTCAGCTTTCTATTAATAGTATTATTATGCATAAATTCGAGTCCATAAAGATATATCAGCTCGTTTTGTAACGGTCATTTTCGCACATCGACTTTATGGTGGAAGTCGCCATATTGGATACCTGTGTGACGTCATAACTGCACTTCCGGTTTAAAACATAATTGATTTATACGCTACAGCAGATGTAGAAACGTGCAATTATAGTCACCGGCAAAAGTACTCGCAAGAATAATAAAATGGATTTTAGTAACGGAGAAGGACTTGTGGCCTACAACTTTGAACCAGAATTTTCAGAACCAGAGTTAAATGAATTAGAAGACGAGAGAAATAGTGAGACGGCACAGTTGTTCACACACGTGAAAGATTTTTGCAGCTGCGAAAACTGTAATGATGCTTTCGTCTGACGAAAATACGTGCTGCAGATGCAATTTCACACTATTGGAAATTTAGAAGATTTAGAATGTATCACAGAAATAATACAGAGATGTCACAGCAATGTCTTATGAAGTTTTCACCCAAAAAGATGATAACTGTTAAACAGTCACACCGATCATGAACCAGAGATCAAACCCGAAACCCATCAATCACAACTCTGACATCTTATCATGTAGCCTACCATTGATGATTGAATTTTTCAAAATAGTAAAATTACCCGTAGCTTGATAAAAAAGTAATTATTGCCGTCAGTGTTGATGTAGATCCAGGCGAGCCTGCACATTCATGCTGTACTATCAGGGTATATACTGTTTGCTACTCAGTCAATACATTATCAAAAAAAAAAACACTAATTAGACCAAGAATGGAATTTAAGGGAAAATGTTTTGTTACATATATTTACCTGTCTAAGAGAGAATAAGAAATAATATTATATCTCTTTTCTTATCGTGTTTAGCTGGTGCGGCCATTGTTGCGTACTGAGAAATGGCTGATAAAATTTTGATTTCATATCCTTTTTAGTAAATTTAGATGAAGCATGAATGAGTTGGGGGGGGGGGGGGGGGGGGGGGTTGTGTTGTTTTACATAACTGGCACTGTCTTTTGGTTATTCAAATGGTGTTACTACCCAATTTGATATATGATGATTATCTATTCTACCAGTTCTCTGAACATATATGAATGTGTCTCCTTATAGGGAGTGTCATATGAAATATAATGTCTACAGGCATATTGCACAAAGTGTATGTTACTGTCCAGCTACTGGCACCCTGCTGAGCTTTCATAATTCACCAACACCACATTCACACCATGTGGTAATGAGAAATACCCTGCCACATTGTGCATATTGTACCCTAATAAGCGTGATCACCCCAGGTTTAATGACCCCAGGGTTTATGACAGGATGTTATATCACATAGTATTATGTCTTATTACTAATTTAAACATTTTCAGTTAATTAGGGTTTCAATATCAATGCAAACTTACAAGTAAAAAAATTATGTTATATGATTTTATGAATATTTTTCATAAATTGTATACCAGAACACTATTTTAACAGTAAAAAAAACTTTTCATGTATTAATGAATAAATAAAGGAACAAAGGTTTTACTTTATCTTTTTTCATTGCGAAGTAGAGGTAGTTCAAATGTCTATTCAAGAATAATGACCTAGTTGACTGTGAAAAAGCCATATATCAATAAACTAAATTGCCTATTGATTATAAAATTAATAAAATGAGTTTATGAACAATTAATGGTTGACTGAATATTTAGCATCAATTTTTGTCATCGAGGGTTTACTGTTCAGATGTTCAATTAACCTAACCACTGTTTCCTGCAAATGTTAACCAGTACTTGAGCACACCCAACAACCGCAAGTAACTGATAATTTTTCCACTCGAATCAGCAGTGAGAGACAAATGATATTGAGACACAATGTTGTATGTCAGTCATCACAGAGACTGTCGCCGGGTTGGGATTCGAACTCGAGACACCAGGATTGATAGTTAGACACGTAACTGACTGAGCTAATCGGGCCTGTCACAATTAATTGGCCTTAATTTGTATTTTAATAACAACTTTTAGATACCATGTCGTTTTCACACCTTATGTTTTGGCATTAACCTCTTGTTTTTATTGTTAATTGGATTATCACACCTGTTCAAACAGCCTGCAATTATAATATTGTGAAAGTTTGATATATCAATTTCACAATATTTTGGAAGAGTATATAAAATTACAAATTAAATTTCAGAAATCAGCTGAGCTATATGTTATAAGCACATTTTTAAGAGCTTCCCACTGGATAATATACACTAAGTTTATATGTATGTCGCATATGGTCATCTTCGTACTGAAATCATCAGAAATTGTATCCTTGGATAGTAGTACGCCAAGGCATTGGTACGCTTCATTCTACAATCTTAAGTCCTACCCCAAAGTATAAAGGCGTTTTGCGCGTGATGTCACCAGAAGCTTGACACTGAGGCAATGTGAAATCACATATTAGGAAAACTAAAAACAACACTGCCCACAAAACATATCGCATTACTCCACCCACTTATTCCGCTGGAGAAAACAATGTTTAATGGGTTAAGTCCTTCAATTCAGAATCGTTTTCGCGTTTAATTGTCTACCTTCGATGTTCACTAATGCACTGTATATCTGTATATAAACTGATTACGTATATTAGTGTATATACATAAGAGTTTCAGTAGAGAGCAGTCACTAACGACACAATACAATTTGCGCGATAACTAGAACGGAAGTGCAGTTATGACGTCACCGAATACCTCCATCACAAAAGAGCTACAAAATGGCGGCGCCCATAGCATTTAGGAAACGCTTGAAATCATGATATTTAATGTCATTTTTCTCATTTGATAAATTTCGTACAATTAAAATTTGTTGATTTTTGTGTTATTTACATGTCTATTTAACGATAAATAGCCATTTATATTCTGACGTGCGGTACCCTTTAAGTAATACTGCCAGTTATCTATCGAGTAAATACTGTCTAGATAACAGATGGCGCCAGCTGTTCGTTTTAAATTGTTAACAAGATTATTCAATATGAAACGTTGATTGCTTGCCACTTAAAATTAAAGGTAGATGGTTATATATTATCATATATCATTTTGAATGCTTCAAGCTGATTGGTTGGAAACTGCTGAAATAAAACTATTGACCAATTATTCCTTCAAAATGGACTATTGGACAACTGGTGTTATCCTTTAAAGTTGAATTATTGAACGAACGTCTAGTGTCAATATTTTATTATGCCAATGCACTCGTTTTTGTTGTTTATCAGGCACATGACGCAATCATGTATAAGTATACATTTTGACATGGACGGAACTACTTTTAGCCTAATTTTAAAATCGAACTAGAAATATTGACATGATAAATAGAATACCATGTAAGTGTCTTATATTATCAACTTTATCAGGTTCGGCACGAAAAAGAAAACTCGACAGAGCCGCGACTCGTTTTATTTTTCTAAGTCTCACCTGATGAAATTGATAAAATCAAACACTAGCATGGTATTCTCAATAAAGAATATACCCATGAAATGAATCGACCTTTTTTAATATTCTTGTTCTATTCCTGTCTTTAAATACAGCTCATGGCCGGCTCATCGTGCTAACATGTATACAATGTCATCCATGAATAAACCTACCCGTATTGCGTGCAGTTTCATCCCGTTTTGGTTTTATTTCTAGTTTGCATGCTATGTGCTCAAATCCGTTTTTCTTCAGGGCTTCAACGAAGATTATAAAGTCTTTCGAAGTTCGTCTCTGCAGTGAAAGAATTTGTGATTAGGAGTTTTACGACTTGGAAACAAAAATTGTGTTAGGGGTTGAGGTGGGGGCGTGAAGGAGAGCATATATTTCATTATCCCTTCTAAATAGACTCAGTTAAACCGAGTAAGCTTTTTTCTACTTTTGCGTGTGTCCCAAAGGGTACTTTGTCAATGTGTTCCAACGGGTACTTTATCAATGTGTCCCAACGGGTACTTTGTAAATTTACCCGATTGGTACTTTGCCAATGTGTTCCAATGGGTGCTTTATCGATAAATATGTCCAAATGGATACTTTATCTATGTGTCCCAATGGGTGCATTATCTGTGTATCCCAATGTGTATCTTATCAATGTGTCCTAATGGGTCATTTATCAATGTGTCCTAATGGGTCAGTTATCTATTTGTCTCAAAGGGTAGTTTATCAAAGTGTTCCAATGTGTATTTTATCAATATGTCCCAATATGTGCTTTATCAATGTGTCACAATGGGTACTTCGTCAATGTGTCCTAATGTGAATTTATCAATGTGTCCTAATGGGTCATTTATCAATGTGTCCTAATGGGTTATTTATCTATGTGACCTAATGGGTACTTTATCAATATGACCCAATGTGTATTTTATCAATTTGTCCCAATGTGTACTTTATTTATGTGTACCAATGGGTACTCTTTCAATGTGTCCCAATGTGTCATTTATCAATGTGTCCCAATGGGTTCTTTATCATTGTGTTCCAATGGGTAATTTATCAATGTGTCTCAATGGGTACTTAATTAATGTGCCCCAATGAGTATTTTATCAATGTGTCTTAATAGCTACTTTATCAATGTATCACAATGGGATTTTCATCAATGTGTCCCAATGGGTACTGTATTAATGTGAACCAATGGGTACTTAATTAATATGTCCCAATGAGTAATTTATCAATGTGTCTCAATGGGTCATTTATCAATGTGTCTCAATGGGTTCTTTATTGATATGTACCAATGAGTATTTTATCATTGTGTCCCAATGAGTATTTTATCATTGTGTACCAATGGGTTCTTTATTGATATGTACCAATGAGTATTTTACCATTGTGTTCTAATGAGTATTTTATCATTGTGTATCAATGGGTTCTCTATCAATGTGTCTCAATGGGTCATTTATCAATGTGTCCCAATGTACACTTTATCAATGTGTCCAATGTGTATTTTATCAATATATCCCAATGTGTACTTTATTAATGTGTCCCAATTGGTACTTTATTAATGTGTCCTAATGGGTACTTTATCAATGTGTCCAATGAGTATTTTATCAATGTGTCCCAATGTGTACTTTGTTTATGTATCCCAATGGGTATTTTATCAATGTATCCCAATGGGTACTTTATCAATGTATCCAAATGGATACTGTATCAATGTGTCCCAATGGTACTTTATCAATGTGTCCAAACGGATACTTTATCAATGTGTCCCAGTGGATATTTTATCAATGTGTCCCAATGGATACTTTATCAATGTGTCCCAATGGGTACTTTATCAGCTTGTCCCAATGGGTACTTTATCAGCGTGTCCCAATGGATACATTATCAGCGTGTACCAATGGATACTTTATCAGTGTGTCCCAATGGGTACTTTATCAGCGTGTCCCAATGGGTACTTTATCAGTGTGTCTCAATGGGTACATTATCAATGTGTTACAATGGGTACTTTATCAATGTGTCCCAATGGGTACCCTATCAATATTTCCCAATGTTTTTTTTATCAATGTATCCCAATGGATACTTTATCAGTGTGTCCCAACGGGTACTTTATCAATGTATCCTAATTGGTACTTTATCAGTGTGTCCCAATGGGTAATTTATCAGTGTGCCCCAATGAGTACTTTATCAGTGTGTCCCAATTGGTACTTTATCGGTGTATCCCAATGGGTAATTTTTCAATGTGCCCCAACTGGTACTTTATCTGCGTGCCTAATGGGTACTTTATCAGCGTGTCCCAATGGGTACTTTATCAGTGTGTCCCAATGGGTACATTATCAGTGTGTCCCAATGGGTACTTTATCAATGTGTCCCAATGGGTACTTTATCAATATGTCCCAATTGGTACTTTATCAAAGTGTCCCAATGGGTACTTTATCAATGTGTTCCAAATGGGTACGTTATTAATGTGTACCAATGGGTACTTTGTCAATGTGTCCCAATGGGTACGTTTTTACTGTGTCCCAATGGGTACTTTATTATTGTGTCCCAATTGGTACTTTGTCAATTTGTCCCAATGAGTACTTTATCAATGTGTCCCAATGGGTACTTATCCGTGTGTACCAATGGGTACTTTATTGGTGTGCCCCAATGGATACTTTATCGGTTTGTCCCAATGGGTACTTTATCGGTGTGTCCCAATGGGTTCTTTATCAATGTATCCCAATGGGTACTTTATCAATGTGTCCCAATGGGTACTTTATCAGAGTGTCCCTATGGGTATTTTATTAGTGTATCCAATGGGTATTTTATTAATGTGTCCCAATTGGTACTTTAGCAATATGTCCCAATGAATACTTTATCAGTGTGTTCCAATGGGTACTTTGTCAGTGTGTCCCAATTGGTACTTTGTCAATTTGTCCCAATGGGTACTTTATCTATGTGTCCCGATGAGTACTTCATCAATTTGTCCCAATGGGTACTTCATCAATGTGTCCCAATGTGTTCTTTATCAGTGTGTCCGAATGGTCACTTTATCAATGTTTTCCAAGGATACTTTATCAATGTGTCCCAATGGGTACTTAATCAGTGTGTCACAATGTGTACTTTATTTGTGTGTCCCAATGGGTTCTTTATCAGTGTGTCCCTATGGGTACTTTATCAGTGTGTTCCGATGGGTACTTTATCAGTGTGTCCAGATTGGTACTTTATCAGTATGTCCCAATGGGTACTTTATAAAGGTGTCCCGATTGGTAATTTATCAGTGTGTCCCAATGGGTACTTTATCAATGTATCCAAATGGGTACTTTATTAATATGTCCCAATGGGTACTTTATCAGTGTGTCCCAATGGGTACTTTATAAATGTGTCCCAATGGGTACTTTATCAATGTATCCCAACAGGTACTTTATCAATGTGTTCCAATTGGTTCCTTATCGATGTATCCCAATGGGTACTTTATCACTGTGTCACAATGGGTACTTAATCAGTGTATCCCAATGGGTACTTTATTAATGTGTCCGAATGAGTATTTTATCAGTGTGTCCCAATGGGTACTTTATCGACGTGTCCCAATGGGTACTTTATCAATGTATCACAATGGGTACTTTATCAATGTGTCCCAATGGCCCATTGAATGGGTATTTTATCAATGTGTCCCAATGGGTACTTTATCAATGTATCCTAATAGGTACTTTATCAATATGTCTCAATGGGTTCTTTATCAATGTATCCCAATTGGTACTTTATCAGTGTGTCACAATGTGTACTTTATCAGTGTGTCCCAGTGGGTACTTTATTAGTTTGTCCCAATTGGTACTTTATCAGTGTGTCCCAATGGGTACTTTATCAATGTGTCCCAATAGGTATCAATGTATCCTTTATCAGAGATGCAAATCTACTTTAGTTTATACTAATTTATTTAAGCTCGATTGTAAAGAAAGCTTTAAATTTATTTGAATTGTTTTTAATTCTGCTCCCTGGGTAGAATCAGTAATGAGTTGTTTTTTCTGCGAGGCATCGGGTCGAGCTGGTGATCGAACCAATAACCAATAACCTTTGGCGTGAGCAGACAACATTCTATTTAAAACACTACCGCCCCTACTGTGAAAATAGATACTATGATATGCATGTATACCTGTAGTTTATGCAGAAAATCCTCAGTTTTGTCCTTTTCACTGTTATTACTGCGTTTCATTTCTTCCCATTCCGTTGGTTTAAGAATACCTTCTTCGATTAACGTATCAACAATCTCAGACATTCTCACGTCTTGTTTCAGCGTTTTCCAGTGACGTTGGAGCGCGTTATTTTCCTTGTCACTTAAACCCGATGTCCTCTTGCGATCCATTTTGAATTACGTCAGCGAAACAAAACCGAATGTTGTTATGCAATTTAAATAAATAACATACATGTATGTACCTTACTTCTTCTGAAGCGTTAAATACCGATGTTCCTCATTTGGTAATTGAAACGTTGGTGTTTTATCTTAACAAACAAGAAAAAAATATACAAACGTGCCCCTGCAGACGTGGCACTTCAAAACATGAACACAACACCACTAACAAAAACACTATAAAAATAGTCCCAAAAATAGATGAAGAAACTTACTTCAATAGTTCGAACAGTGGTTAACTTTTAAAAATCAAATGTTTGTATCACAACATTCTAATCTATGCCTTTTTAAGCGCTTACTCATTGGTCAAAGTAATTAACCCGGAAGTAAAAAAAATGAATAACCGATTACATCAGACGGTAACCTACGTCTTATAAAACTGAATATCTCGCTGATAGTATAGGTATATCTATATAGAGATTATAACATATTGCCTGTTGTCAACCTGTGATTAGGGTTTCCATTATAAAGTAGAATATCATACGTGCATTCAGCATGTTCGATTTTGTTATCAATGTAATGATTATACTTAACACACTACAGGCCTACTTAATATCCACGTATTCCACCTTGCCCGTTTGTACCAAGAGCTTAGCGCAAAAATTGTCTGTATACCACTTTTGTGTACATTGAATTAGACCTGTTTTGCACTAAGTTCATGATATATTTATTACCTTAAACATTTTTTTAGATATATTTACTTTACATGTATCGTAAGTATTGCATATATGTGTATGTCATGGTGACTGTACTGCTGCGTTATTTCTTTCTTTCTTTCTTTCTTTCTTTCTTTCTTTCTTTCTTTCTTTATTAATTATTCAGTCTCATCATGGTAACATAACGCATTAATTTAAATGACAATATGCAATTATTGATTTACCATGTCGTTCTAGATAGAATTACAAGATACTGTTTTATCAATCTTTAAGATGATATTTTATATAACAGAGATTTAACTGAATTTTATCGCAAAGTCAATTCTATGAATTGACCACATATAAATATATACACAGAACAGAACAGAATAAGAGTTGAGATACCGGTGTTATCACATGTCATGTCACAATGTAGTCATGTCACCGCTCTTGGCGAGAGAGTAAATTGGTTATAAATTAATTTCCATCCATAATGTATTACAACCGTTGATCGTTTATAGTAATTTGTATAAAATGATGATAATCGTAAGCAAAAAATGCCCCTGGCCGTATACACTAAGTGTGTTGCGTTAGTTGATCCACGCACATCCATTATTATAATATCAACACGTGACCTCCTGAGACATGGAGACCCCGATAAACCGTTAATTACCGGGAGGTCTCAGCATAATCACGCCATGATTGTCGTGATGCTGCACGAATATTCTGATATTATCTCACTTAATACGAACACCAATTAATATTTCATATTTTTTGTTTTCAAATTGACCATACCAACCGATCGCGCTGGTATGATATTTGATTAGTTCATGCAAGGTGCTATATAGAGATATATATCTGCGAACATCCTTGGTTCATGACATTGTGTTCCGGTGCGTCGTTGCCTTGAATTTCGTTACAACTGCATTGTGTGGATCCAGTTCTGTATATTTAATTCTGATCAAGTATTTGAAAGGATAAGTATGGCGGTTAAACGCTCGTGTTGTTGGAGTTTAACATTCTTGATTACGGCTGTAGTACTTTTTGGAGGTAAATTACCATTATAGAAATATTATATTATAATATAACTACCCATAATGCGTTATATTTTTCACACATGATCACAGTGATCTGATTAACGTGTTTAATGACATTTTACTTCCATTTTCAATATGCGCGATAGTGCTTATTTTTCTTCTCAGTGTCTTATCAATATTTTATGGCAGTTCTTAATTATTGATTAGCAACGTTTCTTAAGTTTTACCTATGTAATTATATGTTGCATGTACAGTGTTCTTTATGATTGTATTTTACAACTGTGATAGTCTCTTATAACTCCAATATGGAGTGGCAATATACATTTAATCTGCTGTAGATATTGATATTTTACATGTGTATGTATGTTGATGAGACTCAAATAAAGATATATACATACGTATACACATGTAAATTAAAAATAAGGGTACTGTTTGTATTGAGTTTAGGACTGCGGTTCATAGAATTATTGTTAATAAATTTGACAATTTATCTGTTGTTTGTTTAATTGATTGACTGATTGAATATTTAGCCTCATTTCTATGCCATCGAGGGTTAACAGACGATCAGTTAACCTAACCACTGTTTCCAGGGATTAACCAGTACTGGAGCACACCCCATCTTCGCAAGTCACTGATAACTTTCCCACTTGAATCAGTGGTGAGAGACGAATGATAATGAGACATAATGTCGTATATCAATCATCACATAGACTGTTGCCGGGCGGGGGATTCGAACTCACGACCCCTGGATTGATAGTCAGACGCGTAACCGACTGAGCTAATCGGGTCCGGCTTTGTTTGTTGAAATATTGAGAAACGCTTAAAATGATTAAATTTCTAGGTAACATAATATTAAATTGCACGATTTACTGCTTCTAAATTGTAGCATGCGCTGCCGGGAACGAATGTGTACTCGATGATGTCCGGAAATGTATCGGAAGTTCAGATTCACTTATCCCCCTGATATACCTGAACCCTTTGGCGGAACACCTATTGAAGGAAATAGGACAGTTTCATTGCAATAAAGGGTATGAGATACATGTGCATGTTTCAATGATTAAATTTGACTGAATAACGGTGTAAATACTTAATATGTTTCAAAACATAAATAGCTTTTCTGTCCAAATATCTCTTGTCGCGCAGTGTGTTACACAATATATATATATATATATATATATATATATATACCGAAAGGCTTTCTTAACGAAACGCTTGACCGGCAGAGCAGCGAAAAATATATAATTGCAAACACGTTTAATAAGATCCTGTATATATATATATATATATATATATATATATATATATATTAAGCCAATTATATCGAAATACATTATGACATTTTTTTTAAAGTCTTGTGAATATTCACCAGAAATCTAGTGGATGCCCATCGAAATAACACTTCTTAACAGCAGTCTCCACTCATTTTGAAACTAATTATATGTATATTTGGTCAGTCGGCGTTGACGTATTGAAAAATCCTTGTAGGTTTACCGAAGTTAATTACGCTTTCAGATAAATAAAAAAGGAGGGGAGGGTATTTTCAGTAACATTAGAAGAATAAGTATATTCCAGGACAGGGGGATTCAAAATTCGACCCTAAAAAGTGCCAAACGAGGGCCCTGCCACCATAACAACAGCCATTAAGTTTACAAACATCTATTTTAAACATATCTGTCACAGTCTCACACTGCTGCTGTGATTATTTGTCACGAACTTCGATTGTTTGTCACAAGCTTCACAACTGTTAATATGTGTGAAAATAGTTAATGACTTGTCGAGATAAGGTGTGTCTAGTACTGGTTAACAACGTCATTAATCTCACGAAATCTTTGGCATCGCTTTCAACAATTTTTCAGTTATATCGCGTTATAAGTTATATCAGTTATATCGCGTTATCAGTTATATCACGTTATCAGTTATATCAGTTATATCGCGTTATCAGTTATATCAGTTATATCGCGTTATCAGTTATATCAGTTATATTGCGTTATCAATTATATCGCGTTATCAGTTATATCAGTTATATCGCGTTATCAGTTATATCAGTTATATCGCGTTATCAGTTATATCAGTTATATCGCGTTATCAGTTTTATCAGTTATATCAGTTATATCAGTTTCTACTTGAGACAGTATTCTAAGCGCTGGTGTAGTATGCCATATATACGTTTTGTGTATGATACACTACCTAGTCGTAATATATTGCAACCGACCCAACCAGACCCGACCAGACCCAGAACTATCCTCTAAATGCTGTCCGCCAAGGGAGGATACTTTTTATACTATTTTTCAAGTATTTTGTATGACCTGACTGGGGATCTCAACCTTGAGGCGAACGCTCTACCACTGGACTACCGCTGTGGTCACAGGAACGGCGGTAAGGTCGCTATGAAATAATATACATACTATTGCAAAAAAGACGCACTAAACCGTTTAACTCTTTACTCCATATACATTTTAACTGGACTCTTCCAAACTCAGTAACTAATAGTCAATTTCTATGAATAAATACATTTTACCTGTTTATTCTGATAGAGCAGAAATCAGTGCAGAACTGGTTCTACACTGTTTTCAAAAGCCTTCTATATTAGAGGTGTTCAACTACAACAACAACTGCAACTACAACAACAACATAGTTGGTTGATTATTTTATTGCAGTATTGACAGTTGTATGGCAGAAGTGAAAGGAAATTGCAGTGACACGACTTTGGCTCCGTACAAAACAATTGTTTCTACCGTGAAAGCTGTATGTCAAACAGGTAATACTATACTGTTTTCTTTTGGTATTTGGTTCTGTAACTCTGTTTATTTTCACGCAATAACGTTTAAATTGATACTATCTAAATCAATTTTAAAATAATTAAAATCAAATTTTTAATAATAATCGAACTGAAGAATACGTATATGCTACTGGCCGTTCCAAAGCGGTAATCCTGATGTTACTTTATCTCAGCCGGCCAGGTTAACTCGGTCGGTAGCACGCCTAACTATCAATCCAGAGTTCGCGAGTTCAGTTCCCCGTCCGACCACTGTCATCGTGATTGTTATACGACATTGTGTCTTATTGTCTTTCGTCTCTCAACGCTGATTCAAGTGGGAAAGTTATCAAGTACTTGTGAAGTTGGTTGTACTTGAGTACTGGTTAACCTTCAAGGATCCCATGCATGAAAGAGTGGTTAACTGATCGTCTGTTAGCTCTCGATGACATAAAAAGATAAAACAAACAAACAAACAAACAATTCACTTCCTTTTTAACTGTCCTTATCATAAATAAGTTTAGTCCATTCGATGGTCGTGTTTGTGCTGTTCCAATTCCCGTCTCCAGACATACATAGTTTTACCGTCAAACCTGTCACGTGGTCACCTCTAGCAAGCAGCCACGTTTGCTATGTTCAATTTGTATGCTTACATTGCAAAATCATCTGTATTAAGCAACAACCTGTCTTAAAGGGCCGCGTTTGCTAAGTCCCATTTCTATGTTTACATTGCAAAATCACCTGTTTTGAGCAACAATCAGACTAAAGGACCACATTTGCTATGTCCCATTTCTATGTTTACATTGCAAACTCACTTGTATTTAGCAAAAACCTGTCTTAAAGGACTACGTTTGAATTATGTACATGTTTATACTGGACATATTTAGATATTATCTTTATCGTATCGTAGATTTAAATCGACGAAGATGAAAAATAAAATCGCCTTATATTTACTGAATACGACTGACGAAAACTAGTTCAGTATCTTTCTATATTGCATATTACCGTTGTTTAAAGTACATACTAATTTGGCGTTTAGAAATATATTTTAGCTAAGGATTACAAGAATACGTTTACGCTTTGTAACATTCAAATATCCATTCCATGCATGTGCATGTTCATCCTTAATTAAAAATATAAAACTTTTTAACTCAGTCACATTTTCTTTTTACCGCCATATTGTTTTTTTTTTGTGGAGCATATTTTCCCGCTTATATGCAGAACTGTTTAATTCCTAATTTCCTAGTAACAATAAAATGTTAATGAATGACCCAACTTATCCGTATTGTGTCTTTCTTTATTCAGAAATTTCAGATAATTTGGACGGTACGTGTATTGTTAAGTCATCTCTACAGCGAAAGTTTAACATCTGCTACCAGATTTTCAAAGTCATTTTGGACAATGTGGTAAGCGATACGTCTCTCAGTCGCGATGGCGTCAACACGGCCCTCTGCAGGTAAATATGTAAATAATAATACAGATAGATTATATAATCTTCCATGTAAACAATACACATCTAATTCAACATTAACAAACCTTATAGAAACATGTTACGGATTTGATCCCCATCTCGATCCGATAACCTCTCAAAAAAAATAACGATTAGTACTGGTTTTCACGAATGGGTCATATAAACTCTTAGTTTATTTTGCTAACAGAAGTAGCATAAACTAGCATCCATTACCGTCAGCCAAGGTTCGAATTCATTAAAACCGCACGGTAACTAGATATTTCAAAGATGTTTTTGCTCGCCTGTTGCTTTTCATCTATGTTGTCTTTAAAAACATTACTTCATTGTTATATGTTGTTATTATTATTATAATTATTGTTATTATTATTGTTTCAATTATAATTATTTTATATCATTATCATCATTTTATTATTATTATATTTCCATTACTATAATTATATTATTATTATTATTAATATGATAATAATATTTATTATTATTACTAGTATAGTTATTATTATCATCATTATTATTGTTATTATTGTTAACATTATTTTTATTATTATTTTCATTATTTTAACATTATTTTTTATTATTAATGTGAAGGTATATATTGAGGTTTATGTTGGAATTAGTAGTAATGTATATTCATATAGTGAATGACACCCAAACAAACGGAAGGCATGTAGGTAGTGAGCATGGAGTCTATCTATTAGAAACCTTTCCTTTAAACACAGTCTATATATACAGGACCTGATATGTCCCAAATCGGGTCAATTAACACCGAATGAAAAGCAAGGAACTCCATGCCTGTCCCTCAACTCATATCATTTGAACGCTTACTAAACTATTACGTCATTCTAACATTCGCTGAAGCAAATGACCAATCAACGTGCTCAACGTGTTGTTATTTAACGGATCCAATCGGGATTGCTGGCTTCGTTTTACAGACTACTTAAAATATTACATACTTAGTGTTCACCCTTACGTTTGACCAACCACTTGAAATTGCATCGTCTGAACATAATTGAACAGAGCATACTTTTATTGACTAAGTTTATACTAATTTTTTAGCTCGATTGCGATGAAAGCTCAAAGCTTATATAAACCGCTCTCGAGTCCGCTTCCTGGGTAGAACCAGTACTGAGTGTTGTTTTATGAGAGGCATTGGGTCGACCGGGGGATCGAATCCGCAACCTCTGGCAACACTCTATCCATTAAGACTACCGCCCCGCTTGTTGACTTTTATTGACTTGAATTTTATATTTATATATGTACACTTTATTTTATTTTCTTATTCGATAATAATGGCTTACAATCGTTATTTGATCGTGATGGCCGTGCTCGATATGTTAAAATGTGAAATAACTTTTAATTGGTTTCGATCATTAATCAATACATTAGTTTGTTTTGTCATGTCACAGTTCCAAAAATACTTTCATTTCACCATTCTGCGTTTGTACATATGTAAATACAGAGCCTCAGTTTAGTGGACTTTTTCTATTTTAAGTTAATATGTTGTTCTACTTCCTCAGCCATTAAACATCTCAGATTTATCAAAATAGAAAAATCCTTTTCACAACTTTTAACATATACAGTCACAGTATATGCACATGAAGTTTTCTCGAGAAAATGACATAATTATTTGTTTTGCACGTGAGGGCGTGACGTCAAGTCCAATAATAACATTCTTGTCTGAACCCCAACTATAATTAACTTTGATATTGTATAAACTCAATATAGCACCCTCTTTAAACGAAATACATTCATACAAAGTGTAGCGGTCTTCAGGTTCAACTACACAGTTGAATTTTGTTCTTTTTTTGTATATAGAATAAAGTCTAGAATTCCGATGGTAACATAGATTTTTTTAAGATTTGTTTTCATAGCAGGAATGTATACCCACATACAAATACACTTAACTGGTAGGTTGACTAGGTTGTTTTCTTTTTAAAGAGTGTGCAGTGACACCCTGGGATTTTTTCAGAAAAAGAAGTCCTCAAATGCTCATAAATACATGCATATGTTGAAATCCTATAAAAGTCATTTTTTAACACCAGTAGTGTCTTATTGCAGTATATGCTATGCCAACTTTTGCTCTACTCATCTGCAGCAAGAAATCACAACCAATATGAACTATTTTGAAAATATTTCAAAACCAAATTACTTAGGCCTTTTTTTAAGCGTACAAGAATCATGTTAACGTAGGAAAAAGGGGCATAACTGTGTAGCGAGACGTTAATTCAGTGGCCATGTGGTCAAAGGTGCCGTCTCAATGATCACTACGCTTTAACCGCTGAGGTTTGAGGATTGAGTCCAGTTCGGTAAAAAATATGGTTTGCCAATTACTTGCGGAAGGACAGAGATTATTTCCTTCACCAGTACAAATTGACATGCAATATATAAACTGAAATATGTTATAGTAATGTGTTGAAAATTCATACAAATCTAATTGGATAGAAGATTTGGCTGAACACTAAATGTTTTATGATAGATCTAGCTCATGACTACGAAGGGTGTCATAGATCTACTGTCGGCAAAGAAGAGAGGAATAAAATGTCACCAGACAGACGCGCAAATGAGGTTTCCTGAAATTCATATTGACCCAGAGAATAGAAAATATGTAACTTTCTTATTTTTTAAGCAATTAGCATACGGAAAGAAACACCGTACCCGGTCACCAACATAGGCTACCAAATAGAATTTACAATTTACGTGCCAAGCTTACCTTTTCTTTAAAAAAAAAACAACGCAGAAATATTACACAAATAACACAAATACTTCCACACCAAAGTCAGAGAATTGATCTGTATGCATTTTTCTATCAAATAGACAGAAAAAAGATCAATAACATTTATAAACATGTTTTATGAAATATTGTAACAGTTGTGGATCTATTCAGAAATTTTACGACTGATCATGAATTCCATTGTTATGCATTGTCGGCGAAGTTATCATAAATAAACGTCAGGAATAATCTTTTGCAAACTTGCTTGTTTCACAGCGCCTACTATGACGTAACGATGTGTTGTGGTGACGCAGCAATAGACGAGTGTGACGCACGCGAACAGAAATACATCATCAATTTGCTGTTCTCGTCATCGTCCGACAACAGGAAAGTTTTAGGATGTTGAAATGTGTCGATGTCGGTGAAGCGATTGACAGGAAATGTATGTCTGTAATATATGAATTAGAAATGCATAAAGTGTTTCACAGAACAATTAGATCTATAACCATATAATATGATTTAGCTGCTCCATCTATATATTATATCTGGTGTTTATGATTTTCGGTCATCATTGTTTTCAATTGTAAACATGCATTTGTCGATGAAATGTTTCGTCAAACGTTGACCTCTAATTAGATCTATTATTGATATCATTTTATCTGATCAATGTTCACATAATTTGTACTAGTTATTTTTGAAAGGAAATAGATCTACCATATCCAACTTTCAGAACATTCTGTTATTATCATACATCAGGGGACACAATTCATTTATGGGACATATTATTGTAACTACAAAGTTACACTACTTTGCTGGCATCCAGAGCGATATTTGCTCTCGTTATCGTTATGATTATGCACCAATCTAAATTTATATATTTATTCCGCTCAACGGGTGGCGTCTAGCAAACGCAAAAACGTTAGAGAATTTACGTAACTGGTTGTCAAATTAACATCCACAGAAATGAGACCTAAATCAATTTCCTCAAATATCACATTTCCCATCAGGTCACAAGTTCTTACAACGTTACGACCCCTTTCCCTAAATTCAATATCACATAGAAGTAATGCATGGCGTAAAAGTTATTAGAAAGTTGTGTTTTATAAACAAATTCAATGCTTAAGCGAAAACAAACACGTTCTCTGAATAGGATACGATGTACATGTAAACATAGGGAGGCACAAGTAAAGAAGTGTGAAAGACGCGGTGCAAAGAGAAAGTGATATGTACATGTCAGCCAAACAGCATTGTTCAGTGATTTAACATTAATCATTAGGTGGTATTTATTGTCGAAAGCGTCTACTCTCTTTAATAAAAAATATTAATTATGAACGCATATGAGCAAATATTCATTTTGTAATCTATCGCAATATGTTGAAGTAAAGAAATAAAACATCGGGTATAACATAAACTCAAAATATATGAAAACTCAAATACACATGGAGAGATATGAAAACGCAACATATTTTACATATGTGTATACATGTATATCCATATCCTACAGAAATTATTATCTGTTGATGTTATTGGTTGTTTATTTGAGATATTACTGAATAATTTGGTTCTTTTTACATTTTCAAGTAAATCCCCATTAAACGCCATGTTGTGTTTTAATATGTCTTAAGTGTAGTAATGTTAGAACGCTATTAAAAGTATACATACTCGAACACACACCGCGAGACGACATATATTATACATAGTTCACTGTTCTTATATTTATGCACAAAAAAATCCATTCAAAAGTTTACTCTTCAGTATTGGAGGTTAATAAAGATTATATATATATATGATTTGTAACACTAATCAATGTTTGTTGACCTAACGCAAATCTATGTTTTACAAATATACACATGGCAGAAAACAAAAGTGAAACGAATGACGGCATTCTATTTTTACCCCTTGATGTATATCAAATGTATTTTTCAAGTAAAGGACTTTTGATTTTAATAAAACACGTAAATATTCTGAAATTGAAATAAAAAAGGATAATGGCATACCCGTGGTATATTTAAACAAATTGATTCTAATGAGAATAAATGGCGAGCAAGGTTATTTTACGGCTCCTACGGCGTCTCGCCCAATATGATTTTCACCACAATACATACTTGTACAATATATTCCCATATTGTACAATACAATGTAAAATAAAATTTTTATTCTATACTTCAATAAAATAATGTATCAAAAGAGTGAAGAAGAATCTAGATATGTTTAAAGAAACAAACCATTCAGCCGTCACAGAGGCGGATGAAGGACGTTGCAGATATTCAGATTTTCTCAACGTCTCGGTCGTCATGCGGAACATTTTGTCGGTTGCTTCTTTTTATCGTTGAAAATTCTACAAAATTTTTAATCTCCATCTTGTACAATATAAAAGTTAATGGATCCAATAAACGTCTACTTATTGTTATTGTACGGCTACGTGATAACATCTGAGGTAGGTGATTGGCTATATACTTACAGGTATAGAATTAACCTCAATATACTTGATCTCATTGGCAAGTATCAACTGTATACTACCGACACCTAATAATTAAATGTTGATGGGAAGTTTGTAAATGTTATGGAACAAACACATATAGAACGCCTTTCCACTTACATCAACAATGCCGTTTCTCAAAGTTTAAACTAATTCACAAATAAATGAATTGGGTAAAATGCAAAAGTAGAAGTTAAAGAAATTGTCACGACAATAACGTTTATTGTTTTTTTTATTAAATAGGGTTCAACGCCATTTTAAGAGTTCAACACATTTCAGATTATATATGGCATATCGAATTTTACTGGTGGAGGAAGAATCAGAGTGAATCTGAGTAGAACCGCCATCCTTCCGCAAGTAACTTGCAAACTCACATAACATTTTTAGATCGAATGGGAGTCGAGGTTAGAGGATCTTGAGACGGCGCCTTAGACCACTTGGCGAAGGAGGACCCTGCAAACACATAGAACACTTTTCTACTTAAAATGAAAAAAATCTATTTCTTTTAACATATTTACAAATAAATTCCTGAACTGGGTAAAATGCAAAAGCAGAATTAAAAGAAATTGTCAGGACAGTAACAATTAACATTTATTGTTATTATAATAAATGAGTTTATGTTGTGTCACGGATTGTATAATTGATATGATAATTTTTCTCTTTTTTGGTTGTTTTTTGTTGTACTATTTTCGTATGAATACTTTTTATGCAATATGATGTATTTTATAATAGGATATATCTAATTTAAAAATATCCTAGGAAAATTGGCTTTGTCAATTGAGCCACTGTCTATAAATAAATGATTTACTTGCTTACTTATTTCATTTATGGCACTATGTTTGACAATATGTGGTTGCGATATTACTATGACGAAAACATATGTGCTGACTAATAGTCTATCTCAGAACATGACATCTCCCATATCAGGTCTTTTAACCACCAATGAAAAAAAGCAGGGAATTCTATGCCAGTCCTACAATTCATAGCAATTGAACGGTTATTAACCTTTGACGTCATTCAAACATTTTGTTTAAGCATCTGACCAATCAACGTGCTCGAATGCGGCTTTCCCAACATTGCTATTTAACGGACCCAGTCAGAAGAGCTGGGTCCGTAGTACAGACTAGCTGAATAACATGCCGATATACCATGTTACCTTACATTATTAATAAAATAATTGTACATGTATATACACATTATGACATTTTGTTATATGGCAACTTAAGGTAGATTAGAAGTACCAAATAAACTACCACTTACTCCATTAATAAAATCATAAACGTTACATTTCTTTTTTCCCCGTACATTTATGTAAATATTCTCGTTATAAAATACGACCCATTATCACATAATGTCTTATAAAAGCACATACACATATCACATATATTCAATCATGGACCAAATGGGACAAAAGGAAAATTTTGATAAATTTTCATTATGCAAATTTGAAATTAAAACACCCCACAGTGTATCTACTTCTATTTTGTAAAGAAGACTAATTCCTTTTAATGATTAAAATTCATAATAATGCACATATTTGCGGTCATGTTTCATGCCAAAAAGTGTAAACAATATTTCATTTTCATCAATTTTTATTTAACAAAAATATGTGTACTTAACAATAATTTTAACGTGATATCACCACGCCTTGTAATATCGCAAACCATGACATAAATGTGATGCAATGTTCGGTAGTATTTCCGGTGATGGTCCGGTCACAAGAACTATTGACAACAAAGGTGAGTCGTCTTTAATTTCCCCGTATTTACTTGTTTTAGAAAGAAAATAAAAAAGATCAGGAAATGTTGTACTATATATTGACGGATACCCTGTTCACGCATACAGGTTCTTTTCAGAAACGATGCTTTGTTTGTCTGTAATCATTTCTGTTAATGAAATGGCCGTTGCGAATTTCGTCAATTTTTGGCAAGACGGCTGGTAAACAAGTGATTTCATTACCATTTGCCCAAAGGACTTTAGCTTTATAAATAAGAAGAAAGTTTGATGACGGGTCTTCCCTCAAGCGAGATATTGTGGTTTTGAAAAAAAACCCACTGCCATTCAACATTTCAGCAATACTCAACATACATGTAATTCGATTTTATATACATATTTTAATGACACGGGTATTTTCAAAAAGAAAAATATGCTAAGTGAAGTGTATTCATTTGTTTTAAATAAACTAGGATTTAGTGGCATTTGGCTAATATTTCAAATATAAACTATTCTATATTATTTAAACAAATTAAAGTGGTAAACTTAAAACGAAACTCACGTTCTAAAAATAAACAGCATTTATATACTGTTTAAGAACTTCTGTAGAATGGCCGAGCAGTTTGAATGGCGTCACTGTTTAGTAAGCGTTTACTAGCCATGGATTGTGGAACAGGCATGGCATTCCCTACCTTTTCCCTAACCACCAGAATGCTCTGTTTGAAGTCTGTATGCTCCTTATAATATATTGTCATTTACAAATAAAATATATAATAACAATTTTGCTCAGAAGGACTACCTTAAGTTCAATGACTGATTTTAAATATATTCAACTGTCTGAACAAAAAAATATTGAATTAAATTAGTAAAAATGAATGTTTAGATTTGATATTATATTTGACTGTTCAAGGATTTATCTATTAGCTATGTGTTTATATTTTATGCTTATGATCTAAAAACACCAGTCTAACCTAATACCCGATATCTCCTGAGTGAGATATATTATATCCTTATGTAAAATCACGGAATTCCCTGTCACAGAATTCACGGAAGTCTCACAGTTCATAGCATTCTTATTTATTTACTAGACAGTGACGTAATTTAACTTCCGTCGAAGCAACTGACCAATCAGCGTTGATGTATGTCGTTGGTATGATCGGGTTTTATAGGTTCCTGATATTCTGATATTGCTATTTTTAAAAGCTGTGTTGTCATATAGTTTCTTAGTTTGACTGTGTACACTTTTATAAATGGCGATAATCCGTATTTGCGAATAGACAACACACTTTAAATATCATGTTACACTTGTATACTAAATATAGAACACAAAATATGCACTCCCACTGATAAAATCGCATTTGAACTTTAACTGGTCCTTGACAAGGTTAGAGTCAATCTGTCGTAGACTATATCGTGTGCATATATCTGGAGATAAGAGAAATGACTTATTATAGAATAATAACATTAATTCTGACAGCATCTGGTCTTGGTAAGCTTTAAACCACATTCTATTATAATTTTGTTCTTATCGTATAGGAAGGAAATGTGATATGTTCCATACATATTTGCAAAAATACTTTTATGTTGCATGGTTTGAATTATTTTATTAAGAGCGCAGACTTATTTATGACAGCAACAAGATAGAGATAGACTTTCAGTACTTCAAGCTAGTATATATACGTTGATAAATAATATTTATAAGCATGATTGTGTTTCGGCCCATACATACGTCTCTTGTTATCATGTTACGGCGTGCGACAGAGTGACGTTTGATGCATCTTCCACCCCTTTGATATACTATTCAGACACTGGACAGCTGCACTTTACGAAAGGTAACGACGTCCTAATAGTTATTAAAAGTAATTAAAATTCTTAAAACAGGGCTGCAGTTATTACAAACAATATATGATTTTTTTTCTATATTCTACTGTTGTAATTTCGTGTACAAATAAATGCCAGTCACACAAACTGACAAGGTATTATTTCGTATCTGCATCATCATACTTATATCATAGTTTCAATCACGTTTATTCTTAAATTGCATACTATGATTCCTATAACATATGCGTTTACGATTGCTCTATTACCTCAATGCTAGAATTGATGTTTTTTTATATTCACAGGACTGGTTATTTCTACAGACTGCCCGGACCAATGGGTGGCTTTTCAAGGATCATGCTATCTTTTCCCCCGAGACAAAGCCATGACCTTCTTTGAAGCCGAGGTGACTACTATCATAATTTTTTATTTGCACATGTTTTTTTGTGCATTTTTTTTCCAGCAGTATTTCAGTTATATAACATTGGTCAGTACTCTCCAAATCTAATCATCGCTTCTGGGATCTACTAATCAGTACAAGACATGTCACATCACCAAACGTCACTGACTTCTTCCCTGCATATTCAGAGGTAGGGAACTCTTGGATCTAGAACAAATGTACCAAATTCACAATCACTCATCATAAAAACTGCATCCGGGTGCGGACTGGAATTCACGACCCATGCATTGAAAGTCAGACGCGTTATCGATTAAGCTTACCTTGTACTTTGTTACAATTTATCATACAACCGCAGCAATGGTCTAGCGATAGAGCGTCCACTGGGTCATACCAAAGACTTGGAAAATGGTTTCTTGTTTTGTGCTCAGCATTTAGAGGACAGTTATCGGTCTTGTCGGCCCTGTGTCGGTATAGTGTGACTGGGTGGTGTATAAAATGTATCATACCATGTGCCGGCGACATGACACTCCAGTATGATATAACGCTTAGAATACAGTGTCAAGTAGACATCGTTGCGATATGACTGAAATATTGTTGAACGCGAGATGGGTCAACGAATATAGCCATCACATACTATTAAGTCCTATACATATTATTTACTAGTACTTTCACAATATGACCCTTTGTAAAGGAATATATACATGTATACCCTAAACGATTTTTTAAAAAAGCCAATATGAAGCGCATGGTCTAGTGGTAGAACATCGGTCCCATGATCGGAGGGTCGTGTATTCGATCCTGCGCCGCGGCTATGTGTGGTGTCCTTGAGCAAGACACTTTTTTCCGTATATGGCCGCATATGGCTTAGTACTGGTTCAACCCAGGAATACTTCGAAAGAAATTTGTATTAGTTGTAATTACTTGTTTCACAATCGAAGTAATATAAATAAGTTTATACTACAAGAATATAACTAAATAAAACAAATGCTTATCGTGTACAGGTACCGAAATATCATATGTAGTCTAGATATTTTGAAATCATATTTGCCGATTCGCCTCTGAAAGCGTATGTACATAAATCATACAACAATCCGGTATTTGCCTATATTGTCCGACTACCAAGTCAATGGGATAATGAACAGGAGGTTTGCAATAATTGCACATTGGGAATAAAACTATAAAATCGTACACGAAATACATAATTATATTGTGATCGAAAGAGACATTATGTAGTCTAGTAAAACTTTCACCTGGCACTTGGAACAAATCGTTAATGATTAACATCTGCCGTTTTTGAAACTTTGCAGCGCCTCGTTACAGCTTAACCAGTTTTCCTTCTGAACCCGATATTAATAGTATGTCAGTTTTACAACACAAACTATATTTATGTTTACATGTCAAGTAGCTAGTAGTCACACAGAGCAAAGTAAAACTACATGTATATGAAAGTAAGAAGATAAAAAAATATTCTTACTAACAGCAGGATCAGTTTTTCAGTATAGACTTTTCGGCTATAGATGGTATATCATATATACATGCATTTGTTATTTCTGAACCAGCTATTATTTGTCATTTGCAGCATTACTGCAACCAGCACCACGGGAGCCATTTGATCCACGTTGACAACAAGATGGAGAACGCCTTTATAAGAGATTACCTACAAGGACTTAAAGGAGGTATATCTATATCAGAATCTGTAAAAAAATGTGAAATTGGAAATAAATATCATGCTTATGTATTCTGACTGATCCCTTATAACCGTTAGGATATCTATATAAACGAGCCAACATATTTATAAAAAAAATTAAAAAGTGATTTGATAACTTGACATGCGCGCCCAGGTTATACTTAATATATTTTCTGCTCAAAATTGCAGCACTTAATAAGAATATCGCATGAAAAAAAGTTAATCATATTGTAATATTAACATTCGTGATGTATTTCATTCAATCATAAAAGTGTGTCGTTCCCATTAACGAATTCCCGTGAACGGTCGTCATAGACAGAGAATCCTACATTAGTAGTATTGAATTTATTAAACGAGTTAAAAGATATATTATGCAAGGCTCTTGTTTATGTATCAATCGCTTGATGAATTGTTCATTATGCAAATTTAGTTTACATACGGATTTAATTTAAGATTTAGAATATTTAACTGTATCTAAATGTATTCTGCATGTAGATGCCGACCGTTGGATAGGGCTTACCGACGAAAATATTGAAGGTATATGGCAATGGTATGTCACGGATACTGCACTCTCTTTCGACGACTGGGCTCATGGGGAACCCAACTCCGACCATCGTGATGAGGACTGTGCCGCATTCGTGCCCGGACTGGACTACCATTGGGCAGATCTCGGATGTCTGGAAAAATACCAGGCACTCTGTGAGATTAGGTACCAATAATTTTGTTTGTATAGTTAAGCATTCGACCAGAGTGAAGCGTGGCCCAGTGGCAGAACATCGGATCCAAGATGGGGATGAGAGTGGAGAGATCATCAGCAACGACTATGTGTGATGTCCTTGAGCAAAACACTTAGCCTATCTCAGAACCTGATATCTCCTGAATCAGGTCTATTAGCCTTCAGTGAAAAAGCATTTTATGCCTGTCCTACACTTCTTAACAATTGAACGCTTACTAAACTTTGACGTCATTCAAACTTCAGTTGAAGCAACTGACCAATCAACGTACTCAAATGTGACTTTCCCACATTACTATTTAACCGGGTGAGTTGTGTCTGTTTTACCGACTACAAGACACTTTATCTGCATATGCTTAGTATTTGGTATAGCCATAAATACTTTAAACATAATTTGCCTATAATAAGAACTAGCTTCGCAATCCCAGTAAAATAAATAAATGTAATTTATTAAAGTTTAATATATCAACATACACTAGACTGACATACAGGTTATGGTCATCCGTGGCCGAGTGGTCTAAGGCGCCGTCTCAAGATCACACACCTCTCATCGCTTAGGTCGTAAGTTTGAGTCCTGCTCGCTCCAAAAAAACTTTATATGAGATAGTTTGCCAGTTATATACGGAAGAACGGTGATTCTACTCAGATTCATTCTGAGGTCTTCCTCCACCTTTAATAGTAGATATGCTATATATAACCGCAAATGTGTCGAAAAAAAAACCATTCAAAATATGTTTTTTTAAAATCTTGGTTACCTTGATTATCTACCTGCAGGTAGAGTAAGTAAAACAACCCGGATACACTTACACTGGTCCACTACACTTGTACAAATAATCAAATACGTGTACATGGTGTTTGACAATTATCCATAAAATAAAATGGGTATTATTCCTACACCAGGTTGTTGAACCCCAACAATTTATTTGCAATGTTGGACAGATAATTCTCAATAATTTTAGTCAGCCCCTTTTATATCAAACATATTTGGAATCCCTTCAAAAATGATTTAAATATTTTTGTTAAACACCTTAATGTGTAAAAAGGTAAACGATTTGTCTTGAATTAATTTCTGAAATATTAGTAAAACAGTACTTCAGAATTCGATAATTTTGTACCTTTTAAACACTCAATTTTGCCGATGTCTTATAAGCAATATATGATAGATAATATACTGTAGTTAACATTTGATTGTTTCTGCTTATATTTCAGTTATGGAATTGGCGGCGTTGACATTGTTGGATAGTTGAAATGGAGTGTTATTGACAATAAATATATCTTACCACTTTACATTTTGTAAATGATTTCACATCAGTATACACGTTCGACATTTGTCGATTCTAAACTTAATATGGTTTATTTGCTTTATGCAGATACACCACATACTGTGTTGTCTTTGTTGACCCCCCAGAAGAGAAACTATATATCAAACACCGCATATATGTAACTTTAACCAGCACTTTTGACTACCGTGTGAAAACTGATTTGACTACCTATTTCAACAATTTCCGAATTATTCCAATTACTTTCAAATTTAATGATTCAGATTGGTCATTGTTATCCTTAATGTTCTTTTCTTTTTTCAAGTCAAAACTTCTAGGATATTGCTTCGATGCATTTTGAGAAAATACCTAAAATGTCAGGTGGCGGATTAGCTGTTCCGTTCAGTATTGTTTATAGAACAAATCAAAAATATAATACTAGTATATAAATCAACAGGCAACGTATGGATATATATAACACTAGCATTTTATTATTCGATACTCGCCTATTACACAATTGCAACCTTTTACCTTTTCACTGAAGTGGTGGATGGACAATTCACGCGTTGTTAAAAAAACCTAAAGATTTTGTTAAGACTATTTTCTAAACGGTTCATAACATTTTTTTTTTCTGAAGATAAAAAGATTAAAATCTAGCCTAGCATATACAGCAATAATGTATTAGTTTTTCTAAAGTAGTTCTACAGTCTGTTTGGATTTACAAGACGAACCTACTCTAGATCTGTTGAGGATGGCTTTTTAAGAAACTGCAAGTGCTAAAACATAACTTACATTTAAGTTGTTATTTTTAATAGCGGATTCATAACTTATATGGAAAACATACAATATAAAACTTTTCTCACCCTCTCTCAGCATCACAGAGTAATATAACAATGGTTGTTTGACAAGTAATTTTCTACACACAACTATTTAATAATCGCCTACACCATTAAATGAATTTATAAATAATAAATAACGATAACTTATTTTGAATTTGTTCTAATTGAATCAAAATATAACATAATTATAGACAGTAAAAAATTATAATTTTTTATAATTAATTCCAAATTTTGGTAAGAGAAATGAAATTCGTATATGTTTTATTTCACTGGCCAATGAAAAACAATTCAGCTGAGCAGAGCTAAAATGACCAGTTTGCATTTTATTGGTTACATGATGTGTTTTGCTGGTACGTCGGAACGTTGCAACACGTTTCACGTGTTCTTGTCGTGGATTTACATTAAAATGCATGCGCTCATACAGCGAGTCGACAACGTGGCTGTTCCCTCGGGCTTTACGAACATTAAACTTGATTCATATTTTCATCACCTGATTAAAACTTAAAGTTGGACATTTAATCCTTAAATGAATTATACGACTAATCGTTGTATTTCTTTTGTTTCAATCCAATAACGAAAATATGTGAGGTGCTTATTTACTAACCAGAGCACCATTGTTATGATTAGTCACATTTTTACATTTTGTGTGCCGGGCCTGATTAACTCAGTCAGTTATGCGTCTGATTATCAATCCAGGGGTCGTGAGTTCGAATCCCAGCCCGACAGCAGTCTCCGTGATGATTGTTATACGACATTGCGTCTAATTTATCATTCGTCTCCAACCGCTGATTCAAGTGGAGAAGTTATCAGTTACTTGCGGAGATTGGGTGTGCTCAAATACTGGTTAACATTTCAAGATCCCAGGAAACAGTGGCTAGGTTAACTGATCGTCTGTTAGCCCTCGATGGGATAAAAATGACGCTAAATATTCAATCAATCAATCAATTTCATTTTGTGTTGGGTTGTCATGTGTTTTCAACTGTCAAGGATATACGAAGGGTTATTTAACTTAAGAGAAACTGATTTTAGTATAGAATAGGGTATATCAATATCAAACTGTAACTAAAACAAAATGAAGTCCAATCTTTATTCAGCAACCTCACCAAATATCAACTCATTGGTATTGAAATTGACAAACTCTCGCATCTTTTATATCTAATATATACATGCACCACTGTTTACAGATTTATAAACACCTGTAAAACGACTGGGTAATTAGCCAATTTTGTTTGATTACGCCAATTTAATAAATTCACATGCTATCGAGGACTAATGGAGATTAACAAAAAGAAAGCTGAATCACGTATCGTTTTTCAAGATAGATTGTTTTATAAAAATGTTCATGGTTTTGAACAAGTCTGCCATTCAACATTTCGGCAATAATCAAATAACATAGTTCGATTTTGTATAAATAGTTTAATGACAATGTTATTTTCTATTTTTTTTTAAATCAACTAGGATTTGGTGACATTTGACAAAATTTCAATTTATATGTAAACTAGATCATTGTATTTAAAGGCAAAGTGCCACCATTGGAAAAAGGAAGTGCTTCCGTGGGGTAGTCGCACAATGGCGGTTATAAATAATCCTCGTTTCTTCTTCTTTAAAAGTTCATTTTCCTTATTTCAATGCTCTTTTTTCTATTTAAATTACATTATTGATGTATTTTGAACATTTTGATAGCATTGTCATGTTTGAATTGTGAATTTAGAAAAAAAAAATTGATGCTTAGAAATTGGGGTATGAATACATGATTTCGGAAGTCTACTTTCACTTTGTTAACAGTGAACACACTGAGCAGGTAAAAAATATCTTATGACACATGACCCCTACTTTTCTCATCATATTTTGATAGTGCAGAGGTTGACAAACAGTAAAATGTAGGTTTCACTTCTTTCTTTTGGGACTCTGTATGAGTGACAAGCCATCAAACGTTTATTATTTACAGTAGAATAAAAAACAAAAATTAATGGTGGATTAACACCTAAACCAAAAATCTACAGACTAACACGTATATATTTTGACTGCATCTGTTCAGACTATACCGAAACACCAAGTTATAATAGTGTCGTGTTGATTTCAAATATGACCGTGAAACGTGATTACTTAGTAACCATTATAAATTGTGTTTCGTACGTGTACCCACACCGTATAGTTTTTATATCTTTGTTTTTGATGTAATGGTGTTTGATGTTTAAATTTATCTTTGATTTAAAAGGGAATTAAAGAGTTTGTATATGTTTATAATCTCAAAAAACGGTAGTCTACAGCATTGCATGATGTCTCTCGTTTCAGATTTGTTGTAACCTTATGTGAAATCATGAAATACCCTATCGATGCCACAACTCATAGAATTCTAATTTGTTCATTATTCAACTGTGATGTATTTTTTAACTTCCGTTGAAGCAATTGACCAATCAGCGTGCTGATATGTCATTTGTATGTAACGGTCTCTAGCAAGGTCTGTGTTTTCCAGGCTACAAAACCTGAGCCTGATATTGTAAGTTGTTTCTCTTTTTCACTGCATCCCGTGCTTTCAAAGGACCCTTTGTCGCATATTTTCTTCGTATAACAGTTTCCAGTTTTGTAATTTACCATACTCCGTCTTTGAGTATAGGTAACGCACTTGTAATATTCACGTCACGTTTCTATGCTAAATAAAGAACTCAAAATGTGTAGTCCCACTGATAAAATCGTTTATGAACTTTATCTAGTCCTTGACTTAATTAGTGTCGATCTGTCTAGACTGTATTGTGTTTTTGCATCTGGATATAATAGAAATGACTTGTTATAGAATAATAGCTTTAATTCTGACAGCATCTGGTCTTAGCAAGCATCCAACCACATTCTATTATAATTATGTTTTTATCGTAAAGCAAGGAAATGTGACATTTAAGTACATATTTTAAAATTCACTTTTTATGTTGCATAGTAATAATGGTTTAGATATTAAGACACAAAAACTTTACAATAAAAATCAGTCGTAAACTACATGAAATTGAAACTACTCGTACGTTTTCAATGGAACGTTTTTGAGAACATATTGTGCAGAATGTTTTAAAATATAATTTAATATTGATAATATGTGGTTGTTAGTTTGCAAGCAATGTAAAGAATCAGATCGTCGGTTTGAAAGTTTGTTCAGTGTGCAGAATTTCAAGCTAGTAGCTATAGCGTAATGCGATTGTTGCATTCCTTTTTTCAAACTGTTCATACAGAGTGACGTTGGCTACATCGTGAGGTCCCCCAAGGTGGCGTTTTACCACTGAGCGTTCCAAGGCGGTAACCCCTGTTATTGCTTCTTCTTTATATTGGAATGGCCTTCTATCTGTTATTGCTTCTTCTTTATGTTGGAATGGCCTTCTATCTGTTATTGCTTCTTCTTTATGTTGGAATGGCCTTCTATCTGTTATTGCTTCTTCTTTATGTTGGAATGGCCTTCTATCTGTTATTGCTTCTTTTTCATGTTGGAATGACTTCTATCTGTTGCTGCTTCTTCTTTATGTTGGAATGGCCTTCTATCTGTTATTGCGTCTTCTTTATGTTGGAATGGCCTTATATATGTTGTTGTGGTGGCTCTGTTCTTCGAAGTCTACGTTTCCTGTCGAACTTAGTTGTTGTTATTATTATCGCATTGCTTATGATTCAAGCATAGTTTGATTTTCCTAAGAGTTATAAATCCACCAATCAAGTTTATTCAGCTATCGGCAAAATTTGGTCATTGACAATGTTTTACAAATACATATGGCAAAAACAATCATATTTTCAAGGATATTTTTCTTATTACAAGAGATTTTTGAGATTTTGAACAACATTTTTCCATTTTAGACTACATAATAGTATATGAATACTTACTGAGTGTATATCAAGCTATGGAGCCTAATTATTTAATACGAATATCGTTATCATTTATCCATACTCTAGGAGAACATTCTTCATATTGAGTGTACCATCAGATTAAAGACATTATCAGCCGTTGATTTTCGAAATGAAATCGACATAGAACAAGAAACGATTACTAGTATATATTAAGAAATTATCTGCTTCATTTGTATAATGTATTAGTCTTCACATTTGTTGCTCAATACATAGAATCAGACACTGATACAGGTTTATATTTAATTTATGTTAATAACCAGGCAGTGCTAATGTTTACATGAGGGACATTCAAAATGTTTTAAAAGTGTGACTTTAAAAATGGTTTCATTATTTCTACAAAGAGGCATTATAACAAACTATGTCAGAAAATAAAATAAAAAATACAGGTCACCATGCTTGTTACAAAGTTACAGTGCTAAATGTTATCTCCCCTTTTCATAAAATGGCTGCAATCGATGCATTTTCACACCAATTCAATAAATAAAAATGTTCTACGTGGGGAATTGTTTCATTCTTTCTACAAAGAAGCACAACAACAAACAATATCATGAAATAAAATAAAAAATACATGTCACCTTGCTTGTTACCAAGCTACAGTGCTAAATGTTACCACCCTTTTTAAAAATGGCCGTAAATGATGCATTTTGACACCAATTCAATAATAAAAAAAGTTCTAATGCGGAGAATTGTTTCATTATTTCTACAAAGAGGCATTATAACAAACTATGTCAGAAAATAAAATAAAAAATACAGGTCACCATGCTTGTTACAAAGTTACAGTGCTAAATGTTACCTCCCCTTTTCATAAAATGGCTGCAATCGATGCATTTTCACACCAATTCAATAAAAAAAAATGTTCTACGTGGAGAATTGTTTCATTCTTTCTACAAAGAAGCACAACAACAAACAATATCATGAAATAAAATAAAAAATACATGTCACCTTGCTTGTTACCAAGCTACAGTGCTAAATGTTAACTTCCCTTTTCATAAAATGGCCTAAAATTGTCAAAATTGTAAAAATTATCTATTGTAAATTTTTATAAATGAAGTTTCATTGCAGAAGTAACTTTCATATTTCTAAATGATGCACTAAATAGCAATTATAATATTTGTAATTTATAATGTAATTACTGTTAAATTGCTTTTATACATTTCATATATACTGGATAATTGATGAACATCAATAGTTGTAAAAGTTTGAAATGTTAGAGGCCTAGTGGTAAAACCATGTACTGTCAATCAAGGTTGGATCACCAGTGACCTGCTACTCAACATAATATCTTCAGAGTTTTATCTACGAGTCCATTCAAGTCATTTTTTCTGGTATTTATCTTGGCTATAGTAGTCGCACTGTCATCCATTATTATTACATTAACTTGAAATTTTTATTCCTGTACTGGGCTACTTCCAACTTTAATCTTTGAATTGTCATTAAAATTTTAGAACACTGCCTGGTGAACTGGTAGTGATTGTTCTTAATTTTTCATAATATGTGCATTTCCTAGTCTTCTGGAAAAGCATCATATGTTTTTCAAATACTTTATGTTAACATGGTCCCAGTATCTGATTTACTGTCACAATCCATTCTTCTGGCAACGCATATTGTAATAAATTGGCCTAGTCCTGGTATACTACTTGACTGACTTCATCACTGAAAATTAAAGGAAGCTTATATGAGATAAAGAAATAAATGACAATGTTTGTTTGTATGTAAGCTTAATTTACATCATCACCAGTTTCCCATTTGGGTGATGCACCCAGAAGAGTGAACAGTTTAGACTTTTCAGGTTTGTGGGGGATTGTGCATGAAACAAATATCATAGAAACCTAATCATATGTTTCACCTTATTCTTTTGCTTGGTGTATAGCACCATCATAAAAGTCCTCAGTTTAAAGTCCCATCTGAATGACAGTTAGCACTGTAAGTTAGCCAGCCTCAGGTATCAAACTCTCAACCCTGAGCTAGAAGTATCGTGCTCTACCGACTGAGCTCATCGGTCTGGCTAAAAAAACGACAATGTATTTTAATAAAACAGCACAATATATGGGTATAGTTTGACAACTCAAGGGCTATAACTGAGCAGCAATTCCTGTTATGATATCTATGTTCAAACCATTGAACAAAATCTTATGGTTATAAACTTGCATACATGTATGTGGACATTTTTTTACTGAATGAAACTGTTATGTTATGTAACAGGCAGTCAAGGGGTTGCAAGCTCAAATCCCCACTTGGCCAGTCTCTGTGATGATTTAAATATATGCAAATTCCAACATTGTGTCTCATGTTCATTCATCTTTAATCACTGATTCAAGTGGGAAAGTTGTCAGTTATTTGCACGGATATTGGGTGTGCCAAACAAGTAGTCACAGGTTTGATCCCCCTCAGATCATCTGTTTATTTTCATGATTATTTTATTGCAATCCATAGTAGAAATAAGCTGAAACGGTTAAATTACATTAATAATTACCATTGGCCCCTTTTGATGATTGTCACTCTTTCATTTAGTGTTTCTGTACACGTTGTCTATGTCACGATATTGATTGTCTCTTCATAGTTAATGAAACCACTACAGGTATTTAAAGCACCGACATCTCAATCCATCTGTAACCTGAGCCTCTGTTTAGCATTCCTGAAATGTGTTGAATAGTTTCTTATTTTCATAATTCACGTAACAATTTTCTGTTTAACAGAAAACACAGAACATGACGGTGTATACATTTATTTTTAACATTTACTCAATGTAAGAATACTGCTCGAATCCCCGTCTGGCAACATCTCCAGGATGATAGATATACAGCATTATGTATCTTTATCAATCGTCTCTCATCGCTGATTCAAGTGGGAAAGCTATCAGTTACTTGCGGAGATGGGGTATGCTCAAATACTGGTTAATTCCAGGAAACAGTGGTTAGGTGATCGTCTGTTAGCCCTCGATGGCATGAAAATAATGTAAATATTCAACCAATGAATCACTTTTTATAGTTGTTCATCTCTAGAAATCATAAAGTAAGTTATCATTTTATGTGATACATTAATATTGATCAGTGAGTTACGATAAAGCATCAACTAACCTTATACTCAATTGCTTTGTGTTGATGTCAAATGATATTGGACTTTTCCTGTTTAATCGATGTGTCTTGTTTGTTTCCACTGTTCTTATACTTCCACATATACAGTTTATGTATAACGTTGACCCATATAAGTGTATTCCATAGTGTCCTTCAATTCCAAACTTTTACATGCATCAGGTCAGCTAAATGTCCAAATTCAAGATTTATTCTTCCTTGTCTCCATCCCGGTATGAATAATATTGTTTCAGGTAAATTCATTATGTATTCAGCGCTTTGGAACAAATTCACAAATGATCCATATCCGAAAAAATGAGTTATCCGAAATGTTACCACTACGAGTATTGATTATATTTTCGTAGTTGTTTCTTCGATTTCGTTATGTACAAGCACTTTTGGTGGTTTAGAACGAAAAACAATATACTCTTCTGTGCTTTCCGATCGCTTCCTTGACAAAATTTACATTTCTGACACCTCGAAATGAAAATACTTCGCTTTGTAAATATCCTAATGCGACTCGACTTTTAATTAACCAAACGGCGACATTAGACCCCGAAACTGAAAGTAACAGAAAGCAATTATGCGCGTAGCGATGCGCAGTAACAACCCGCAGAAACGTCTTTAAATCTAATTGATAATTAAAAATATATTGTGGAACGCATGGCCCAGTGGTAGAACATCTTATCTTAGATTGGGTGTCATGGGTTCGATCCTTCACCACGGCCATGTGTCCTTGAGTAACAAACTTTATCCGCATATGGTACTGGTTATATCCAGGAAGACGAGAGCGTAATTTGTCTAAGTTGTAAGAACTTCGGGAGTCCACCGTGGACTTCAGTTCGAGACCAGTTCACTCTAAATCTTTATGTGAGAAAGCGTGCTAGTTACTTACTCGTGAAAGGACGGTGGTACTATTCACATTAAATCTGAGGTTTTCCACCACCAATAAAACTGGACATGCCATAAATAACCTGAAATGTGTCGAAAATGAAATGGAATAATTTTCACAAAAGGCCGCCAAGATAATATTTTGAACCTGCACCCGTTCGCCGTCACAATTTTTATTTTAGTGTTTATTTAATAATAATATTTTTCGATTAGATATGTGCAATATTCTATTGCAAATGTTATCCAATACTAAAGTTAAAAGTTTGACTATTTAAAGATGTCTCCGTAATGAGTTATCAAGATTTTTTTAAAAGTCTGGTCACTTCCACAGACTGTCCGGATAAATGGGTGGCATTTCAAGGATCTTGCTGTTTTTATTCCCCCGAAACACACCATTGACCTTCTTTGAAGCCGAGATAATAATTAGTATTATTAATCTTTTTTTAGGTTCGCAATTTATTTCAACAGTATTTCAACCACGAAGGTCATGATCAGCACGCCTAATAATCATTTCTGGGTTCAGCTCGGCCGTTTAACATTACTATTCACACATTATCTCTATAAGTCACTGGCTATTTTCTCATATAGTCAGGGGTTCATGACCAATCAACAAAGAGACGAACTAATGACCGCTGGATTGGTAGTCAAGCAGGTTACCGTTAGAGCTAATTATTGGTATCAAGCATTAAACGAAAAGTTGATTAACACGTATCACATTCTTATAACTTGTGAACATCCACACAGAAGAAAATACATGTCCAACAGGACAAAATCATCCTCATAAATTATTAATTCTGCCTATATACTTTATATAATTTATAACTGTTTCGACTATATACTTTGTATAATTTATTACTGTTTTGGCTATATACCTTATACAATTTATTACTGACTATATACTTTATATAATTTATAACTGTTTTGGCTATATACTTGATATAATTTATAACATTTTTGGCTATACACTTTATATAATTTATAACTGGCTATATACTTTATATAATTTATAACTGTTTTGGCTATATACTTTATATAATTTATAACTGTTTTGGCTATATACTTTACATATTTTATAACTGGCAATATACTTTATATAATTTATAACTGTTTTCACTATATACTTTATATAATTTATAGCTGTTTAAGTTTAAAGGGAATGTATATTTTTGGGACTGATGTTCAAATATCAACTCCATCATAACACGTATAAACGTTAACCACAAAGAGATATTACGTAACATTAACTGTATTTAATATCGAAGACATTATCAACAGTATATTACCAGTTTTTTTCTGATATGACCAGAATTTTGTCCATTTCCATATTAGAAACGATATTGAGGGCACTGGAACATTTTATACAATATTTCCATCATAAAGTTTAAGATTTGTAATTAAAAAAGAAAGAGAAAATACATATAATATATATCAAACTTGACATGCCTTTTTGTATTAATACGTAAATGTTAACGCAATTTGAAACTTGACGCTGTATTGTAATTAACACAGCAATTTTGTATTTGTTATATTCGTGTTTGTGATACATGTCCTGTTGGATAGTGTTATATTTATAAAAAACTTTGAAAGCGAAACCCCAATTGATAGTTGTTAAGATTTATTATAAGCATTTGATCAAATATCAATTTTGATAATTCATAAATCATAACCAGAAATATGTAAACCAAAATATTATTTTTTAAAATATTGTTTTTATTGTCGAACGTATGCATTTAATGTTTAACCCCATCATTTAACTATTTTCACTATTATTTTGAATATAATTCCGTTAAGAAGTGATTTATTTATTCACCCCATAGTCTGGCGTGGAACAAGAGGAGTCATTCCTCCTACAAAGCTGGGCCCGATTAGCTCAGTCGGTTACGCATCTGACTATCAACCTAGCAGTCTTGAGTTCGAATACCCGCCCGGCAACAGTTTCCGTGATGATTAATATACGACATTGTGTCTCATTATCATTTGTCTCTCACCGCTGATTCAAGTGAATAAGTTATCAGTAACTTGCGGAGATGGGTGTGCCCGAGCACTGGTAAACCTTTCAGGATCCAAGGAGACAGTGGTTAGGTCAACTGATCCTCTGTTAACCCTCGATGGCATAAAATCGACGCTAATTATTCATCCAATCAATTCATTCAATCACTTAATTTAATCAATCAATACTGCTACAAACTGTAAAGTACACTACAAGTTATTCTTACCTCAGTCTCAGCAATAAGTGTGTACACCAGCATTTTCTCATTACTTTTATAACACATGACGTTACAGACAATACTAAATGGAATACTCGGTATCCAAAAGATTTTACTTTCATATGCTTTCATAGGGTACCATGTCTAAGTCAGCACTTCAAATGTCTTTGAAAAGATTACTAAACTCTTGCTTAGAAATGCCTGAACATTTCCGAAAACAAAGCAGCAATAAAAACCCTTTAACCACACACACGTTGTAAGCAACTATATATTTCCTTTTCAATTGAAAATAAATCTGAAATTGTATTTGCAATAAATGAAAGATGATTAATGCAAGGAACGTTTGTTACAAAAACTGCCATACGTATGATTTTCCAGACGTCACGTAAGATAACTACCTCGGAGAGTATGAAAGTAGGAAGCCAACAGAAACAAATATTTCTCTTAATATGATATCACGTTATATGCATATTGTATAAGTTATTATACATCTGACATTTCTAAAACAGTTCTTATTGGGTTTTTTTTCAGCACTATTGCAGCCAGCACCACGGAAACCATTTGATCCACGTTGACAACAAAATGGAGAACGACTTTATAAGAGATTACCTGCAGAGACTTAACCAGTATATCAATTATATGCACCGACATATGCATTGCAACTGATATTATAGTAATACTATTATAAAATGTTTACACCGTTAATAGAAAACATGGTTACGAGGTGGATAAAAAGTTCGTTAAGATCTGTTTTTATTGTTTTTCAAATGGGGTTTAATGCCATTTTCAACATATTTCAGGTTATGTATGACATATCCAGTTTTACTGGAGGAGGACACCTCATACTGAGTCAACACTGAGTAGAATCATCGTCCTTACGCAAGTAACTGGCGAACTTTCTCACATAATGTTTTGGAGAAAGCGGGACTCGAACCTATAACCTTAGCGGTGATAAGAAAGTGATCTTGAGACGGCGCCTAAGACCACTCGGCCATGGAGGACCCGTTGTCGGATTGATACAAACTACGTGTAAATAAGATGACAACATCATAATTGCCAAAATATATGTTACTAGAAGCATGCAAAATGAAACGTAACTTCATCATCATATGAAAGTATTTGTTTATTAAAGTGTCATCTCTATTGAAAGGGCCGGCTACAATGAGCTTATGAGACACATTTATGTTGCACACATTTACTTCCCGAAAGCTATCCTTGCAATGCGTCACCGAGTTAGACATTCGGTATCCCTCAAACTAACTAGCTGTTGGGTGAACGACCGGCTACACCAGAAAAATCCCCAAGTGCTTTCACCATGATCTGTACCATTGACTAGGCCGGTCGCTCCTATCATCAAGGTTGTTCTTAACTTATCCAGTGAATAACCGCTTACGCCACGTATACACTAATGATCTACATACTGATGCACTAATGATCTACATACTGATGCACTAATGATCTACATACTGATGCACTAATGACCTACATACTGATGCACTAATGATCTACATACTGATGCACTAATGATCTACATACTGATGCACTTATAACCTACATACTGATGCACTAATGACCTACATACTGATGCACTTCTGATCTAGATACTGATGCACTAATGATCTACATATTGATAAACTAATGACCTACATACTGATGCACTAATGACCTACATACTGATGCACTTATGATCTAGATACTGATGCACTAATGATCTACATATTGATAAACTAATGACCTACATACTGATGCACTAATGACCTACATACTGATGCACTTATGATCTAGATACTGATGCACTAATGATCTACATATTGATAAACTAATGATCTACATACTTATGCTTTTTTCTGTTGCAGACTGGGGCATTTTCATAGCTTGAGTGGGATTTTTGTTCAATACAACACACAATTTGAGAACGTTGCGCTGTTTTTCTTGGTCAAGTGACGTTTTTTGTAATTTAAAGGTTCAGTTAACACAGATGATAATTGATTTTCTATCGTGTGTCTAATAGCAAATTAATAAGAAGGAAATGACACCGAAACGACGCCAACACTCACTTAGGAAATTTAACGTTTTCACACCATAAAGATGCAATTACCATGATATTTCAATAACAATATTGGATACAGGTTTGGCCCACGCCGCAGAAAAAATATATTGATTGATAAAATAGTGTGTAGTTTTTTAGTTAAGTTAGAATCTGTCGTCACGGCAGAATTGTATAAACAATAATTATTATAATACGATGTCGAATACGCGTTAACTGTACGTGAATGCTTTCGAATTATTTTTTCTTATACGCAGATAGATTTGCAAGCCTTGGCATGTGTTTTAAACCAACGATACATACTTACTTATTTCACAGAAAACGGGTATCTAATTATTTATAAAGTACATACATGATGTATAAGGGTATTCAATAATAACACTATATTCATTGATGTTAAGACATCGTTCCTATTTTTACAGTAAGAAATCGCTGCAAAGCAAATGTAAAAAAGTATATTCTACTTTGCATCACGCATAAACTACTAACTACTAACTTCTGTTTGAAATAATAGAACATACGTGCTTTTCCAGATTTATCAAGACGATTCGAACTTATGTTTGTCCATGCACATTGATATTGATATAGATTAGCCAAACTGTAAAACATACTTTACTTCTCGGAGTTTACCACCACAGGACTTCAATGTAACAAGATATGGAATTGTTTATCTTGTACATAACTATCCGAGTGTATATTTTGTTATCAGTGCTACAAACGGAGTATCAGTCTATCTTCGCCTAAGTCCGTTACACCTTGAGAATATATAAAACACATACAACAGAAGACGTAGTATTCAAATTACGCAGCATGTTTTCATGTAAAATAAGTTTCTTTATAAAAAGCTGTCAATATTTGCAGATGGCGACCATTGGATTGGGCTTACCGACGAAAACATTGAAGGTATATGGCAGTGGTATGACACGGATACTGCCCTCTCATACAACGACTGGGCTCATGGGGAACCCAACTCTGACCACCATGATGAGGACTGTGCCGCCGTCTGGTCTGGACTGGACTACCATTGGGCAGATCTCGGGTGTCTGGAAAAGTACCAGGCACTTTGCGAGATTAGGTAACATTTGTTTGTATAGTAAAACATGTCATTGTAGAGTACAAGGCCCATGGCAGAGCATCGGATCCAAGATATGGGAGTCTTGAGTTCGATCCTCTGCAACAGATATGTGAAGTGTCCTTAAGCAAGACACTTTATCCGCATATTATGCATAATCACGGTTCTACCGAGGAAGATTTTAAACTTGATATGTTTCATAATCGATGTAAAATAAATAAATGTAATTTATTAAAGTTTTAAATATAGATTTACATTATTGTCAGTTGTATTAGTATGAATGTCAGTCTTTATTTAATGAGGGTCGCCCAATTAGTTGGAACTAATCGTCTTTGCGACCATCTTGACCAATTTATTGATACAATACCTTTATATCTGTACCGCTTATACTTGTTTGAAAATGTGGCAATGAAATTCATCTGGTGTTTATTTGTTCTATCAGTATAAGTGAGATAGGCATCACATATACATTTTTGTCTACGTCTACGAAATGTTCGCTGTACACATTGAAGAAATTAATCAGTGCAACTTGAAGAAACCGATGCGGTTTTCTACAAAAACACTTGTTACTTTCAAGAAATAAGTGTTTATAAAGGTCGTCTGTAAATTGTATTCGTGAATGATTTTAGTGAAATCTTTCTTGACAGTTTACAAATGCAATTCGCTGATCACCAGAAATCCGAAAATTTGTTATTTTTTTAATTATATCGCAGAATCCGATATTTTTTTAAATCCAATACGCTATTGTGAAACTACACTACTCTGTTTTAGATGGAACCAATCTTATAATGAGTGTTTTAAGTATGATAGCAGATTTTTCTATTCATTTTATACCTAGTAACTGCACGGCTAAAACAGAAAACTCGTGCTTTAATTGTCTCAAACTAAAATATACCCCTAATACGGTAGGTGTTATCTAAAAACAGAATGACGTAGATCCACAATAGCGTATTTGGTTTATAGGACGACCCCAGCAGCTTCTGCGCATGCGTTCCAGTCCATATCGGATTTATGATAGATACACGAGTAGCATTTAGAGTGGGACGCGATATATTCGACAACAACAACACTTCACATACTGACCGCAAAATCCGTACTACAGAAGCAGAAAAGTACACTTTTTATGAAAATAAATTCATAAAATAACTTTATTTGTATGATAGCATTAACATAATCAGTGTTAAGTAGATTGTCCTAAAAATATCAAGATAAACGATGTTTCTTTAAACCTCGGTTCGAGATACTGAAACAGGTAAAGTAACACAAATTCAAATAGTCAGCTAATGTATAATGTATAAAGCGTTTGTCAATTATCCGTCAAATAAAACGGATATACTTGCCAAACCAGCTTGTCAAATGCTGGCATTTATTTGTATTGTTGCACTGATTATAATCAATTTCACACATCATTATTAGTCAGTTTCACTTGATAAATGATCTGTTTAAACAATATCTAAATGTGTGTAAACCATTAAGGTATATTTACAATGTGTCAATGAGTATTGCACTATTTTCTAAATGTTTACATTCCGAGACTTGTAAACAGTACTTCAAAATTAGATAACTTTGCAACTTTAAACAATTTACTGTGTCAATGTCAATTAGCACAAGCATCCTTCGAGAACTGTTTAATACCATACTGTAGTTAACATTTGCTCATTTGTACTTATATTTTAGTTATGGAAATGGTGGCGTTGACGTTGTTGCCTAGATGAATGGATTGTTATTGAAATTAAACTATTTTACTACTATACCTTTTATAATGATTTTGGGAATTTCATAATTTGGACAAATCCTGATATTGTTCCTTTAATATTAAATGGTTGCTAATTAATACAACTATTCAGCATGAAGTGCATTTTAAGATGGAGAAATTGAAAAAGAAAATGGCTCTGTACATTATATTTGAATCAGTGTACTGTTGAACACTGAGTAATATAATACTGTAATACAACAATTAATACTCTTGTCAGTCTGATCTGATAGTCATTAAGTTGAACACTGAGTAATACAAAACTGTTATACAACAAATGATACACTTGTCAATCTGATCTGATAGACTTTAAGTTGAACATTGAGTAAAACAAAACTGTAATACAACAATTGATACACCTGTCAATCTGATCTGATAGACTTTTAGGTGAACATTGCGTAATACAAAACTGTAATACAACAATTGATACACCTGTCAATCTGATAGGATAGTCATTTAGTTGAACACTGAGTAATACAAAACTGTAATACAACAATTGATACACCTGTCAATCTGATCCGATAGACATTAAGTTGAACACTGAATGAATAAGTACATAACTGTAATACAACAATTGATACACCTGTCAGTCTGATCCGATATACATTAAGTTAAACACTGAGTAATGCAAAACTGTAATACAACAATAGAAACACCTGTTTATCTGATCTGATAGACTTTAAGTTGAACACTGAGTAATACAAAACTGTAATACAACAATTGATACACCTGTCAATCTGATCTGATATACATTAAGTTGAACACTGAGTAATACAAAACTGTAACACAACAATTGATACACCTGTCAATCTGATCTGATAGACTTTTATGTGAACATTGCGTAATACAAAACTGTAATACAGCTATTGATACACCTGTCAATCTGATAGGATAGTCATTAAGTTGAGCACTGAGTAATACAAAACTGTAATACAACAATTGATACACCTGTCAATCTGATCCGATAGACATTAAGTTGAACACTGAATGAATAAATACATAACTGTAATACAACAATTGATAAACCTGTCAGTCTGATCCGATATACATTAAGTTGAACACTGAGTAATACAAAACTGTAATACAACAATTGATACACCTGTCAATCTGATCTGATAGACATTAAGTTGAACACTGAGTAATACAAAACTGTAATACAACAATTGATACATCTGTCAATCTGATCTGATAGACATTAAGTTGAACACTGAGTAATACAAAAATGTAATACAACAACTGTTAAACCTCTCAATCTGCTCTGGCAGATATTTAGTTGAACACTGAGTAATAAAAAAGTCTAAAACAACAATTGATACACCTGTAGATCTGATCTGATAGACATTAAGTTGAACACTGAGTAATACAAAACTGTAATACAACAACTGTTTTACCTCTCAATCTGCCCTAGCAGATATTTAGTTGAACACTGAGTAATAAAATAGTCTAAAACAACAATTGATACACCTGTAAATCTGATCTGATAGACATTAAGTTGCACACTGAGTAATACATAACTGTAATACATCAATTGATACACCTGTAGATCTGATCTGATAGACATTAAGTTGAACACTAAGTAATACAAAACTGTAATACAACAACTGTTTTACCTCTCAATCTGCTCTGGCAGATATTAAGTTGAACACTGAGTAATAAAAAAGTCTAAAACAACAATTGATACACCTGTAGATCTGATCTGATAGACATTAAGTTGAACACTGAGTAATACAAAACTGTAATACAGCAATTAATACACCTGTCAATCTGATCTGATAGACATTAAGTTGAACACTAAGTAATAAAAAAGTCTAAAACAACAATTGATACACCTGTAGATCTGATCTGATAGACATTAAGTTGAACACTAAGTAATACAAAACTGTAATACAACAACTGTTTTACCTCTCAATCTGCTCTGGCAGATATTTAGTTGAACACTGAGTTATACAAAAGTCTAAAACAACAATTGATACACCTGTAAATCTGATCCGATAGACATTTAGTTGAACACTGAGTAATACTAAACTGTAATACAACAATTGATACACCTGTCAAACTGAACTGATATATATTATTTTGAACACCGAGTAATACAAAAGTCTAAAGCAACAATTAATACATCTGTCAGTCTGAACTGATAGACATTAAGTTGAACACCGAGTTATACAAAAGTCTAATACAATTGATACACCTGTCAATCTGAACTGATATACATTATTTTGAACACCGAGTAATACAAAAGTCTAAACCAACAATTGATACACCTGTCAATCTGAACTGATAGACATTATTTTGAACACCGAGTAATACAAAAGTCTAATACAACAATTGATACATCTGTCAATCTGAACTGATATACATTATTTTGAACACCGAGTTATACAAAAGTCGTAAACAACAATTGATACACCTGTCAATCTGAACTGATAGACATTATTTTGAACACCGAGTAATACAAAAGTCTAAAGCAACAATTGATACATCTGTCAGTCTGAACTGATAGACATTAAGTTGAACACCGAGTTATACAAAAGTCTAATACAACAATTGATACATCTGTCAATCTGAACTGATATACATTATTTTGAACACCGAGTTATACAAAAGTCGTAAACAACAATTGATACACCTGTCAATCTGAACTGATAGACATTATTTTGAACACCGAGTAATACAAAAGTCTAAAGCGACAATTGATACATCTGTCAGTCTGAACTGATATACATTATTTTGAACACCGTGTAGTACAAAAGTCTAAAGCAACAATTGATACACCTGTCAATCTGAACTGATATACATTATTTTTAACACCGAGTAATACAAAAGTCTAATACAACTATTGATACACCTGTCAATCTGATCTGATAGATATTAAGTTGAACACTGAGTAATACAAAAATGTAATACAACAACTGTTAAACCTCTCAATCTGCTCTGGCAGATATTTAGTTGAACACTGAGTAATACAAAACTGTAATACAGCAATTGATACACCTGTCAATCTGATCTGATAGACATTAAGTTGAACACTGAGTAATAAAAAAGTCTAAAACAACAATTGATACACCTGTAGATCTGATCTGATGGACATTAAGTTGAACACTAAGTAATACAAAACTGTAATACAACAACTGTTTTACCTCTCAATCTGCTCTGACAGAGATTTAGTTGAACACTGAGTCATACAAAAGTCTAAAACAACAATTGATACACCTGTAAATCTGATCCGATAGACATTAAGTTGAACACTGAGTAATACAAAACTGTAATACAACAATTGATACACCTGTCAAACTGAACTGATATATATTATTTTGAACACCGAGTAATACAAAAGTCTAAAGCAACAATTGATACATCTGTCAGTCTGAACTGATAGACATTAAGTTGAACACCGAGTTATACAAAAGTCTAATACAATTGATACACCTGTCAATCTGAACTGATATACATTATTTTGAACACCGAGTAATACAAAAGTCTAAAGCAACAATTGATACATCTGTCAGTCTGAACTGATAGACATTAAGTTGAACACCGAGTTATACAAAAGTCTAATACAACAATTGATACATCTGTCAATCTGAACTGATATACATTATTTTGAACACCGAGTTATACAAAAGTCGTAAACAACAATTGATACACCTGTCAATCTGAACTGATAGACATTATTTTGAACACCGAGTAATACAAAAGTCTAAAGCAACAATTGATACATCTGTCAGTCTGAACTGATATACATTATTTTGAACACCGAGTAATACAAAAGTCTAAAGCAACAATTGATACACCTGTCAATCTGAACTGATATACATTATGTTTAACACCGAGTAATACAAAAGTCTAATACAACAATTGATACACCTGTCAATCTGAACTGATATACATTATATTGAACACTGATTAATACAATTGTCATCAAAATTCATAACTAACAATAAAGTAAATATATGGTTTCATTCTATAAATTCTGACCATTCACTAGTTAGAAACAAGAAAAATATGTGTGTGAAAACGTTGGTACTCCTCATGATGATGTGCACCAGGAACTATTGGGGGTGTAAATGTAAGACGCAGTACTGTATAACACCATATACATTTTACCTGATTGAAAGGGGTTTAACGCCGTTTTCAACACATTTTAGGTTTTATATGACATATCAAGGTTTTTGAGTTGGGGAATACCTCAACCTGAATCGATTACAACCAAAGTCCTTCCGCAAGTAACTTGAAAACTTTCACACATAAAGACTCGAACTAATACCTTAGGTAAGTGATCTTGATACGGTGCCTAAGACAATGAAAGACACTTACGAAACATGTTGTTTCATACTATATAAGCATTGTGTATGTGTAAATGTAATTTAAGCATATTAACTTCGTCAGAAATCCGTTACACGATGAGCCCTTTCTCGGCGAAGACAGGTATCAGAGTTACCACGAAACGTGGTTAATTTAGACGAATTAAGAGCACATTTATCTCATCTCATCATTAGTTTCTTGATCAGATTTTGTACCTCCGCTAGTATGAATACTTTAACACGAGTTTATAATCAAAGAATTGTTAAGTATATCATATACTCGATATATTATATAAACTTATATTCCGATACAATGATACTTATATTCTTTTGATGAAAGAGTCATTGAAAAGAAAACCAATAACCTTCCATACCGCGGAAAATAATAATGCTGATGTTTTCAAGTGTTAACATTCTCCCAAAATGTGTTACGGTTGCCTACCCACTTCATATTTAATTTATCAGGTTCATCGACATAGAAGGAACAAACAAAATGTAAGGGGGGGGGGGGGGGATAGTTTAAATCCCCCAAAAAACACTGATCACGTGTCAAATACATTTGGGTTTGCTTAGTTTAGTTTTAACATTATAAAAATAATTTTATTGATTTTAACACTTATCTAAGCAAAAGGGTTGGGTCGCAACAATAGTAACGGCCCTTCCGTACATCCTATATAAAATTAATTACAAATACTAATGATAATGGTAATTGCAAATAGACATAATATTATAACAAAATAGTTTGATTTGATTTGAATTGAGATCACAGACAATTGTTATAACGTTATGTACAAAATCTGATCAAGGATCAAGAAAATATTGATGAAATGAAAGAAAAAAGCCACTTTACACTTTTAATCCGTTATAATTTACCACATACAGGGCAATTTAACGTTTCGTGGTTGAACTGCAACTGTATTCATTGTGACTCTGAGTCCTGTCTTCGTGGAGAAACGGCTCACTCATTGGTCACGTGGCATTGTTTATCCAAGTACAAACACTGTAGTGTTTACTTACACATCGTTAGTTTGCTAAGGAAAATTGCGACGTAGCAACCAATAACGACCGCTGATTGGATTTCTCGACGTGTTTGAGTGACTTCCATATCATGTATGGGATACTTAATCAGAGGTAAATTTACATTTAATTATAGTAATAACAATCATTCTGGAAGTTTGTGTAAATTTTTTTGGTTATCTCTTTAGAGCACAAATTTGGCTAAATATGTTATTACTTCCAAACTTGAACTGCACCAATATATCATGCATGGCAAAGTTTAATCATTTTCTATACAAAAAAAGATATGGCATTTTTAAGAAACCGAATTCGAAGATGGCTGTGACATTACATTCACTTTAACACATTTTGAAAATGTTGTGTCCAGTTATTACGTAGTCTCTAACATGAATGCTACGTTGTTATCAAATTTATTACACTAGTTGGTAAAATACATTATATAAGTCTCTGTCTAGTAATTTATTACTTTTACGTACGAGCGAGTTTGTAATAATATAATAGCACGACTGTGCGATTTTTTTATATCACAAAGCATACAAAAATGGTACAATTATTTAAAAAAAAACCCATCTCTACAAGGAACAAAATATACATTTTCCAAGGTGCCACAAGTTCCATAGTTTCAATCAGGCATCGTAAGCAATTCTAAAAAAACATAAAAAACAACAGGATACGTAATATTTAGAGAACACAACTACCAAAGCAGCATGGACGCAATGCGAAATAATTATAATACATATATATATGTTAATATGTTTTCATCATTTTCAAAAAAAAAAATATCGTTTCTTACTTAATATTTTGGAAATTATAGCGATGTGTGAGTAAGGATAATTGTCAGAATATTTGATGAAAAAGTTACCGTAACTTAAAGCCCCAAATGCGATATAATAGCCACAAGACGGTTTCGGGCATGTTTTATATATATCTTGACTTGATTATAATCAGAGATCACTTTTTCAAAATCACAAAGTCATCACAGCATTGTTTTTGTTATAGTATGGCATACTACTAAATTATTGCAAATACATTTAATAGGATAAAAAAAAAAAAGATATTTTCTTAAAAGTGTGTGTTATATGCTGCTAAAAAAGTTAAAATCCAACTGCCAGAACTTTGAAATTCTAGGGAGGAGCTTATAATACCATGCACTCTAAAACATATATCTGTTACAGCGGCTGAAAATGGTGTATAGCACTGTACTTTAACTGACAAGTAAAGAAAACAGCTGTTTATCATAAACCACACCTACATGATTGTCTGCCCCGAAGGAACGCACCCGGTATTTTTGAAATCTATTTTGTTCATGTTATAAAAAAGGGGTACATTGCAACGTTGAAGATTACCCATGTCATTCGTCCAGTCAATATTTATGCATTTGGATATTAATATTCCAAATATTAAAGTTTATATTTAAGAAGAAGTTAACATTTTTTAAGTAAAACAAGTAAGGTCACGCTTATTTTGAAAAACAAATAAGAGCCATATTCTTAAAACATTACAATTTTATACTTGCTTGGACTTTTTCCGACATACCGATAAAAACTGATTGATATAAAGTATTTAATAAACGTTTTTTTCACATTTAACAGCAAATGTAAGGATACATGGCGCCTTTCATCATTGATTGACATGATTGTCCCCCCCCCCACACCGAACCCCACCCCCTACCCCAAAAAGAAACACATTTTAAGGGTTTGTATTTTGATCTCATATTTGCCTCATATAATAGTTCCAGAAAAAGAGCTTAGTGAAAATTTAATCAAATTTGTCATGTGACATTTTAATTTCCACTGAACAATGATTTTTAAAAATATATATAAATATTTCCTTGGATTGTTTTATATCATACTGATAAAACTAATTAACATTATAAAACAATACTTTTTACATCATTTAGTCAACGTAGATGTAGATAGCCACACATGTAAGTTTATTTTCCATACGGTTATTATCCGGAATTTAAAGTCTGGTAGATACCGTGTATTGTTTTTATGTTGCATTGATACGACCCCTGTCCCACCTCTTGATTTGCCGCCATTGAATCGATGTTTATCCTTATATCAAGTTCAATACTATAAAATGTATACATTACATACCTTTGTATAAACACACACACATATATATCTTATTACACAGATAAGGACAAATATTGGAATACATTACATCATATTTCTTCTTTATATACACCGTATTTTTGTAGAAATGTATTTTCAATAAATTAGACTCCAGTTATTCCCCTTTGAAATATATAAGCCATTTACACTTTACCGGAGTCGGAAGGTAATTAGGTTTGGTGCACTCTTAATAACACATGCAAGAGAGAACAGTTTAATCAAATTAAGATTTATATGCAGCACGTTCGATATACGCCATCTATACACAGCACTGTGTAGGTATGTAAAATAACTTTTATTCATTTAAGTTTGATTTTCAATGGCGTTGACCTAATTCTAATCTGACATACATATGTAGCTATTATCAGAATATGTTTTGTGTGAATATTTTGTGGTGAATGCAGGTTTTCACCTTTTTTCCATCAGTATTTCAGTTATGTAGCGGGGGTCATCGCGCCTAGTCGTCGTTCTAGTGATCCAGTTTACCTATTATAAAGTACACAGTATCACTGCAGGTCACTAAACATTTTTATTAATATCCGCTAACGTGTAAGTTTATTTTTTGTAACATTGACCTAATTCTCACCTTGCACATAATCGCTGGAAGGTTGAGTTAATTCATGTTGACCTATAAATCGCTACGTAACACACGCTGGTAATTGTAGATGCAAATCATTGATTTTCATACAATAAATCATTTTTTAAAAAAACAGATGGAATTAACTGGCAGCCGATAAACCACTGATCGGTAAACGGCTGGTAACCGAAATTTGAACTCTTTTTCTTGGCATTTTTCTATACTGTTCGTCTAAGTTCACAAGTATGATTACCTGATTATCTGTTTATGCGTTTAAAAATACTTTCAAATTGGAAATATGGTGGTGTTACCAGTTTTCGATCATTTAAGAATCGTCGTTTAATATTTTAATGCAAAACGATTGCTGACATGAAATGCTTGTTAACATCGTTTAAATAACTGTAGATAAGATACTATTTTCTTACAAAGATACATTAGTTCACGGTTACCAAAATACACAATCGTGAAATATCGGGTATTTCCGTATCCTTCGTATAATTGTGTAGCATAAAGGCCGAGGTGAACAGATTGCCAATACACTTCCAACTATATAACGTCACCACATTTTGATCATATGACTTGATGACGTAATGTGTAATACTGAAATGACACGAGGCTACTGAATAGCAACTTAATGAAAGCAGATAAAACTATGTTTACCTTTCACATAAGTGAATATTTCTCAATAGATTCATTCTTTAACGATGTCAATTCACTTAATAGCATGAGGATGGTTAATTTTTCTAAAATAGATTTTGAAAAAATGACATGGTAACCAAATAAAAACACTTTAAGTCTGATTAAAAAATAAAGACATTTGTTTTAAACTGTATTAGTTATTTTTATATATCCACCTCTTCTTATCCATTTATGATAACATACCTTTTCATAGCGCCTGTGTTCAGAGCAGAGGTTTGGTGGTAATTGTGGAAAACGGTACGTGGTCCATCTTTTTGCCATATTGTTTTTTCTCATTTTTGCTCATTTACTTATTTTTATTGTACATTTAACATGTGGTCGTTTGATAATTTCAAACTCATTTTTAACAAATTCTAAAAAAATGCTCTCCTCCGGAATTTCTGACATGCACTAGCAGAAATGTTTATAACTTTTGACGTTTGCTTGTATTGCATCGAGTTGTGGTCGGAATTGATATACATAAACAAACCTAGCTTTTATCAATGCTGTATGTATGTAAACTGAAAAATAGTGAGAAATACATGTTTTAGGTCTGTATCATAAAATGACTTTCTCAAAGGATTCGGAAGCATTAATTTTTATATTTTTCATTGCATTCAATGACCATGTGCATACTGTTTGCAAATATTGATCATATTTGTGCAGGAAATTAATAATTCTCGGAACTGATCGAATTCAGGTTGTGATCGAAATTAAAACAGATAACGGCAATCGCAGTGTGGTCTAGTAGTGGTAGAGCGTCAGCCTCGCATGCGGAAGGTTGTGGGTTCGATCCGCGACTGGGTCATACCAAAAACATGAAAAATAGTATTTGAAACTTCCTCGCTTGGCGCTCATCAATTAAAGGATAGTTCCAGGTCTGGTCGGCCCGGTTTCAGTATAATGTTACTTGGCGGGAATCATACCATGTGTCTTCGGTAAGGTACTCTATTACTGGTGGGTAAGGACAGTGTTACTTGTGTGGCAAATATTGTTGAAAGCGACGCTAAACACCATACGACAGCAACTGCAGTACTGTTAGACAATGTTTCATTATAATGCCTATTTGATTGTTTTTTCTTTAAATCAACATTTAATTTAATTTAAAATTGATTTCTTATTCATCATCTGGAATGGTGAAAAGGTTGTTCGTGACGTCATTTCGACATAATAATGATAAGAATATGTTTAAATGTAAAAATGCCGTTCGTCTGATGTATCGAAGTTTAATTATGTCACGTTGGAATACAAAAGATTGCTAGCTATGGAAACATATCAAAATATATTTCCTTCTTAAAGTTGTAATATATTCGTGACTTTTGAAATGAGTCAGTGTTATCATTTTTATGTCGATTTGATCCGCAATACTGACTTTCATACTGTAGAATTTACTTTATCCAAGGAAAAGTCCAAATGACGATGTAGATGTCGTCAAGCAATATTTGAATGTTGTCTATTCTTAGAATTGGGATTTCATTTCAAGTACACAACACCTGGTTTAGCTCGATTTGATATACAAAATTATTAAGATGTTATTGATTTATGATAATGTGATGCTTTGTATCCATTTTAAAAACATTTAAGACATTTATAGCAATTTTTCCTGACACGCTACCTTTAAAGAACAAATTCATTCATTTATTTATTCTCCTTACAGTTGGATGGTCGGAGACAGGCTGGCAAGACAGTATAACGTTCGTGTGTAACGTGGCACCAACTGATATGGCAGAATTACAGCCAAGTCCTTCCGCGGATATCACACATGAAGGATCGTTCTTTATTAAGAAAGATGCCTACACCGTGATCCTTACCCCAACCACACTTACATGGAGAAAGACTGGGGTTAAGAACAACGGTAGGTTACAGTTTGCATACATTTTACCTGGATGAAAAGTTAGAAATAGTGTATTTTGAATTCACAATGTTGTAATGTTATTAAAAAAACACTTACTATTGTAAAACTGTATAACGTTATCTTCTGATTTTACATTTCAAACTTTTGATAAACTTATTGAATACTTAATACAGATATCAGTAATTAAGAACTAATTAAGAATAAACTAAGAAAAAGCAGCAATGTTAATGTTTCTTACATCTGGCAAACTATTGTTCCATAGTATGTTACAAACTACTGTTTTGTTGTCAGTTTTAATTCAGTTGCAAAGTGTAGTACGGACCCAGCTCTCCCGATTGTGTCCATTAAATAGCAATGTTGGGAAAACCACATTTGAGCACGTTGATTGGTCAGTTGCTTCAAATGAAAGTTTGGATGCCGTCACAGTTCGGTAAGCGTTCAATTGCTATAGATTGTGGGACATGCGTAGAATTCCCTGCTTTTTCGTTGGTGGTTAATAGACCTGATCCGGGAGATACCATGCCAAATATGTAGAATATAGCTTAAATATTTGAACATATAAATGTATGTATATAAATGATGATATGTGTGTTATATATCTTCTCTGTAATTTGTGAGTGTTTTGTAACCCGTCTTGTACAAGGCAAAACACATGTATATGTTATGCTGAATAAAATATTGAATTGGATTGAATTGATGGTATTGTTAAGAAAATGGCTTATAGTTCACTCACATATATTTAAATATACTGAATTGTTAAAGAAACGTAAAATGGTTTTTGAGCCACAAGCTATTGTAAACGATATATAGGGTTTTAGAGTATGTATGTAAAAGTATTTTAATAACGATCTGTTAATAAAAAGAATCGTATTAACAATGTCATTAAGTTAACCTTGAAAACCTTTGCTTACCGTGCTCCGATACAGTATTTTCCTTGTGAAATGGTAGATAGCCATTTTTTGCCAGACTTTGATTTTGTATTACCATCTAATAACTAATAACCAGAAATCTTGAAACAAAATCAAAAGTTTTGAAAGTTAAGTAACACACGTTGATTAGCTGCAATTTAGGAGCACAGCAAACATATTTTAAGAAGGCTTCAATGAGTTGACTCTGCATTGCATATTCTAAAACTACAAATTTGGCTTTAAATAGTTTTGCTCTAAAATTAACCCGGCGTTTCTTTATCTTTTCTTTATGCTAAAGTCTTTAAAACTTAAAGTTGGAATATGATCAGGATTTTAGCCTTGTTCCAGTAAATCTATGTTATTGATTGAACCAGTCAAAACTTAAGTTTGTTGTATTTAAAAAAAAGTGTTAAACTCAACTATACTAACGACAACTGTATAAAATACTCGCTATGTACTGCTGATTTGTAATTGTTATCAACAATTGTACAGTTACATCACAACGCTGTCTACTTGAGACGGTTTTCTAAGCGCTGCCATTCTGAAATATCTTTCCGAAGACATAATTACGGTACGATACCCCACCCAGTCACATTTTGCTGACACCTGGTCGACTCAACTGTTCTAAAATACATGTACATAAAAAAAAATCAATAACAGTCGCCTCTACAACACTAACGGTATTGTTGTACAGTAAATGCCATAACAGCCTTTGTTCTATTTTATTCAGCAAGAAAAATCTTCTTTTTTTTTTTTTTAATTTCAATCACTGAAAAGTGATCCATTTATTCACCCCGTAATAGGTCTGTGAGGGTTGGAGTGGGCCATCCCTCAACCAACCGTACAAATATATGTATCAGTCAAGTTGTAACATACATTCATATATATATATATATATATATATATACACTGAAAGGAAAAAGAAAGCATACATTTTGGTTTTTTAAAGTATTTCATTATTGGCTAAGTTTATTCATGTGATGGAAAATGAACTGATTTTTTCTTATTGTTTTGCTTTGAAATGAATTAAATGTTTGTTTTTTTATTCAACAATATGATGAGGAAACTTTTAGTCTCTATGAATCATTTGTAAATAAACTACAAATCAATTGCATATTAGGGTTGTTTTAGTGCAAGAAACGTATTACCGTCCCTTAACCCTTTACTCCATAGATACGCGTTTCCCGCACCAATCACAGAAGGTCTAATTCACCCAATAATTCAAAAACTTTCTATATTAGAGGTGTCCAAAGGCGTCTATATTAGAGGTGTCCAAAGGCATCTATATTAGAGGTGTCCAAAGGCGGCGTCTATATTGGAGGTGTCCAAAGGCGGCGCCTTTATTAGAGGTGTTTAAATGCGTCTATATTACAGGTGTCCAAAGGCATCTATATTAGTGGTGTCCAAATGCGTCTATATTACAGGCGTCCAAAGGCGTCTTTATTAGAGGTGTCCAAAGGCGTCTATATCACAGGTGTCCAAAGGCGTCTATATTACAGGTGTCCAAAGGCGTCTATATTAGAGGTGTCCAAAGGCGTTTATATAAAGTTAAAGGTTAAATGAGGCGCAGCTATATAGCTATGTTGACATACATTTTATTATTTACAGTCAATTCAGTAACTACAGAAGTACCAATCTCTGAGATTCTGTCAGCGAAAACTTCCTGCAGTAATAAGGTTGGTGACATTGACTGCCTGAACGTGTGCTATGCCAAGCACCTGAAGAAAAATGTTCTACGGAAGACCGTTGTTGTGTTTAAAGGACCCAGTGACGCATGCATCGAGTGGGCAACATGTCTACAACGTTACTTAGATGATGGTAAGCAAAATATGGAAAATAACTTTTTATATAATTTTCCAATTTTTAAATAAAATATATATAACCTTAGAAACATTATCACAAAATTTTATATCATTTTTTAATTGTATTGCATGCTGTCGGCAATGTTTGCGTTATTTATACATTCTCTATATCATAACTACATTGGTTTGGGATCTGGAAATCGAACTTTCGGATCTTTAACTAATACAATATTTATGGATACAATTAAGGTCCGGCTCATATTGTCTTTAAATAACCAACAAGCGATGCTACAGCCAAAAGTGACAGCAACATCTTCAGTACAACTATAAATAATTTATCAAATAAATATAAAAACACGCTACATGCAGAGTGAAGTTATTAAAGTGGTGGTCACCGCCATAGACCAGTCTGTTGCAAAGCCACGACTAGGCAGATCACCAGTCTGTTGCAAAACCATGGTAAGGAAGAGAACCAGTATGTTGCAAAACTACAGCTAGGAAGATTATCAGTCTGTTGCAAAACCCCGACTAAGCAGATCACCAGTCTGTTGCAAAACCACGACTAGGAAGATAACCAGTCTGTTGCAAAAACCACGACTAGAAAGGTAACCAGTCTGTTGCAAAACTACGACTAGGCAGATAACCAGTCAGTTGTAAAACCACGACTAGGATATCAGTTGCAAAACCATGGCTAGGAAAAGCACCAGTCTGTTGCAAAACACCCATAAGGAAGATAAGCAGTCTGTTGTAAAACCCCGACAAAGAAGATAAACCTGCTTTATGGATACATCCAGCCTAACTGTAATTGATTATTGTGTTACATGCAAGTATGGGATATTCGAGTGTGATAATAAGACTGAGAAAGTTTATCCTAAAACTTGCCATCTTCAATATATGTCTTTAGGAACATTCACAAATGTATATAATTATTTAAGGTGTGTATTTGCTTAAATTATTGATGCACGTCTTATTGAAAGCATGTATCTTTAATTGGACTTGGTCATTAAGAAAACAACCGACTTCTTAATAATATGTTTTAGTTATTATTCCGCATGTATCAGTTATTTTTTTATTGATTTTATATATTTATTCTGAAATTTTTTATCCTTTTATTCAGTTGCACAGCGGCCCAGGAAGATGTTGGTATTCGTAAATCCTGTGAGTGGATCTAGCAAGGGCAGACAGACGTATATGAAGACAGTAGCCCCTATATTTCAGGAGGCAAATATAAACACGGACGTTATAGGTAAGGTTTGAAATCGTGCAATCTCTCTATGCATTTATTGAAATGTGAATTATTTTCTTGAGAGTCTACGCGGTTGAGTTGTCCAAGGCCGTTTTTCTCACTATACGCTGTTTTCGGGTATTGATAAAGTAAGTTTAAATTATCTTGCAGAGCAAACATATCAAGTTTATTACTTGAGTTTACTTGCTAATATTGTGGCCCAACCCATTTTTATACTTTTCATATTATTATTTACAACGTACATGTATATTGAATGAATGTATTTAAAATGTATTATAGTATGCAATAAGATATTATTAAAGAAAGTCGAATTTTAATTAAAGAATTATTATATTTATAAAAAAACTACTGAGTCCGGCTAGCTCACACTGATAACGCGTCCCACTGTCACCCTATGGGTCTTACATTCAAATCATACCCGGACACAGACTCTGTATTAGTCATCAATCTCTCACCACTGAACAGGTGGTGAAATGGCAGTAATAATGTATATCCAGTATTGGTTAACCCCCTACTTTAAACATATTTTATTGCTTTTTCATATACATGTGATAGCAAAAGGGTTGGGCCACAAGTTATCAAATATTAAATCGGCCCTTCCCAACAACATATTATTTACAAATAAGCAATCAAGATGGCATTAAAACATATTCATACAGGAAGAAGGGGTAAAACATGAAATAGGGTGTATTGTTTGAATATACGTTTCCTATGCTGAGCTTAAATGAGGGGCTCCACCATGAGGTAAATACTAAGATTTAATAGGATATATTGTTTATCAAAACGTTTAGTGTCTTTAATGTAAGTTTGGACATTGTTAAATATAACAATATTTTCATTGTCTGAGATATCATCACTCCCGTGTAATAAGGTTTTAACACTTAAAGGATGAAGATGACGTGTAGCATGAAAGAGACGAAGTCGATCATTTAAAAAAGAAGGACATTGCATGAAATAGTGTTTGGCGTCCTCTTTTTCATGCCCACATTTTTCACAAGTTGAAAATAGTTTTAATTTGTTAACAAATAAATCATAATTTAGGTTACTACAACCATTTCTTAAACGTGCATGAAAATATATAATTTACGAGGACCTGTTAAATAAAAACATGGTATTTTGGTGGGTTAACCCCCTAACGAGATCCCAGAAAAGGGAAGTCGTTATTTAAGTATTATACTGTTGAAATATTAAAAAAAACATACAAACAATAAATGTTTTATTGAATATTTTAAAGTGACACCGGTAATATTGATGAGCTTTCACTTGAAACTAAAAAGTATAAATCTTCATGATGTAACTATGACATTGAAATACACGATGGCAGACCTAAACTTTCCTTTATAATTTGGAAAGGAATAAGAGTTAAGTCGTTCTTGTTCATACATTTCTTATCATACATGGCAAGTAGAGTAAACTATGATTTCATGTCATCATTTTTTATCGGTATGACTGAAAACGTTAGACTTACGATCACATTTGAAATTTCAATAAGTAAAATGGTTTGTTACCATTAGTTATGAAAAAAGATAACAATAGTGAAATTGTCATACTTTGGGACTATTGTTAACAATAGAAAATGAACAATATAATACAGGTTGTTTGAAGTGTTGGCGTAAGTAAACCCGACATCAAAAGTGCTATTATTCTGTAAAACGAACCCAGCTTTCCCGATTTGGTCCGCTTAATAGAAAAGATGCATATAATTCACTGCTTTTTACATTGGCAGTTAATAAACCTGATTCGGGAGAAATCGGGTTCTGGGATAGATTAACAGTGCTATATATGAGGTGTGGTAAAAATATGTGGTCATATTTTTAACACTTACATGTAATAAACGGTAGCATAAAAATCATTTTGCCATTATTCGTATTATTTCCTCTATGTAATTGCCAAATTGCATATTGATATTGAATTCCGTAATGAAGCAACAGTGCTAAATAATATGCATGTTATGGTTACATGGTGCAGTCTGATGACGTCAACGACGTCAAGTATTTGCACAATGTTATGCCGGTAAAATCTAAATGAACTTCAGTTTCAGAGTCTTTGTATCGTTGCACAATTCAAGGAAGAGTGATATAGAGATGTGTATGATAAATGGGTGAAAGGACATGTATGAATTGCATCTCAGGAGCCCCGTGGGTACTTTGACAATATTTAGCCAGTTAAACGTCGCGCAAAAATTTGACGTGTTTACGTCATTGGACTTCTCCAGGTGACCATACCATGCATATTTTCCAGCGCTGTTGCTGCATAACAGTATTCAATATAGACACGAAATTTGGCAATTGCATAGAATACATATTACTTTTTATGGCAATATAATTTGTATTCTTGTACTATGTTAAATGTTGAAACTAATACAAAAGTCCACGTATTTTTAACACATCTCGTATGCATGTCCATTAAAGAATATAAATAAAAAATATCAATTATAATTTATTGTGTGTAACAGTTACAGAGAGACCCCATCACACTGAAGAGGTATTGGCCACATTTGATCTGGAATCTATTGACAGGTAATTTAGTCAAAGCTTTTATAATGGATTCAATTTTTTTGATAACTATGGAATGTTCATCATTGAACGGTACAGGTAACTTCTCTCCGTAAGTACCCTGTTTTCCGTTGTATATTCTAATAATATTATGTTCACGTCCGTGACTGATAACGTATACATATCCTACCTGTATCGATGATACAAAGTCGATGATATGTTTACAAACGTAATCAAATAACCAATTACGAACTGTAGTTTACATTCCCCCAATCAGATTCTTTGTGTTACATTGAATGATTGATTAATTGAATTAGTAGCGTCATTTTTATGACATCAGGGGCTAACAGACGATCAGTTAATCTAACCACTGTTTCTTGGGATCCTGGAAGGTTTACCAGTAATCGAGCACAACCCATCACCGCAATTAACTCATAACTTTCCAACTTGAATCAGCGGTGAGAGACGAATGATAATGAGACACAATGTCAAACAAAGCGAGTGTTAGGAATTTAGGACTAGGACTTGACTTGTACATGTACTCAGCTATTGTGTCAAATTGACGCTCAGTTTGTAAGGGATAGTTTCAGATCTGGTTGGCCCGGTTTCAGTATAATGTGACTGGGTGGGGTATCATACCATGTGTTTGCGGCCGGATACTCAAGCGTAACAGCATACTGTCACAAGTAGATACCGTCGTAATATAACTTTAAAAATAGTTAATCGCGACGATAAACACTATAGAACACCATAAGACCGTGTATGTCATGTTTTTAATCGTGTTGTGTTGTCTACTTAATATATGATATAATGTTGACTTTTTATAACAACTGTGTGACGTGTCCTAGTGATTTCTAATGAATGTCGCCCCGTGCTTTTACTAGTTTAGAGCTTTATGATAATGTTCTGATGATCTGACATTATAAATGAGATTAAATGTGGATCCAAACTGGAAAACTGCTCGATTATAGGTGATTTGAGGGTTACTGTGTATGTCTTTAATCCTCATTAACAAAATTTATTAAATCCAATCTGCTTTTTTCTTTGCTCGTTGTTTATGTTCTTCCAGATGATGAGATGTTGTTTCAGGTTGTCATTCTGTACCGTATGGTCGTTAAAATTCTCAATTATTTCCCCGGGCGGGGATTTAAACCCATAATTCCTGGAATATTAATCCAGGAGTCGTGGCTTCGAATCCCCACCCGGTCACATTCTCTGTGATGACTGATATACGACATCGTGTCTCATTGTCATTCGTCTCTCACAGATGATTCGAGTGGGAGAACTATCAGTTACTTGCGGCGACGTGTGGGTTGACTTGACTGATCATCTGTTAGCCCTGGAATACCATAGCTCTATACAATCAATCAATCAATCAATCAATCAATCATTTCGTTGGCGTCTATTTCAGTATAGTGTTGGTAGGTGGTGACGGTCTGTACCACGAGCTAGCAAATGGTTTGATACGGAGAAAGGCCACTGATGCCAATATTGACATCAACGACCCGGAAATAGCGTTACCTGATATTGACATACCAATTGGCATCGTGCCTTGTGGTATGTATGTAATGTGTTATTGTTAGGCTCAGTTCGCCTTATATTTGAAAATGTTGAAATGTTCATACACACACAAGCCCATGTGGGTTTGTATATGTGTTGTACATTGATTATATATACTTAACTGTCGTTATGTGTATGACAGTTAAGTATATTAAGTGTGCTGTACTCGATTCGGTTGGATAAGTTAAGTCTTATTCATCAGATTGATCCGAATGCATTATTTACAATACACATTGAAAATGAACAATATAATACAGGTCTAGGAAATCCCAAGTTGTAACAATTATGTTTGTTTGGCAATTGACAAATTTTACAATTTTTGTTTGATCATTTTGAAATGAAAAACAAAGATAATTTTCTTTTAAGAAATGTCTGCGTTCAGTTACATCATCAATGTATCACTACATAGTTGCGTAATATTCTTACACTCAAACACAGTCCTGTAATAATTTGGTTTGAAATATTTTCAAAATGGTTCATAGGGGCTGTAACTTTTTGCTGCAGATGAGTAAAACAAAAGCTGGCATAGCAATAAAACATCACTGGCGTTAACAAGTGACATTTATAGGATTTGATCACTTCCTTTATAAACAAATCTTAGAGTGTAACGTACTGTTTTAAAAAAAAAGGTCAATTAATCAGTTATTGTGCATTTTAATGTGCGAATACATTCCTGCTATGAACTTTTTTTTTATGCGGAATTTGTTTTTTAACGTGGAAATCCTAGACCTAAGTTTTTATATTATAGAACAAAAACAAAATTCAACTGTGTAGTGAGATCTGACTATGGTTGGTGTGCCTTTTGCTCTTTTAATATTGTTAGCCGAGTTTTATTACAAAGAATATCAACAGTTTTACCATTTTGCTTTTTCGCAAATTCCATTTGTTTCACCAATATTATTCTATTGTCGGGCCGTTCTAATACATTCACATTCATAGACATGGTTTTTAAAAATCGAATGAAATACTCACTATTGCGTTTTGGTACATAAGCGCTTTAACTGTTAAATATAATAGTATAATTGTTATGTTTTATATTTTCTAACAATTGTTTCATTGTTTATTGAATCTGTAAAGGCACTGGGAATGGTGTAGCCGAGGGTTGCCATGGCACTAAGGATATTGAAACATCAGCATTGTCGATAATCATAGGTGAGTCAAAATGAAAGGATATTATTGTTAAACTGCAATGTACAAATATAATCTTAGGTGAGTCAAAATGAACGGATACTGTTAAACTGCAGTGTACCAACATAATCAGAGCCTTTATAAACATTATTATTAATTTTCAAATCAGTTGCGCGGTAAATTTTCAGCTCACCTTACTCAAAAAATTTCAACCGATGTCCGTTTTCCGTCCGTAAACTTTTACTTCAAACATCTTCACTGAAGTCGCATGACAGATTGTGACGATGTCTCACATTTGTATTAATCGTTTTATTTTAATTTAAACAACCTTTGCTGAAATTACAAGACGCGAAGCTTTGAATTTGTAAAACTATGAAGTAAAACCTGATGATATTCTCCTAGATTTTGTTCACATCTATTTTAGGAATTATTTTGGTCATTTTGAGGTCTTAAAATTTACCAGGTCTTGAGAGTTAACCTTTACAGTGGATTTGTTCAATCTATGACCATTAGATCAAAACTGGCTACATCCTGGAAACTTTTCGTGACATAGGAGAAATTTTAATTAATAAAAATCCTTCTCAAGATCCGACCTTCCAATTTTGTACATATTTGGTATAAATAATCACTATGAGTAAGGGTTTCGAGCACAAATGATGGGACTACTGTCTATTTTGGATACAATAAGGGGACTTAGATTTTGACCTTAATGGATAGATTTATTTCGGCAAAGAAGGCATACATAGACAGTTTAAACAACATGTACAGTAAATAAAAAATATTACACACATGCGAAATAATGAACCATGGCATGCACACCAGCACCAGGGATACCACAAAATTCCCATTGTAGTCCTTCATGTTGTTGGCATGTCGTTGAGATACAATTAATCAATTAAATCCTTACTAATCGAGAGTAGTATTGCACATTTAACTCACTAAGAATCAAATAGACTGTCACATACAAAATCAGCATTAAGTTTACTAAATATATCAGGTTGTCTTGTAATTTGTACAATTTAATTAAATTTATCACTTGTTTGAATGCACTCCACAAACGTCAATGATACATAATAAGACACTATATATTATTAGTTATAGTTATTAGTTTAAATAATGGGTTAACGTCTTAGACTATTATTATATCCAATATTTAAGCAGCAAATTTAGAGCAAATGGTAAATTTTAAAGCATTATACCTAAAAAAATTAAAAATAGATTAATGGGGAATATGCTGTAAAATAGTTTTGATTATGCATAAAATATTGTACATATACGATTGCTACTGGAAAAACAGGATATTTTCTTTTTCAAGAATTATTTTGATAATCTTGAGGTCTAGAGGTTTGTCAAGTCTTAAGAATTAACCTATAAAGTGGATTTAATAACAGCAGGGTTTTTATGCATATTTTAATCACCAAAATCTTTTTCGGTTTGAGATATGAAGCCTTGTCTAGACATATGTGTGGTTTGAGATATGAAGCCTTGTCTAGACATATGTGAGGTTTGAGATATGAAGCCTTGTCTAGACATATGTGAGGTTGGAGATATGAACCCTTGTCTAGACATATGTGAGGTTTGAATTATGAAACCTTGTCTAGACATATGTGAGATTGGAGTCTTTTAAGAAGCTTTACCTTTCCTATCGCAAACCTCAACAGTTTTGATGAATTTCTACTCAGATAAAAGTTTTAGGACTTGTTTTAAGATCTCATTGGGTTGTATGTTTCACCAATGAAGCTGTAGGATTAAGCTGAGCTGGTCCAAATACTTAATACGACAAAATTGCTTGCAGAATCTTGCTATTAAAACTAATGATAACATTTAAAGTGAATATTTTGATATAAAGTATCGTTTTAAGTGTTCAAAATATCATTAAACCTATTGAAATAGAGGATCTACTATTCTGAAATAGCCCCACAAAGTGTCAGAGTTTATCAGTGAGCAGTTGTATTTTCTTGTCAGTCCATCTATGTTTTCTTAGAAAAATATTCAGTCATGTTCCTTGAATACACCCAACTGTTCGCTTTATCAAATGTCAACAAACCCGACAATATGGATGCGGTGTTCCTTTTAAATCTTTTAAAAAGTAAAACACAAGCTTCGTGTTTAAACAATAGCATTAATGCATTATATAGATTTATTGTTATATCAAATTAATTCAAATAAAACTCATTTTAGCGCTTAGTTTTATACATTCATTTTATATCATGTAATGATACAGTTTTTTTGCAGGAAAAACAAATGAGAACAACATATTGGCGGTATTTTCTGTTGGCGAATTGATCGCATTCTCAGCGTTACTGGTAGGGTATGGTATGTGGGGAGATATAATATATATGGCGGAGTCGAGAAGGAGTCAGGGAGTATTACGGTACCCAAGTAAGTAACACATGGCATCTATCGACACGGTGTGTCTTGCAACTTCCGCGGTACTTTTTTTCCATTTTCCACGTTTCATATTTGAAAATAACCAAGCAAACTTTTTATATAACAAAATTCAATAAAAATGTTAATAATCAATAGAAGCCCCTAAACATAATCTGTACACATTATAATCATAATTAGTACAGCATATGGATTGTATGAAAAAGAACTGATAACAGTTCACAGCCTTTGAACGGTCCATACAAAATATGGCTACTTTGGGGGCGGTCTTTGAGGCGTTTTACTTCTCTTAACACTTGTCTTCCAACCTTGCTCTTTCTCAGTCTTCTAATAAAATACGAGGCGGTATAAATTAAAGTATCACCGTCAGTTTGTTTTCACAATTTGAAGTCATTATTTGTTAAAATGTTTTGTCACTTGTGGCATGATAGAGTATGCGTTTTTTGTCTTAAGTTGCTATTGGTGAGTGGGTATTTGTGAGGACGTCACGTCAACTGAATGTGTCGATTGCCTATAGGACAGCATCTGCCTGTCAGGGAGAATCAGATCCACCAACTGGAATCGATAATGCCTCAGATCTACCAATTGCAGAAAAGAATGCTCTTTCAAATGACTCAGATCCACCAAGTGCAAAGAAGAATGAATTATCACATGACTCAGATCCACCAAAAGACATTAAGCAAGAACAAGAGGAGAGCACAAAGCAATCTGCGACTAAAACTAGCACGGGGGATGGCTTCGAAATTGAAGGAAAAACAAATAAAGCTGACACTACTATTTTAAACGAATGCGGGTAAGGTGCAATTCAAGTAATAAGTCTAAAGGTTAATAAACCAATATGTTTTTAGTTTTTTTATTACTTTACTTGTACACTTTATATTAAGATTCAGAGTTCACCCAATTATAGTATAATTTAAAATGTGTAAAACGAAAGTAATACGAAATGGAATTGAAACATTATAAGCGTCATTTTTTGTAACGTTAAGGTTTGCAGGTTATCATATATTGTGTCACAATGTTGTTGATTTTGAAACTGGAATCAATTAAAAAAATAAACGGGCCATATTGCCCTATAGGTACTTTTTGTGTTTATGGTCATATAACTCTTTCATAACTTTTTCTACGGATGTGTTCATATACCTGTATGATATTAATTAGCCTTACATTCGCAATGGATTTGTGGTTCTGTATCTTTAAGGAGCTGGGTTGTAAGACCCTGTAGTTTTACTTTAATTTTTACAAAATATAATTTTGTTATAAACAGAATATTTTAGTTGAAAGCATTTTGTGTTTCGTAGTAAATTACTATAAGCACTAAATGACAATGGAGCGTTCCAAGACACTCTCGGGGTCTCTTGTTTCATATTAGGTTTGAAGAAATGTTGGTTGATAACAGTTAAAACTATTTTTAGATGCGTATGAGCCCAACATGGTTAAGAGAAAAAAAATCATTTTGCGAATGTGGTGAGAAACACTGGCGAGCATGCTTATACAAATCTCTTCTTATATTTGTTTTTTTTTTCATTTTAGCAAAGACTGGACAATAATCGACAGTACCTATATTGGACTGATGTTTCTACCGCTGGATTTTTTCCAAACATATATATCACAAGGGAGTGATGTGCCCAGCGGAAAGGCTGACACAACACGTGTGGTCCTAACTAAACCATGCAGTAAATGGTCAATAATGAAGTTTATGTTTCAACTAATGTCCTTAGATCCATCAGCAGTAAGTAGTCGCTTACTAATATAGAATTATCTATATAGTAGATACCTTTTCTCATAAGAACGCCTGGTCCAGTGTAACATCACCGAACCCATAATCGGAGGGTCGTGTGTTCGATCGTCCGGCGCGACTATGTGTTGTATCCTTTTCCAGTTATGCTTAGTACTGGTTCTACCCAGGAAGACTACTGTCGTGATTTGTCTAAGTTGTTAAAAATTGTTTATCATTCGAAGCAAAATAAATAAATTTTTGAAAAGAGAAATAACACAGTCAGGCATGTCTTTGTTTTTGTTCACGTTTTTATGGTTTGCACCTCCGAAAAAGTGTTTTACATAAGACTTTAATATTCAGCTGTTTTTAAAAGTAATCATCTTATATAATACATGTATGTCATGTTGACATATCGGCACCCTTGGGTATTTCTTCCTAAAATTATATCCTCTCAATCGTTTCGAATCAAATACTTACTTGAAATATTGTTACATGTCTTTACTTGCACGCGCTGTGTACTTCCGCGTGATAAAAGTAGTCCTACTTTATACTAGTAGTTTATATATGTAACAATGTTGTAATCAAATACTTTTCCCGCCGCATATTGTCAATACAAAATATCAGTATGCGCATTCATATCGACGTTATATGCGATGGAATGTCTTTACATGTAAATGATTGGTTGTTATTCCCGCTTGAGCAATGGCAGTTCGGCGTATATGGGTGCGTGCGTCCGTCCGATCTTGTCCGTGCTATAACTTTTTCAGGTCAGAACATGTCCGCTTCATATATTGCAAACATCTTCACAGATTTTAAAATAAATTGACACAAACATTTACAACAACTAGACGACGTGTCGAGCGAAAGATTCAGGTCCGTAGCTCAAAGGTGAAGGTGCAATATTTCATAATTTTAATCGCTTGTGACACATTTTCTAATAACGTGCCCCTAATGTTCAACATTGTGAGACAACGTTCGCTCACATAAATGTACTGGCGGGTTCGATATTGTATCCCTTAAGCATTAAGTCTCTCTAATTTGATGCAAAACGTATTCAATTCAGAAAATGGGAAAACTAAGGAAATTACGAAATTGAATTGATATTAGCGTGTGAATTAAATCTGTGATTTCAACATTCCGTTCAAATATTAATGTAACGCAATGTTCATTTCAGTTGTTGAATAATCCATATTTAGAAACTGCAACTTTGAACGAGTGCAAAATAAAGTTAAAAAATGTCAATGCTGACCTGGATTCGGAACTAAGCAAGAAGGAACATGTTCTCAACATAGATGGTGAGGTGTTTAAGCTGAAGAAACCCGAATTTCACCTCAAGTAAGCGTTACATATTAAATTGTTCTATAATCATACAACCGTAACGGTTATTTAGTGGTAGAGTGTTCGCTTCGAATGTGAACAATCATGGGTTTGATATCTGGCCGGGTCATGCCAAAGACTTGAAAAATGGTATTAGAAGCTTCCCTTCTTGGCACTCAACATTAAGAAGATAATAAGAGGTCTGGTCTAAACACCGTACAACAACAACCTCTTTAATCATAGTTTGTTTTGCTGATTTCACAACAGCAATGGTTTATTTGTGATCAATTAAAGTTCGTATATTTCCGTGAAAAAGTACGATAACTGTTGATCTCAATAAATGGGTGGGATTTGTCCTCTTTCATTTTATCTGTCTGTCGTGTTCATTACTGAGTAAAGATTAATCTCTGTGTGGTCCCAAGCGTTGTATTCACCAACTATTCTTAAGAACATACTTAGACTTGAACTCAAAAATGGATTCTAAAAAACAAACTTCGAGACCCGGTTTTGAGACCTAAAATTTACACATTTATTCTATCTGCCATGGTGAACTAGATATCTAAAGTTGAAATTTGGATTTTCAAGCTCAAGTCTAAGAATATTCATAAGAATGGTTGGTGAATACGATCCCAGGGCGCAACTTGAGTGATTGATTGAATATTAAGCGTCATTTTATGCCATTGAGGGCTAACAGACGACCATTTAACCTAACCAAAATTTCCCGGGATCCTGAAAGGTTAACTAGTACTCGAGCACTCATCTTATCAAGTATATGTTACTATTAACTTTCCTACTATGAATCGGCTTGATGAATGACGTCGTATATGCAGCTCAAGGTTTTAGGTTCGGTTGTATATTTTCTGTTGATGTTTTATGATCCGTCAATTCAATAAATGCGTGGATGGAGTATGCAGTGTGCATAGTGTATGTCTGTTCGTTCGTCGGTCCCAAAATGGTTTTCAATACAACTTTTTCTAGGTTCCTTAAAAAAGAGATGGTTGGTTTTATGCCAGTCGTGTCACAGGGAGACACATACTCTATGTTTACCACAAATAGAGACATACGATATAGTACATGCGGTGCTAATTAAGGTGCTCGGCGCTGACGCCACAGGGACCGTGATTTCGAATCTGGAAAGTGAAATAAAATATCAGGTCAGGTGAATAAGACATGTGTCACGTCTCTCCATTGAGGCATACAAGTAGGAATAATACAAATATAGAATTCAATACTATAATTATAGTTTTGAGAAACTAAAATGTAGATGTGTAAAGTTTCAGCTAATGTCATTAAACATGTTAACATTTAGTACCTCATTATTTATTCTATTATTTTTTTATTTTAGGTTACATTCAAGAAAGGTCAAGCTGTTCAGTAATGTGTCTTCGGACTGGATTCTGCTACCCAAAAGTCAGCGTTAATTAGTGATGACTTTCCTGTTACCAATACGTCACAGATGACGCTAATTAATGATGACTTTCACGTTACCCATTCGTGGTCGACGAACTTAATTGGTGATGACTTTTCTGTTACCCATACGTCATAGTCGACGTTAATTGGTGGTGACGTTACTTTTACCAATACGTGATCGTCGAAGTTAATTGGTGATGACTTTTCTGTTACCCATACGTCATAGTCGACGTTAATTGGTGGCGGCGTTACTTTTACCAATACGTGATCCTCGAGGTTAATTGGTGATGACTTTCCTGTTACCCACACGTGATCGTCGACGTTAATTGGTGATGACCTTTCTGTTACCCATACGTGATCGTCGACGTTAATTGGTGATGATTATCTGTTATTCGTACGTCATAAACGACGTCAATTGGTGATAACTTTTCTGTTACCCATACGGTATAATTAGAGGTTAATACACGCTTAAGCCTTCGAGCCATTATTCATTTTCCGGGTCGATTATCACCTCCCGGCTCGGCTCTGTCGTGTATTAATGTCTTTAATACACATGTTCGGTTACGCCACTCAAAGGGAGTAATTATGTTTTCACTCACCGGGACTGTTACAACAACAATGCAATGCTCATAATGTCCATTTATCAACAATTTTATTACACGTGCTTAAAAATTATATGTACACATACTTTCCTTATATTTTATCCGAGTATAAAATGAAAGAAAAATAATAATAAAAATCAATTTTAATATATAAAAAATGAAACCGTCATTGACGTGTCTTGAATACACGACGTTAACATTGATTAAATGTTTAACCAACCGAGCTATAGCACCATTTTGACGTTGACATCGTATTTTAGGTCGCTAGGCAGATGCTTCCCTTGATTTGTTTACATTAGAAACAGAATGGAAATGATAAAATAATATACACAAACACTTAATACCATATCTTAACACTTAATATAATATTACTTATTTTTTATCCGTGAAAGTATATAACGACATGTTGAAAACGAACTTTAATGTGACCATTGGTTTCACGCGCACGTGAAATAAAGAGGTTGATTAATGGACTTAATGAGCATTGCCTTGTAGTGTTAAGTGAAAACGTAATTACTCCCTTTGAGTGGCGCAGCCGAACATGTGTATTAAAGACATTAATACACGACAGAGCCGGGCCGGGGGGTGATAATCGGCCCAGAAAATGAATAATGGCCCGAAGGCTTTAACGTGTATTAACCTCTAATTATACCGTATGGGTAACAGAAACGTTATCACCAAATCCATATTCATTTTTCGGGCCGATTATCACCTCCCGGCCTGGCTCTGTCGTGTATTAACCTTTAAGTAATCTTTCTCCATAGCTAAAGGAAGCAGTAACATTAGACCACGCAGTGCGTGATTTATTTGTTAGTTCCTAGCAAACGTTATGTGCAATAAGCGATTTAAAGAATCATTTTGACACTAAATACCACATCTCACAAATATATGTTCTTAGCATAATACATTGTTTGAATCGTTTATACAAACTGCCCTGCTCTCGAATTATATTTCCTCATATACCCCTTACACCATAGGCCCATTTATCGTATTGAGATGAATAAACAGATATGTAAAATGTGTTTCTAGATGTGTTTTTAGATAATCATACTATTATAGTCAGCTGGCTCTGGCTGTTTTCTATTTCAAATCTTCATATAGTTTGTTTTATGAATACATGTAGCTATATATATAATATACTTCACATAAAAAATGACATTTTCCCCATTGAACTTTGTGCAATACATGATATGTTTATAGGGAGTATATCAGGAAAAAAGCTATAAATGTGTTAAAAACAAAGTTATTTTTGAAAAGGATCAAGAGTATCTCATTAACGTATCAAATTGAATTCTATTGAAATCATGTGACTTATCTAATACGTCAGAAAATATGTTGTACTTTTAAGCGGGAAATCTATTTTAGACTTAACATAGGTGCGTAGTTAGAAACTCCCTTTTCATTATATGGACAAGTTTAAATAGACATCGTTTTGGCAATACGGTGTCATTGAGTATACGTATATAGTCCTGCTATATTGGGAAAAAAAGTTATTAGCCAATTTTAAAATTTTGAAAAATCCTGGTGTATTCCCTTCAAGACACTTCACATGTAAATGAAATTTCCTATTGTGCTATGTGTTATACATGATATGTGTACATTTTTTCAATTTATAAGTGTAAGCACTTGGTACTTAAAGACATTAGTTCTATTGAGACAGAAATAACAGTTTGAGATGAGTTTTATATTCTTTTATATCTAAGTTTGGGGGTCCTCCGTGACCGAGTTGTCTAAGGCCCCGCCTCAAGATCATTTACCTCTCACCGCTAAGGATGTGTACGTGTCATTTAAAACGACAGGAATGTGCCGAGTCAGTAAATGTAGCTATTAATCATTAGTATATGTAAACCCGCAATCTTGTTTGGAGGAGGGATTTTTTTGAGAGTATAGAAGCGTGACGCATTGATCCATTTGATAACAGGTCATATTTATGTTATATGGTTACTGCAGACGATTAACGTAGATTCGATGTACTATCTGAGACGTTTGTTTACAACTGCAGATGATGTAATTGAATTTTGTTCCAACTGTTTAAGTGTATCACTTAAACATCCGGGTTTATTTCGTTACGATTTAAATCTGCCAATAATATCGATTGTGTGGTGTTATTCAATGGCTTCAACACTCTTCAATACAGATATAGAGTCTGATGAATGATAATATATTCGTCAATAACATCTCAATTTATCAAAAGATGAACTTTAAACTTTCAAAACTTTCAACAACATGTTTTTGTTTACACGATATATACGGCGTAAATGAAGCGTTTACGAAAGGGAGATAAATGTTGACAAATAAAAGAGTAGACATATTGAGATATATAATTAAGGCGTATGTATAGTTCTGCGATTTATTTTAGATGCTCTCTAACAGGAATAATTAACGCATGCGCATATACATAGTATAGTGATACATAGTTTAGATAATGCATAACACTAATAGATCAAATTGCAATAAGCAACATGCAGGATGATACAAATGTAAGAGTTTATTGCCATAAAAATATAAATTATGTTTGAGGGAATACATATTCAGTGAAACACTCACTCCTCAAATTAATTGAGGTAACACATCCGCACTCCTCAAGTAAGTTTTGTCATCCGCATAAACATTAACTTTAGTTATATATAATCACCTCAGTCATTCTTTAAGCATAAAGATTAAATAAAGTTTCTTACACTGCAAAAACATCACATGTTTTCGCTGTTAAGATATTCACAAAAAACATGTCAGCCACCAATTTTAAAATATATAGGTATGTATGACAAATAAATCACTGATCCATTTCACAGATTGTCGTAGCCAACCGAATCCGTATGCTTATATATAAACATTATCGGAGCATCGCATTACATCAGGTAAAAGGACACATAAACACTCGTTGCTTTAGCTAAGAGATCTATTTTTAAATATACCAGGTTAAGTGACTTAAATATTATCAATTTTAGAAATGATACACGTTAAAGCTAGTCACTCGTTATCACATTTCGTTTATTTCATTTATCTAAGAAACAAAAACTGTCCATTACATGGTGTTGTCATAAAAACACAATAATAATAGTCAACAGTTGAACTAATACGTGCGTCCGATGATGGATATTTTAGGGGCGTTTCGCATTCGTTCTAATTCATGTTCGGCCCACTTATTCACCCAGTGTATATAGGACTTTCTGCGGTGTCTCGCCCCCCCCCTCCCCCCCTAACTCTCTGTCGAACTGCAACCCGACTCCTGAACTCTGGAGGATCGTATCGCTTTAGAATGTTTTTGAACAAGTACTCTTTTTAGTCGCGTATTTCCACGCCTCATCAGATCAGTATCATAATCATCGATTATCTTCAGTTCCTCAGCGTTTTTTTTTAATCGCGGAATACACCGGATCTTCGAGCATAGCGTTTATTCATTCAACCTTGGCCGCGAAGTCATCCGCCATGTTTTCCCTGCATTTAGGTCTCATATATCTATATATTCTCTGTCGAGCTACCTCCTCCGTGACACTCTCCGTTTTCTTATGTAGTGTTCCACCTTTTCCTCATATTCAGATTGGTTCCACCTTTTCCTCATATTCAGATTGGTTCCACCTTTTCCTCATATTCAGATTGGTACTGAGTAACAAGATTCTCTAGAATAATATCTCAGGGGTCTATAGAATCCCATTCTTCATATTCGTCGCTTTTGATGTCATCTGTTTCGAAGAGTGTTGAAGCCATTGAATCACCCCACACAATGGATCATATTGGCAGATTTCAACCGTAACGAAAAGTATACCTATATAATAACTTATTGTGATAAATAAACCCGGACGTTTAAGTGTTTGGTTAAAATTCAATTAGTAAATCTGCCAAACATCGTCTGCTGATGTATACAAACGTCTCAGATAGTACATCGAACCTACGTAAATCGTCTGCAGTAACCGTATAACATAACTATGACCTGTTATCAAATGGATCAATGCGTCACGTCTCTATACTCTCAAAAAATCCCTCCTCCAAATAAGATGATGGGTTCAGAACGAGGTTCAGAATATAGGACATAGGCATAGAATCGCGTCTATGGGCATAGGCTCGCGACAATCCAAACCTCAACCTCAACAAGTGGAAAAACAGGGTATATACTACTACTACCCTCTAGCTCAAAAAACTTTATGTAGGAAAGTGTTCTGGTTTCTTGCGGAAGGACGGTGGTTCTACTCAGTCTGACTCAGTCTGAGGTCTTCCTCTACCAGTAAAACTGGATATGTCTCGAACCTACGACCTAAGCGGTGAGAGGTAAGTGATATTGAGACGACCCCTTAGACCACTCGGTCACGGAGGACCAATTAAGGTGATCATTGTTACTGACAAAATCATTAATGAAATACCCTCACGTACATATTTTTTAAATATCACTTACAAAAGTTTGATAATGTATCTCTAAAATTCACCTGCTCTTCATACTATCAGTGTATGTTGGTACGCCGTAATATCTCAATTCATTCATTATTTCGTCATTTGTATACTTATAGCCTTGTTGTAATTATTTTTGTAAGCATAATTGTGTTCAACGTAATGCTTTGCAGTTTGTACATAAGATCTGTCTTGTCATTTATCTTCTGTGAATTCCGGCGGATTAAACTTTTAATAATATATACATTTGAAAGGAAGTGCACTCGTGAGTGATGGCAAGAAAATGGTCACTGTGGCTCATGCATGTCGTAAGAGAGACAGTTTGAGTAATACGATAGAATTTGCAGAAACATTGCAGTTCTGCAGGTATCAAGGTTCTAGGTTCATTCTTCATATTCATTTGTTGATGCTTTTTTATATGTATGTTAATTCGATGGGTTTTTTACATGTAGAGTGAACCTGGAATCTTCCTTCTTGTTGGCGTCGAATAACCTATTTATTGAAATGAGATGCTAGTTGTTAAGCGAAAGGAGATTTTACGTTTTGTTTTGAATTCAGCTAAACGTTTGTGCATTTGACTTCATCTTCTTGATTATACGTTTGAAAGGGAATAATATATTTCATTAAAGGAGTTTTTACAATTTTACCATTTTTCAAATTCGGCTAAACTTTTCGTAATGACTTTATATATTTAAGATCTCTTCTTCAATTTAAACTACAACCTCTTGAATATATTTGAAAGTATACCGTTTTATGCACATTTATGCCTATTAAAAAGTAATTCAATGATTAACATCTATTTTCATTATATAGGCTGCATGCCAATCATGATCTTATATATCTAAGCGGTATTATATCATTTTTGTACATTTGTATCGTTAACTAAATATTGATTGAAAGGTAAAATTGTCATTTGATCTGTTATAAATACACTCAAGAGATATGAAACATAACATAGCAAGAGATATGAAACATAACATAGCAAGATATATGAAAACACAACCTAGTAAGAGATATGAAAACGCAACCTAGCAAGAGATATGAAAACACAACCTAGTAAGAGTTATGACAACGCACCCTAGCAAGAGATATGAAAACGCAACTTAGCAAGAGATATGAAAATGCAACATATTTAGCATGAATGCACATAACTGTATAAACCTACAGCAATTAGTTTTTGTTACTGTTGTTGATTTAGTTGATATGTTACTCAATAATTTGATACCGCCTGCATTGGTGTCATTTCTCCGTTTCCAAGTAAGTCACCTCTTGACCCTCTATTATGTTTTCATATCTCATGAGTGCAATATAAATATATAGACATCGCTTAGTTAAAATAATTTAGGTATATTATAATAAGCTATGATAAATCGATATACTTTGAAGTATGCTATATTTTACAATAACGGAAATTATAATGTTATAGATTCAAGAAAAACATAAAACACGTGTTAAACATCAAGGAACAAGGACTTATAGAGAACAAGGTTACAAAACCTTAAACCTAAAATTATACTTAAAGTGCAACCCTAAATTATATTTTCAAGTGAAATCTTAAATCATATATTTCAACTTAAATATAACAGTCATAATACTTTTATATATACAATCTGAAATTATAATTTTCAAGTGAAATCTGAAATCATATATTTCAAATTAAATATAACGGTCATAATACTTTTATATACAATCTGAAATTATATTTTTAAGTGAAACTGAAATTATACTTGCAAGTGAAAACTGAAGTCATATTTTCAAATGAAGTCTGAAATCAGGTGAAATATTTCCCATAGTATAAAAGGCCATGGTCAATCGTGCTACGTCTCTATTTTATTTTGTAACAATATCATTTTTATACATAAACGGCCGGGCCCGATTAGCTCAGTCGGTTACGCGTCTGACTATCAATCCAGGGGTCATGAGTTCGAATCCCCCGCCCGGCAACAGTCTCCGTGCTGATTGCCATACGACATTGTGTCTCATTATCATTCGTCTCTCACCACTGATTCAAGTGGGAAAGTTATCAGTTACTTGCGGACATGAGGTGTGCTCGAGTACTGGTTAATCCCAGGAAGCAGTGGTTAGGTTAACTGATCGTCTGTTAGCCCTCAATGGCATAAAATGACGCTAAATATTCAATCAATCAATCAATCAATCAATCAATCATATTCATATACCGGTAAGCTTGTTCACTTTGAGAACTAGGTGATCAGTGAGTGTAATGTCGTATGTTAAAAACTGTCTAATGCTTCTTGTTTAATAGTTATTTCAATATTTAATTAGTGCTGTTTACTATTGTATGTTACCTTTTAAAACATGCTATTGATTAAACAGTTGTTCTAGATTTTCTTGAATGTTGTTTTTATATTCAAATACCATGTAGCGATATGTAAATACTAACCAAGGATATTGGTATCTACAGTGACTCTGACTCGGCAAACTCTTGTTTTTGCAAAATTAAATCTGACATGCATTTTAAATTAATGTCTTAAATCATAGAAAAATCTGTATTTTGACCTTGTGTGTAAAGTAGCACCTTCTTTTTTCATAGTGATATTTCGCCAATTCTATAACAATCGTTACATTTCTATGAGAGTTTTGAAAGCATCCAATAAAAGCTGTCTTGGGTATAATCTTCAATTGTGTATCGTAGATAATAGTTGAATATTTAGCGCATTGTTATGCAATCGAGGGCCATACCACTCTTTCCTGGAATCCTAAAAAGTTAGCCAGTACTCGAGCACATCCATCTCCTCGTATAACTAACAATGTTCCTAATAGAATCAACGGTGATTGACAATGAAACGCAATGTCGTATATCAGTCACAACAGAGATAATTTTATTATATATACATGTACAAATATATATGTAGATAAGGTCATTTTCTCATACTTTGACTATACATTAGTCTGATAGTAAAATACTACTGCCAAGTTATCATAGTGTTACTGTAGTTCATTCATGCATAGTCACATGACCTCATGTCCATTCATCATTATAGAATTATGGGTATTGTCTTGTTTACATGTGTTGTGAACCTTGTCTGTTGTCTTGACCATCATGTTATGTCCAGTGCTGTCCAATAGTTATCTTGTATATTGTGTGTGTAAGAGTTTGATTGGATGAGAGGCACATAACATCTTTATATTTTTACTTCTTTTCACCCCACCTGGCTATGGGCACTTTTTGTCAACCTTGCTAGAGGACGCGAGTTCTTTAGTCAATAATACAATAATACTGTATTAGTTTTTTTCATAAGTTCTGTTGTTAGAACTCTTGGGTTTAACCCATACACTATTTTACACTAGAAGATTAGCCAGCAGTACCTGGTAAGGTTTTACTTTTATCAATGTATTGTAGATGTAATATTTTGATATCTTAATTGCATTGATTTGTTAATCAACCTGAATTGCCATGAAATACATTGAAATACTGTATTTTATTCTGTCATACTATTCTATGTATTTATTATGTTATCATTCTATTTTATAGGTCTAATATAAATATTGAACTCCAGTTCTGAGTTGGTCATTCATTGGTCTTTGCCCACACTCTACAAAATGGCTCCCCGACGTTGAGGCGACCAGGTACCGGAGCTCATTCCACAGTCAGGGCCTATTTAGCTGCACCGGAGGTATCCGAGAAGTGCGAGACCCGAGGGCAGAGCCGGCAACCCTTTCAGTGGAGACCGGAAGCTAGAGTGTTCCCCTCTAGTTTTCCGTCCTTCAACACAAAGGTATACTGAAATGTAAACCAAACCCACCCATAGTGCACGTCCCACCCCCTACTTCTGGACCCAGGACGCGTCAACATACAATGAACTGTTTTACGCGTGCCACATTATACAAAGTGACTGTTTGTGAAAACAGCTGTTTTTAGTAAACATTGAACTTGACCTTTGGGTCAGTCCATTATATCGCGCCAATATACATGAACGGACATTTTAGTGTTTTAAGTGTATTTTTTTTAAAGTGTTTTATTGGATTTTGGATATTTATGTAAGTATGTGTTTCTCATTCTCATTTTTGTTATTTTAAATTATTTTTTCATTTTTCTGAGGGCGCACTATTTTCTTCGCATAAGCTTTATATAAAAGTACATGTAGTGATTTGGTCTTATTCTGAAATTTCTAACACGTGAACTTTAAATTTTTGATGTTTTCTCACTGAATTTTTACAACTGCAAGGTATGTTTAGTTTAATTTGTTTCATTTTTGCTATTTAGATTGAATGTTGCAGTTGTCAGTTTTGTCATTCTTGTGATAAAGTTAAATTTTGATCTTATAGATTCTGTGACCCCCATTCAGTTCACAGTAGTGTTTTCATTTTGTGTGCCATTTCAATTAGCTATTTTCCATTTTTGGTGATATATTTGATTTCACAGTGTTGATTTAGTGAAGCATTTGTAGTCATTTGAGATTTTTGATTGCCATCAGTTGAATTTTCATGTGTGTTATGATGTCAGTGATTTTGTTTTGACATTTGACATTTTGATGTTTTATGCACTATAAAGTTGAACTTTTCTGATATAGTGAAGTTGATATTATGGTTATTTAATGTTATAGTGAACATTGCATTAAGTGCCAGGTATATTTCATGTCTTATCTAGTTGGATAGATTGATATTTTGATTTATCACTCACTTGAATAAAGCTATAGATTATAATTAGAAATCTAGATTAAGTGTGTTATTTACTGTGTTTATTTTTGGCCTACATTATATTATAATATTATATTGCCCAGTTCCCTGTTTCATAACATTCTTTGCACACCTTACTAACCGTGTGTGATAGACCTGTTCTAGCAAGATATATATGTAATTCATTTATTCATTTTGTGTGTTTTCCATTTGAAATCTCATTTTATGTGTTCTTGTTGACAGGCGATATAGAAATTGCTTGCACATATTGATACTTGAGAGTTCAAGCCCTTTAGTGTAAAGTTTTCTCAATTTCAGCTTTTTCAAGGAATACCGGCTAGCAGTATATTTTTTCAGCATATTTTCTTTATCGTGCAACTGTATTTAGTGTTTTATGTTTCTTGCACGATTCATATTGTTTTATTTTGTTCAATAGTGAAATTTCAGCCGTCTGCTATTTTCTGAAGGAAGTTGTGACTGAAAACATACCCAGTATTCAGTACTTTGACTTTTTGCTGATTTATGTACTATTATATTTTCAGTGATTTTCAGGTTTGATGAGTTGGTAGAACACACCTTGTTTGCAGTGTAAATAAATATTTTTCCTTTCAGTTTGGTTACTGATATAATCCATTTCTACTCACTGCATTTTTCAGTTATCTTTACAGGATAGTTTGTGTCACTTTTGAACACAGGTGATATTTATTTTGGTTTACCACTAATATTGTAGTAGCTGTGATCATTTTTAGATATTGAGTTACAACATTGATACACAGGTAAACAATCAGCTGACCACTACAACCAGTTGATTTATTATCTAGGTCATAGATTTAAACCCAGGTGTATTAGGTACTACTTTTAGTGTATTGAAGTGATGTAAGGTAAACATCATTGGAATGTGTGTGTTGTTTTGACTTGGTGTACAGGTCAACTTAGTGCATTTAGCTGTGACCAAACTTGTATTCTTTTGATTTGGTTAATAGACAGTTAAATAAATCTGAGTAGTTTATATTTATAACTCATACAGTGTGAGTTACAGGGTTTAAACTTGATTGCCATTTCATTATAACAGCTCTTTTATTTATTTTTAGTGTTTTGTTTGTGTACTTATATTTTGTGTTAGCTATTTCCTGAAATATGGATAGTCCTAAAAGGGAAGAGACTAAGGTTAAGTCGTGTGAAACTGCTACCCCTCCCACACCAACTATGCCTACGGAGGAAGAGATGCTTAAAATTCTGTCAAAGAAATACACATTCGTGCCCGTCTCTACTCCAGAAGCAACCGGTGGTGCTAGACCCAAGCACCCATTACCCCCTCCTCTAACTTTGAGCTCACCACCTCCTCTCTCAGGTCTACCTCCAGTGATCTTAACACCTACCACTCCCTCTTTGGTTTCTAATCCGCCCAAAATTCCACTCTTTTCAGGTGATGAGCCAACTCCAAAGAACGAGGTGAGTTATTATGAGTGCCGTCATGAGATCAGATGCCTGTGCCGGGATTTGAACCTGTCTTCATCACAAGTTTTGCAGGCCGTTCGTGCATCCCTTCGTGGCACAGCCAGGCGCCTACTTGTTTCTCTGGGCGACTCTGTCACTGTAGACCTAGTTCTTAAGAAACTAGATGTCAGTTTTTGTGAGCCGGCAAGGCATGGCATCACTATGAAGGAATTCTTTAACGCAGTCCAGAAACCAGAAGAGTCGGTGACTTCCTTTGGTTGTAGGTTAGAGACCACGTTAGAGCATGCTTTCCAGGGTGGTCACCTGCCCCATACTGGCAGGCATGAATTGTTGTGTGAGAGACTTTGGTCTGGACTGTTTAGCGAGTCTCTTAAGGCAAATACCCGCCATAAGTTTGACTCTGCTACGGACTATGACCAGTTCCTGAAAGATGTTCGTCAGGTCGAACGGGAACTGCGTTTAGCCCAGCCTACTGGAACCAGGCCAAAGGCCCACTCACACCAACAATCTGCAAGTCCTCCCACTTCTGACTTTGCCTCTTTCTCGAAGCAGCTCCAGTCAGAAATGAACTCCAAACTCAGCCAGATGCAATCCGGATGGGACAAGAAGTTCAATACTCTGATGGAGCGTTTGGAGACTCTATCTTTCCAATCTGTTACCCCACTCGCACCCCTACTTTTCAACTGCCACCCCTTCCAGTGTCAACCCCACCCCATGGTCAGACATATTCTGAGGCAAGACCCTTTAGACGAGCACAAAGAGGTCGAAGCTATGGGCGTGGTGGTGGCAACCGACCCAGCGGTCGCCCACAGCAGTTTGGACGGCCTCATGGTACAAACAGATCAGCGACCGGTCACCCAAACTTCTAGCCACCTCTGCTACTGGCCGTCCGGAGGTGAAGTCTAATAATGGCCAACCTACTCCTTTGCTTACGAAAATTGTTGGAGATTCGAACACTTCATCAATTTTGTTCCATTACATGAGAACCAATGCTTTGATTGATACTGGTTCCATGGTTTCTACTGTTTCTAACTCTTTCTATCAGTCTTTGACTAACAAGCCCCCTTTACAGGATCTTTCTTCTTTTGGCATTGACCTCAGTGTTACTGTTGCTAATGGAAACCAGCTTAACATTCTTGGGTACATTGAAGTTTCCATTGCTATTCCAAATTTTAATCTTGAACTGCCTGTTCCTATCTTAGTAGTTCCTGATACTCAGAACTCTGCAACTTGCCCTGTGATTTTGGGAACTAATGTTATTAGATGTTGTAAATCTATTGTGTCTGATGGGAATATGAGTTCGATACCTGAAACTTGGGAAACTGCATTCCAGTCTTTAGTCTGCCACCCAGTTTCAGTGAGATCGACTAATGACCATTCCGTGCAGATCGTCCCACATGAATCTGTCACTGTCAATGGTATTACCCGTGGACTTAATCACAGTGTTTGCAAAGTTGTAACTGAGAATCTGGACAATGGTTCCTCTCTTTTAGTAAGACCACATGTTGTACAGATACCACAGTCCGGGAGTTATGCAAAAATACCAGTCCGGTTGTGTAACATGTCGGCTAAGACCGTAACCATTAGACCAAGGTCAGAGTTATGTATGGTCAATGAGGTCAAGGTCATTGATAATCTTGCTTCTTCTACTTCTTTTTCTTCTTCTACTTCTTATTCATTGTGTGACCAGCTAGGCATACAAATTGACAAGGACTCTTTATCCCCTGATCAACTCTTGCGTGCCCAGCAAGTTCTTGGCAAATGGCAACATGTATTTTCGACAGGGCCAGCTGACATAGGTCGGTGTAATCTTGTGCGTCACAAGATTGTTTTAAATGATTACACACCATTCAAGCAGCCATATAGGAAAATTCCCCCTGGGATGTATGAGGAGGTTAGGCAACACCTCAAAGAAATGCTTGAATGTGGTGCAATCAAGGAGAGTGATAGTCCGTTCTCTTCCAATGTGGTGTTAGTCCGCAAGAAGGATGGCTCACTTAGATTTTGCCTGGACTTCCGTATGCTTAACTCTCGCACACGGAAGGACGCATACCAACTTCCGAGGTTCGATGATCAGTTAGATCTACTTGTAGGTTCTCGTTTCTTTTCGAAGCTTGACCTCAGATCAGGATATTGGAATATTGAAATGGATGATGAATCCAAGCAATTCACAGGATTTTCAGTTGGTAACCTAGGATTTTATGAATGCCAGCGTATGCCATTTGGATTCGTGAACTCAGGCGCAACCTTTCAACGTGTCATGGAAAAGTCCTTAGGAGACCTTCTCCTACGGGAATATCTAGTTTTCATAGATGATATTTTGATTTTCTCACATACTTTTGAAGATCACTTAGTTAGGTTAGAAAATGTCTTTCAACGTCTCTCAGATCATGGTTTAAAGCTCAAAGGATCCAAGTGTCAGCTTTTCAAAAGTTCTGTTACCTATCTTGGTCATGTTATTTCCGAACAAGGTATTGCCACTGACCCCTCCAAGATTAGTGCTATTGTTAATTGGCCAGTTCCTACCAATATTACACAGCTTCGTTCCTTTCTTGGAACAGCAGGATTTTATCGTCGGTACATAAAGGGCTATTCAAAGATTGCACAACCCTTGAACCAGTTACTTGAAGGCCATGGTGATACAAAACCCAAGTCTAAAGGAAAGTCAAAGAAACGCAAGTCTGCAATGCCATGGTTATGGGGTAGTGACCAACAGTCAGCTTTTGCCACTCTGAAAGAAAAGCTTGCTTCACCCCCGTCCTAGCCTTTGCTGATTTTTCCAGGCCTTTCATTGTTCATAATGACGCGAGCGGTTTGGGACTTGGTGGAGTATTGCTCCAAGAACAAGATGATGGTTCAGAGAGAGTTATTGCCTATGCCAGTCGCGGACTCAGGCCGAGTGAGAAGAACTACCCTGCCCACAAGTTGGAGTTTCTCGCGCTGAAATGAGCAGTGACGGACAAGTTCCACGATTACCTTTATGGCAATAAGTTCACGGTCACGACTGACAACAACCCATTGACCTATGTCATGTCAACAGCCAAACTTGATGCCACAGGCCATAGGTGGGTTGCTGCACTGTCAGCCTATGACTTTGACCTATTTTACAAGTCTGGCCGCTTAAATGGTGATTGTGATGGTTTGAGCCGCAAACCTCAGTTGTTCTCTGACACTGTAAAAGCAATCTGCCTTGCCGCTACTGCCTCTTTTTCTTCTGCCGACTGTCTTTCTGGTTCTGAAGCCCCTAAACTTACTGAGCTATCTCCTACTAAATCTTTTCAACCTGTCAATTGGGCTTTCGAGCAAGCCAGAGATCCTGATATTTCCAAGGTTCATTTTGTTTTGCAGCACGGTTCTCGCCACAGGGGGGAGGAGGTGTCGAAAGATGTCAAATCCCTGCTTCGTGACAGCTCACGCCTGTGTATGGAGAACGGAGTCCTCTACCGTACTGCCTCTGTCGATGGTGAACCGGTAAAGCAGCTTGTCATACCTGCTTCTTACCGAACCATCTCTTTTCAAGGTGTTCATGATCAAGTTGGTCATCCGGGACATGACAAATCTCTTTGGCTTGTACGTCAACGTTTTTACTGGCCAGGAATGGAGGCAGATTTCAAGAGACGTGTGTCCTCTTGCAGGTCTTGTGTCTGTGGGAAAACCCCTCAAAGGCCTGCGGCGGATCTTGTACCCATCCAGACTTCTAGGCCTATGCAGCTTGTTTGCATGGATTTTTTGAAGTTAGAAAGGTCTAAGGGTGGGTACGAGGATGTCTTAGTCATAACGGACCACTTTACACGTTAGGCTAAGGCTATCCCCTGCAGAAATCAGAAGGCAACTACCACAGCACGAGCCCTGTACGAGAATTTCATCGTTCACTACTCCTTTCCAGAACAGCTGCATTCCGACCAGGGTCGTAATTTCGAGAGCAGAGTCATTAAGGAGCTATGCAAGATTGCAGACGTGCGCAAGACTCGAACTACTCCATTCCATCCGATGGGAAATCCTTCTGCTGAGCGCTTTAATCGTACCCTGCTCCGTATGCTCCGCACCCTGGCAGATGACCATAAGACCAGTTGGGCCGACTTTGTCCCCTCTCTTGTTCAAGCATACAATGCTACCAAGAGCAGTTCTACTGGGTTTTCCCCCCATTTCCTTATGTTTGGCTGGCATCCACGACTCTCTGTGGATGCCTACTTAGGCACTGCACCCGGGAATGAGTCTGGCGTGAGCCATGCCTCATATGTGTCTCGACTTCAAGACCGCCTGAAATACGCCTACAGAGTAGCTGGGGAGGCTGCCAACAAGAGAGCCGACCAAAACAAACGCCTATATGATAGCCGTGTTCGCGAGAACAAAATTTCTATAGGTGACCTGGTTTTGGTCCGGAAAGTCAATCTACAGGGACGACAGAAGCTTGCTGACAAATGGGAAAAAGACCAGTATGTCGTTGTCGACATTCCTTACGAAGGCCAGCCGGTGTTTAAGGTTCAGCTTGAGACTCGCAAGGGACCTATTCGAACCTTACATCGCAATTTACTGCTACCCTTCATCTCCATACCTGAGCCTGAACAGATTCAAACCCCTAATCCTGGTCGCAAGCCCAGAACTAGGTCAAACCCAATTCAGGATCATGAGTATGATGGCGACTCGAGTTCAGCCGAGTCGAGTTCATCAGCAGTATATATTATTCCCCAAAGAAGAATGCAATACCCAGATCAGAGTCCCACCGCAAGCGTCACTCCCTCTACACCAGTCCCTTCATCTGTAGAATTTGAGCCGAGTGTCCACAGTACTCCCCATTCCCCCTATCCTGTCACCCCTGACCTACAGAACACAGCTTCATCTAGAGTTGCACCCCAAAGTCAAGGTTCTTCTAGTTTTAGGTCAGCGATTCATGCCACGCCTTCGCCTCCAGTCCCAGCACCAAGACCGCGAAGAACATGGCGTTCACCGGATAGATATGGTGAATGGGTGAAATCCCAAGTAGCTCAAAACGTTGTTTTTTATGTTTGAGCTAAGCTCATAAATATTTTTAGTTTTCAGGTTTAAGTGGTTTACAACCTATAGTAGTTTTTAGTGTTGTCATACATGAATCTAAAGAATTTGAAAAAGTAAATTTTTACTATGTGTACAATTGGATTTATTTTAGGGCCAGAAGATTATTTCGCACTATGGATAATATTTTTGTATTCTTAAGCAATACATGCCAGATTGAAATATGTGAATTATTTCAATCAAATTACTTTCATGTAATTTTGCTTATTTTTCAGATTTCAAATTCTGAATCAATTATATTTTTCCTTCACAGGGAATAAAATTTTGTGAAATTGTTTAAATTCCTTTTCAGGATTTTGCAAAATGATATTTTCTATTATCATTTGATATTTGTATTGTATTTGTTGTAAATATTATTTTATTTCACTTTTTCAAGGCAAATGATAATTTCAGGTACTTTGAAAGGATTTCATTTGTAGTGATTTGTGCAGATAAACCCTACAGCTTTGCATATGTCTCATTTCATTAAAACAGTTTCATTTCATGGTAATTTCATATTTTATCATTGTGATAGACTAATGTCTGCTCTTTCAATCATTTCAGATTTAAAACTCAATAGTTTAAGTTTACATCATCATGTTTTATGCTTTTGAGTTGTAGGCTTTTAACACAATTTTCAGTACAGGTTGCAGTACAGTGAATCAATATGTAAACACTGTAGTGACTTACTTTACTGAATACCAATTACAGACATGTATTGGTGCAGTTAACTCCCATTGTTAATTACTCTGTTTTATTTTAGACTGCATTTACTTAGAACTTATTGATCATATTTCAGGAACATCCTTGGATATTCATTTCCATTAGTATTAGTTTAGGTACATTGTTTTGTACTTGAATATTATAAAGTACTTTTACTAATAATTTACTTTGACAATTTACAGGTTCTTTGAAATGTCGGTGCCATTTAAATCTAGTGGGGGAGTGTGTAGATAAGGTCATTTTCTCATACTTTAACTATACATTAGTCTGATAGTAAAATACTACTGCCAAGTTATCATAGTGTTACTGTAGTTCATTCATGCATAGTCACATGACCTCATGTCCATTCATCATTATAGAATTATGGGTATTGTCTTGTTTACATGTGTTGTGAACCTTGTCTGTTGTCTTGACCATCATGTTATGTCCAGTGCTGTCCAATAGTTATCTTGTATATTGTGTGTGTAAGAGTTTGATTGGATGAGGGGCACATAACATCTTTATATTTTTACTTCTTTTCACCCCACCTGGCTATGGGCACTTTTTGTCAACCTTGCTAGAGGACGCGAGTTCTTTAGTCAATAATACAATAATACTGTATTAGTTTATTTCATAAGTTCTGTTGTTAGAACTCTTGGGTTTAACCCATACACTATTTTACACTAGAAGATTAGCCAGCAGTACCTGGTAAGGTTTTACTTTTATCAATGTATTGTAGATGTAATATTTTGATATCTTAATTGCATTGATTTGTTAATCAACCTGAATTGCCATGAAATACATTGAAATACTGTATTTTATTCTGTCATACTATTCTATGTATTTATTATGTTATCATTCTATTTTATAGGTCTAATATAAATATTGAACTCCAGTTCTGAGTTGGTAATTCATTGGTCTTTGCCCACACTCTACATATATAATTATATAACTTTGGTTATACAGTAGAATGCGCATTCAAAGCAAACCAGGAAATAATAAGCAGTATTTAGAGTACGCTGTTTTGCGTAATATGGGTTGTATATCCTTTCCTAGAATGTGATTAAGTTCAATATTGACACTCCATGAACTTGATAAAATATTTTACAGAGGTCATGTCCTGAACCTCTTAGGAAATCATTTTGTTAGCTCATCTGCTTGCCGAAACCCGTCATTTTAATAGATAGTTTTATCAACACTTGCCGCAGATAATACACGTCAACATTATACCTGAGTGTTTCGTTACATAAATATGATATTACATAAGGTGCAGTGACGGCCAACATGGAGGGAAGAGTATATGAATGAAATAATTATTATAAAAATAATAATTCTATAACTGTTGTAGCAAAACTGGCGATGACGACGATGTCGACAAAATTAATACACAAACATGGAAATGTGAGTTTACATTTTGCTTGACTTAAAGCTGTTTTTAAGTAAAATGTTGGTGAAACGGAAGTTTATAAGGAAGGTATACGGTTATGTACCCTTGTTAAACTATGTAACATGATATTCATCACAGGACTCAAGTTTTTGTCAATTATTTTGTATCATGGATATAATTCAGTGATGATAGAAATAGGATATCGTTAAATCCGATGTGAGTAGGCCTGTAGAATGTTCTTAATTAGTCTAAATACAAATATCATTCAGTTGAAATAGGATATCGTTTAATCCGGCGTTTGTAGGCCTGTATGATGTTCTTAGTCTAAATACAAATATCATTTAGTGACGTTGAAATAGGATATCGTTTAATCCGGTGTTTTTAGGCTTGTAGGGTGTTCTTCGTCTAAATACAAATATCATTCAGTGATGTTGAAACAGGATATCGTTAAATCCGGTGTTTGTAGGCCTGTAGGATGTTCTTAGTCTGAATACAAATATCATTTAGTGATGTTGAAATAGGATATCGTTAAATCCGGTGTTTGTAGGCCTGTAAGATGTTCTTAGTCTAAATACAAATATCAATCAGTGATGTTGAAACAGAATATCGTTTTATCCGGTGTTTGTAGGCCTGTAGGATGTTCTTAGTCTAAATACAAATATCATTCAGTGACGTTAGAAAAAGGATATCGTTTAATTCGGTGTTTGTAGGCCTGTAGGATGTTCTTAGTTTAAATACAAATATCATTCAGTGATGTTAAAATAGGATATCGTTTAATCCGGTGTTTGTCGGCCTGTAGGGTGTTCTTAGTTTAAATACAAATATCATCCAATGATGTTGAAATAGGATATCGTTTAATCCGGTGTTTGTAGGCCTGTAGGATGTTCTAAGTTTAAATACAAATATCATTCAGTGATGTTGAAATAGGATATCGTTTAATCCGGTGTTTGTAGGCCTGTAGGGTGTTCTTAGTTTAAATACAAATATCATTCAGTGATGTTGAAATAGGATATCGTTTAATCCGGTGTTTGTAGGCCTGTAGGGTGTTCTTAGTTTAAATACAAATATCATTCAGTGATGTTGAAATAGGATATCGTTTAATCCGGTGTTTGTAGGCCTGTAGAGTTTCTTAGTTTAAATACATGTATAAAACTGAACAGATTCAGTCGTATTTATCGTTTTGTTGTAAATATAATTCTGACTTTCTCTACTGTTGGTCCCGAGTAAAAAACAAACGTTTTTATAATGTGCTTTAATTGAGAAACGAGTTACAATTCGGACCGACGAAACTGTCCTATAGGCATAGTACCACCATTGCAAAAAGGAAGTGCTTCCGTGGGGTAGTCGCATAATAGCGATTTTAAATAATCCTTATTTTTTCTTCTTTAAAAATGCAATTTCCTTATTTTAATGCTCATTTTTTTATTCGAATGACTTTTTTGATGTATTTTGAACACTTTGATAGCATTGTCATGTTTGAATTGTGAATTTTGAAAAAGAAAATGATGCTTGGAAATTGGGGTATGAATACATGATTTCGGAAGTCTACTTTCGTTTTGTCACCAGTGTACACACTGAGCAGAAAAAAAATCTCTTATATGATACATGACTCCTACTTTTCTCATCATATTTTGATAGTGCAGAGGTTGACAAACAGTAAAATGTAGGTTTCACTTCTTTCATTTGGGTCTCTCTATGAATGACAAGCCTTCAAACTTTTATTATTTACTATAGAATAAAGAACAAAAATCAATGGTGGGATGACACCTATAAGAGAGACTTGAGTGAAATTGGGGTGATTTTCCAAAATGTTAATTGTAGGTAAAACAACCTCTTTTTTACACTTTCATAGTCTTAAATGACAAATTGGAGGCATTTGCTTCATAAAAAACAAGTTGATGCTTCAAATAAGGCATATATGTGCATATCTACATTGAAATTTCATGAAAAGTCACAAAACTTTGAAGATTTTTTATTTTGGATGATTGAAATATGCACTTTTTAGCATGTACATTGTATTGAATAATGTATTTTGGTAAGATAATGTCTTCAGTGTATCATGAGACTATTTTGGTGTAAAAATTTAAATGGAATTAGATAAAAAAAAATTTTTTTTGGGTAAAATTAGTCAAACACATCAAAATTGCATGTCGGTCAACATCTCGCGCCTGTATATAATGATCATGTGAAAAGTGGTATTTTGACAAAAGTTTAAGTATTTAATGCCTGCAACTTGGCAGTATTACTTCAAATTGAGAGTACTTAGTAAAAAAGAAGTAATTATGAAATTAAAAAAAAAATGTTTCCTTATTAGCATAGTACCACTATTGCAAAAAGGAAGTGCTTCCGTGGGGTAGTCGCATAATGGCGGTTTTAAATAACCTCATTTCTTCTTCTTTAAAAATGCATTTTCCTTATTTTAATGGTCATTTTCTATTTAAATGGCTTTATTGATGTATTTTGAACACTTTGATAGCATTGTCATGTTTGAATTGTGAATTTAGAAAAAGAAAATGATGCTTGGAAATTGGGGTATGAATACATGATTTCGGAAGTCTACTTTCACTTTGTCACACATGACCCCTACTTTTCTCATCATATTTTGATAGTGCAGAGGTTGACAAACAGTAAAATGTAGGTTTCACTTCTTTCATTTGGGTCTCTCTATGAATGACAAGCCTTCAAACTTTTATTATTAACTATAGAATAAAGAAAAAAAATCAATGGTGGGATGACACCTATAACCTATCAACGTTTTACGTATGTGGATGTTTCTGTGCTTGGAATATCTATTCTTCTCTGAACAACTTGGCCACTTTGTACTCTGTGGTCTCTTTCAGAAGTTGGTTATATCCTGGAAGACATCCATTGTCCGTTAGAGCTACTTATATTGAAAGTCTTGTTTTAAAATGTAACGAAGATATTGAGAATGAGTTGTGTACCGTAATCATATAGCGTTCAATATCCTTAGCAATACGCTACCACAGCGGTGGTCTAAGGGTAGAGCGCCCACCTCGCATGCGGAAGATCGTGGGTTCGATCTCCGGACGGATCATACCAAAGGCTGGTAAAAGAGACTTTCTCGCTTGGCGCTAAATATTTAGAGTCTGCTCGACCCGGTGTCTGTACAATATGATGAGGTTGTGTATACATGTGTTTACGGCATGATACGTCAGTATTGTAGCGTTTCAGAATACTGTTTCAAGTAGACACCGTCATAGTATGACTGAAAAATCGTTTAAAATAACGCTAAACTACATACAACAACAGCAGCAACAACAACAACATCAACAACAACAACAGCAACAGCAACAACAACAACAACAGCAGCAGCAGCAGCAGCAGCAGCAACAACAACAACAACAACAACAACCTTATAAGTAAAGAACGCGTTCACGAAAGAAACATTGCAGACTCGGTGTTTATTGCGTCTGTTCATGTGTATTTGAAATATACAACACCATTCACGGCCTCTCATTGACACCAACTTTAACAGTGTTCTATTTTCGACAAAATACTGAAGAATCAGAAATCGAAAAAAAAAAAAAAAACAATACTGAGTACAGGTATAGCAAAACAGCACGTGAAACTGTTTTTTTTTGCACAAGTCAGTGGTATATAAAAAAATCCCTTAGGATCTCTGAACGCGTTAAGAAAAGAAAGTAGCAGACACGGTTTTATTGAATGTTTTAATGAGTGAGTTAAACTTTAAAATGACGATTGTGTTCATGAATGAGTTAAACTTTAAAATAACGATTGTGTCATTTGAACGAAGGAATTGCTGTTATTCCTCTCAATACTACGTCTCGTATAACACATACAGTCAAACGTGTGCATGTAGTCACCTCTATTAAGCCGCCACTTGTCTTAAACAGCCACCTTTGCTACTTCCCATGTATATACTTTCAAATTAACATGTACTAAGCAATAACCTGTCTTAAAATGCGACTTTTGCTCCTTCTCATATGTGCCTGTTTAAGACAGGTTTAACTGTACACGTATTTTTTCTCAATGGAGTCTATTAGAAATGTGTAAATAAAGTGTCAGTATAAAGAAGCGCCGGAACAAAATGGTTGTAAGTGATGTTTACAGTTTGAGAATATATTCTTTACCTTGAGCTCTTTCATTAAAAAATTGTCAATAATCATGTCCATATAGACAATACTATTAAGGAAATTTATTTACATACATATTCTAAAATTATAAATATTATCTACAATAGTTTGATAGTGTGTCGAGCCAAGATCACACTGCGTTTCTTTATCATTTCAGTAAACACTACGGTCTGTGGTAAACGATGGCTTTTGTTATTTATTTAGGGTAACTCGCGTCAAAATGGAATGTCTGGTGGACATGCGAATGACGCATACGTAGAAGAAGAAGATGATACTAATGTAAAAACGACTCGTAACGACCTGGGTACAACACATGCGCCTGTGGTTGACGACGCTACATCAGAACTGAAGAATAATAAGTAACACATGTTGTACTATAAATATCATGATTATAAATACATTTCGGACACGTTGACAGTTAAATTGATACTAATTCATGATAGTTCATTAACTGCACAGACGTTTAAACTGACCAACTATTCGGTTGCACATCTTTGTTGGCTTATTTATTAAATAATGATTTAGTTATACCCTGTATAATATTGGTAATATTTTTTAATCATGTTTTATCAAATGGACGCAATTTTAAACACATATATGTTATATATGGCACATCCAGTTTAACTGGTGGAGAAATGATAGCAGCATATTCACTTAAAAATTAGATTCTGATAATGATATAAATTATACTAAAAAATGTAATACTACAATGTGCATAATGTACAATTCCTTTATTTCTTTTCTATTTTCAAAATGGTTACAACTTTGGTAAAATAATTTAAAGGCAACATTTTGGCAAAAGTTTGATAAATACTTTTTAAAGACTTTTTAATATGCTAGCGTTATATTTCAGAACTAGTTGGCTTAAAGTTTAAAGTTTGTGTCGACCTCAAGTATATAAATGTTATTGATTTACTTGAGATGTTACTAATTGTTTGTTTCAGTGAAATATCCACAATTTTATTTGTATTGACTGAACACCTTAATAATTATTTTTCACTTTTTTGTGGGTTGTTAACATGTGAACTTTTGAAGCTCCGTTAATACAAAATATACATAATGTTCAATATATAAAGACAAAATTAGTCCAAAAAGGGCCATAACTGTGTCAAATTGCAACCCAGAGTTATAGTTCTTACGTCTGTGAGTTCCATTGATGATGCTGAACACACATGTGGAGTTTCATTCATATTAAATAAGCGGTAGCATAGATCTCGAACTTGATAAGAAAACTTTAACCTGAAAATCCAACACCGACGCTGACGCCGACGCCGGGGCGAGTACAATAGCCCCCATATTTAACGAAAAGTCGAGCTAAAAATAAGTCATATATATATCCTTTTTTTTATAGCAAAGCCTGGGATATTTTCATCGACGAACCAAATGTAGAGACAACTTCTCAAGACGATCAGTACTGGGAAAAAATATATATTTGTGCCAAAGTTATATTTACCAGCCTACTATTTGTCCTGGTCATTGGGTCCGCAGTTGTGTCAAAGGGCGCATTGTTTCTGATAATAGCCAACATTATGCCACCCCATGGAATGTGGAACACGTCACTTAAGACGGCTCAGTATCACTTAAAGTATACCAAAACAGGTATGACAATTAAATTTAAGTAGAGTAGATAAGTTTAAGACAAAAGTACCTATCATGACAATGGTTTGCATATCAACAAAAGCATGCAAAACAGGTTGGTACATGCTAATATTCTTATCATGTCAATTTGCATATCGATACAGATGTGCAAATTAAGTTTAAGAGGTTAGGAAAATCTCATTCAAACACCCTTTAGAAATTTCCTGTGATTTCATTGGTTGGTGCTCTTAGATTTGCGGGTAATAATACTGCATATATCGTCGGTAAAATCACTGCATTTTCTCGATCCGTGTATGACTACGTCATTTGTATATAACATATCCGAAAACAGTGTAAACAGTAGTTAAAATACCTGTGTGTCGATTAAATCTAATATTTAATAGTAAAACTTTGAGAGGATAACTTTCAGTTATTTATTTAAATGGATATAAAGCATCTCATTGTCATAAATAAAAAAAATCCTCTATACAATCCGCCAAAACGTGACAAAATCGATATTTCAAGCGGTAAACTTGAATCGAAATCCCCATTCTAAAAATAGACATTACTTAAATACTGCTATGCGATTTTCACCTCGTCATTCGGACTCTTTCTGAGATGAAACACATTTAACAACGACTAAACAAGTATGACGTATAAAATTGAAATTAAAATCAAATCACGTGACTTATTTGTACGTCACAAAGTATGTTGAAATTTCGAGCGGGAAATATATTTATAGTCTAGCATGACATGCGTTGGCATATTTAAAAATATGGAGTTTCGGCAATACGGGGTCAGTAAGTTTATTAAGACATGATATATATTAAATATTTTTTTAGTCAATTTTAAAACTTTTAAAAAAATCCTGATATACTTCCTTAAGTGTATATTCGTTTTTTGACCGGTTGTAATTTGTAATTTGTCACCAATTGATATCATTTTTTTAACAATTTTTTTTTTCAACACATGACAGGTATATATGGCATATACAGCTTTTGTATGTTGAAGAAGAGGTCAGAGTTAGTAGAGAGGTTTGGACCGAGCGTTGAGATCTCAGCGGTGAGAGGTCAGTAGTTCATATTGTAATTTGTGTCTGTGATATACAAAATATTTCTTTACTCATTTTAGAAACAAATGTGAGATGGATATGGTCACTTATCCTGGTTGTTATTGGTCCCTATATCTTGACGCTCCTGGCAAGCTTACGACAACTCCTGCTGAAGAAGAACAAACCAATACCGAGCAAGTTGCTGGTGATGTTGGTATGTGTACGCTCTTTTTATCATAAATAAATAAGTGCTTATCTATTGTAATGTTAGTTGTATAATTCCATACGATTACATTCGGGGAAGTTGTTTTGCTTGTGTTTTTGTTGTTGGTGTTTTTTCTTTTGTGTTTTTTCTTCTTTTTATTTGGCGGGGGGGGGGGGGGGGGGGGGAGGGGGGGGGGGGGGAGTGGGTGGCATGGTGTATATAACGTCATGTACATATTGTATTTATACTATAGTATTACGATTTGTTAAATTGTATATGTTCTGGAATTTGAAAACGTATAATGTTTATCATATACTACTGGAGGAAATACAATATTCATTAAAATAGCCACCCAGTTACAGGTTAGGGGACGCGCACTCATGCAAGACACTCTATTTATTTAATGCGGAACTCTGTGTGTGTGTGTGTGTGTGTGTGTGTGTGTGTGTGTATATAGCGCTCGGGTTTTTTAAATAATTTTAAAGAATTCAGTATTGTATGGGTGTATTAATTGATTTATTAATCTATTATCTCTCCTATATATATATGTATCAGATTCCAATTATCCATGTATGAGTACTAACCTAAAGTATCAAAACTGTGTGTAAGTATTCGCTGTTTTTGACGATATTCTTATATAGATACACTTTTAGGTATTAGGAGAGGAGGCAATACATTCAGTCGGCCTTGGTATGTTTGTATTCGCTCTATTGCCCAACCTTGACCCATTGACAGGAGTAACTATATGTACAAATGTGGTTGCGATGCCTTGCGTATTAAGCATGATTTTCCCAGGTAAGTTTAAACTGCAAATTAGTGCATAATAGCATAAATGTTAACACGTTTAGACATGTATATTTCGTTAGCTAAGCGTAGTATAAAAAACAAAATTAAATAAATTTATATTAGTAATTATATATTTTGATACATGATTTCAATAATTCAAATTTCCAGTTTCTCTGCGTTGATGATTTTAAAGCGCTGATTACCAAATGGATATTTTATAAATATAATACTTGGCACCAATTCTATTTGGTAAGTAAATGCCTTGATACTGTGTTGTTCACAAATAATTATCTCCATATATATATCATATATTGTGAATGTGCATCTGAAAAGATCCCAAAAATAGGAAATTCCGTTGTTGTTATTTCAATTATATCACTTACCGTTATGAAATAAATACATGTGATTTCACTGTATCTTTATGATCCACCAGGTTTTTATGTATGTTCTTTATATAGCATGTGATAAGTCATGAATCCTTTACTGGATCCTACTATCATAGAGCTATCGGTTTATGTATGTAAGTTGTCCGCCCAATCCAGATGTGTTGCATGTGAAACCGTAGTATATAAGTTATTGGTTTGGTAGATGCCATGAAATTGTTTCTGTGGTTTGCATTGTAGCTAGACACGCTCGCCGTAGTTGGTTGGTACTTTTATCTCGGGTTGTTCACAAATAACTATCTTATTAATATAAATACATATGCCCATGCTCTTTTGTATCAATTGCAGTGCCCCCAGATACAAAACGAGCATCTGATGGCACAGTAAAGTCACCACAAACGAACAGCTGTCTTAAAGCAATTTTCACCACTATAGCTTTACTGGCAAGTGTGGCTTCAACTGCGTTTTGGTGTATTTATGTGTACACGTTAAATTCTGAAATGGAGACGAAATACAGAATTTCTATAACCATTATATCAGTCTCGCCGGTCATCGTGTCTCTTGGATGGTGGAAAACGTTTGTACCTCAGGTAGGGAGCGGTTTTGTTGTTCGAGTGAGAGAAATACATTATGTTTAATTAATTGAATTAACCCCATTACAGTCAATGTTCATGCTATACGGGTTTTCAGTTTTATAATGGCGATCCGCTATGCGGTTAACCAGAACTACAAATGCTCTCTTTGCAAGCTACTGGTTATTACTCCACATTTTAGAGGAAAGAGATTTGTGACAGTAGAGCAATGTTAATGACAAATAATCACAGAAACTGGCCGGCGTGGATTTAAAGAAAGGCCCTCTGAGTTGAAAGGCACACGCGTTACATACTTGACCAGATTTTATGGTGTAAAAGTACTTCTTACTTCTAAACCGCAGTATGGTTTAGTGGCAGATTACCCGTTTCGCGTGCAGAAGGACATGGGTTCGGCAAATGTGTCGGCAGTAGAATATGTTTAAATAATTTCTTTTTTAAAATATTGTTCCTTATTATTATTATATTATGTGTGTCCTTTAAATGCTTCGCCTCATGCTGGTTATATAGTCTTTTAATTTGTGGCACTGGTAAAGAATGCGTGTTCAGAGTTATATACATGTATGTATATATATATGTGTATATACATGTTTATTCAATTTTGGTTATACACAGCTTTTCAATAACGGATTATACTTTTTGGTTACACAATTCTTATCATATATGAATTAAATGTAAAAACGAAATCCAATTAAAGGGCACATAATTTGTATCAGGATATTTTAAAAATTTTAAAAATGACTTATTGTTTTTATTCCAATATTAATTGTCTGTATATAGTCACTGATCCATTATTGCCAAAAGATATATATTTGAACATGCTAAAATAATATATTGAAAAGGGATTTCTTGTACTTCGCGCCTTGGTTAGCCTAAAATAGATTTTCCGCTTAATATTGAAACATATTCTGTGATGTACTAGATGAGTAAAATGATTTAATTTTGATTTTAATTTGATCCGTTATACAGGTTCTCATGTAGTCAACATTGATGGCGAGGTTGTCAAGCTTTATTTAAGTATTGTCTATTTTTAGGATGGAAGTTCTTGTAAGTTTATCACTACGAGTAAACTATCGGTTGTTCACATTTTGTTGGATTTGACATACCAGGCCATTCGGATTTCATTTATAAATAATAATGAGATGTTTGCTTTATCTATTTTGATGCTTTTAAGACGCTTTAAACCAAATGTATTTGCAGGGCGATAGGATTTCCAAAGGATTACCTCAAATAAAGTTTCAACTCTCTACATGCAGGTCAAAGATTAATGCAATAGTAAATGCTTGGAAGATTCTGATTACGATGACTGTTGCGGTGGTAATATTCAGTGCAGATTGCAAAGACGGTTTGTCCTGCCTTCAAACGCTTTTTACAATGGGAGATAATTCAACAAATGCATCGTTGTTATCTACAGAATTTGGCATATCAAACTTAGTTTGGGATACTGACTCTGGCCTGTGCTCGACACATTTACCGTTGTATGTCGCATTAGTCTGTATACTGGCTAGCATTGTATGTCAGAGGTAAAAGACATGTAGAAACAATCATAATTTTATAATTGAGATGTGATAGCCAAACCCAACAGTTTTTAACAGATATAAACGTTTGAATATTTCGATATGGTGATTTTAAAGGTGACACCACTCAGTTTATATTTTACAGATTATTTTGTGTTCTATCATTTTAATATTTCTTTATTTTCATTGTATATCTTTGGAGTTGAGCTGTTACGGGCTATAATGAATGTTCTATTATAAAACATATTTTCGATTGAAATTTAAAATTTAAAACACGATTTCTTTTATAATCCGGTGTTAGTAATAATAGCAAAAGAGTTATACAGGTCCCTATCTCACCAAGATGCACATTATAAATACTTCAATATCTAAAATCTAAGAAAATCAGCGAGTCCCCAAACATCTAAACTTTAGATGTTCCTAAACTCAATATTTTATAATGCTATTACTTCATTTACATTGTTAAGTTTGCATGTAATCTTTAACCAATGAGTAAAAACGTGTATTGATTAAAATGTATATGGTTATTCAATGCCTACTGCTTTTACGAACTCATTTAAAGAAAAGTTGAGTGAAACCCGACCCTGGTGAGATATCTCCCTTTAAATATTTTATATGATTAGCTAACGTTAATTATATAACATAATATACTATAATATTACATACTTAACAGGTGTTGTGCTGCTGCCTGTAAGATTCTAGCCCAGATTCCTGGATTTTCCATTCCGTTGGTATTAGTGACACCAGTGACGGTAGCAAGTATGTTTGGACTTATGGTTTTCTATGACAATGTAAGTTGTATTGTTTATATATTTTATTAGTCAATTTTCAGATTATCAAGAGTAATTACCAGTTATATTAATGAAATAGTTGTACATAGGATACAATATTATATATTATACGTGATAATATATTCGCATAATATTTTTTTGCAAACGGGTTTGATAAATTCAATAATAAATGTGCACTAATATAACATTCATCTTATCACATAACTCAGGAAAATGGTAAATTTACCATTTATTAAATAGATTTCCTCTATAAGGATCGAGAATCAAAATTGGCTTCCGCCCGTTGTCGTATGACGTAACGTCTCAAAATAACGTCAGTTTACCAAGACAAATCGACTTCATTTATATATTCGGGCAAATTGGAAAGTAATTGGGTATTTTACACACGAGAGCCGAGTTATTCAGAAAACACCGAGGGAAGATTCGGAAATGGTATCACACTAGATTAATATAAAAAATATGTCATCGGTTTATTACACTCCTGCACCTGTAATTATGTGATAAAATTATATATAATATCAATTTCGTTTAAAAGTAACACATCAAATAATGTAGCGTTTGGTACATTCTATATTTAATTTGAATAAATAAAAGATAAAAAAAATACAATAAATGTGTGAGTAAACATTACATCTGTTTATTTGTTGACAAAAAGAGCGGCTGACATTTATAAATAAATTTGTGCATTTACTCCCGGTGGCTATGTGGATATAAAACCCCTTCCATTCTCAACTCAGTTTTATACTCCAGCACAACAGGATTAATATAAAACACAAATGAAATTGCGAACAGTTGACTTGGCCTCCAATTTGAAAGTAATAATATAGATTTTTTTGTAAGTAGTTACTTTAATTTTGTTAATATGATTCGATTTGTTTTCAGTTAAGCATCTGCTCATTAGTTGGCCATGGAGCATTTATTTATAATCTCGGTCTCGAAGCGCATGGTTCAGTGGTAGAGCATCGAACCCATGATTAAAGGATAGTGGGTTCGATCTGGCGCCACGGCTACATGTATGTGTAATGTTCTTGAGCAAAGCATACGTTCCGCATATGCTTACTACTGGTTCTATTCAGGAAGAGTGTAATTTGTCTAAGTTGTAAAAGCTTGTTTCCCAATGGAAGTAACATAAATAAATTTAAAACTAAGACGTCTACTTAATATTTTATAACTTTAGGTTGTTAAACATTTAATAATAATATTCGTTATAGACATATGGCTAATGTTATATTCAAAATGCACTTACTATATTACAATGACACTGGTATTAGCTTATCTTGCACGTACAGTATTTACGTTATGCATTTAAATATGTATTCAGAGTTTGTTCTACATTTGATAATGCACATATTATTATATAAAATAAGTATTATCGGTTAAAAGTAAACATTGGTATTAAATCAGGATAACACTTATGATATGTGAAAGCTGTTTTGTCACATTTTTGTTATGTTATCGAACTGTTCGTGCTGTATCTAACGATAAAATTGTTGTAATTTGTTTTATCTGTCAATAAAGCGTTTTGAATCAAAGCGTTGGTCCAGAAAAAATGTTTGTAACGATCCTAGGTAAATAATTGAGGATTAGATTTCAAATAGCAGTTTCAGACGTTTAACGACATAGCACCTTTTTACACGGGGTGCATAGTATGTCGCAGCGTGAAGTGATTTGTTCACATTATTGCAACGGAATAGCTCACATTTCTCTTCATAAATTGTTTACACAATATTGACAGGAGATATATAAAAGAAATGAGAACAAATCCGGCGCAATGAATTCAGACTGAGACCTAATAGGCTACCTATGGGAACTATTTCATTGTATCTCCGACATGATGATTGATTGATTGCATATTTAGCGTCATTTTTATACCATCGAGGGCTAACAGACGATCAGTTAACCTAACCACTGTTTCCTGGGTTTAACCAGTACTCGAGCACACCCCATGATAATGAGACACAATGTCGTATATCAATCATCACGGAGACTGTTGCCGGGCGGGGGATTCGAACTCACGACCCCTGGATTGATAGTCAGACGCGTAACCGACTGAGCTAATCGGGCCCGGCTATCTCCGACATGACAAAATAACTATATAAAAGCTCCATATATTACATTTTTAATCGTATTTTCTATTAAGTTTGTTATTTTAATATTTTACTTTTTTTCTCTAAGTATCTTGTTATGCTCTGCAACCAATCCGCAGGAATCCAATACCAAATAAATATTTAATTAGCTAGTCACATTACTGTCACCAAAATCGGTTCACTCTGTGACATACTATGCACTCCGTGATTTACAACGCGTTGCAAAATTGATGAAATATTTCTGATTTCATGACGAGGTGAAATCGACCAGTGATATTTCACTGACCTGTTTACGTCATCACAGATTGAGATTATTGTGACACACATTCGCTCCGAACCGACCTGCCTATACCAGCATTCAATCACCGAACAGTTGTTTTGTTTACATGAAATAGTTTACGCTCCATTCTTAACAGATAGAAAATGGCTTCAAAACGTGGCTTGGTACAATTTTTGGGCGGATATTTCATCATCATAGTAAAATCTCTAAATTATCACAAATTTTGCAATGCGTTGTATATCACATATGTATTCACATTCATATACGAAGTTTTGATCAATATCAACTTTTACTTCATGATTTATATGTCAGTCTCTGTCAATCTACGTCAGTTAACTATTTTAGGAATTACTTTTATATTCCGGATGTTATCTCCCCTTTCCAAAATGGATCGGTAAAGTGGAATTTGATTGGATGATGATATTGGCGGGTGTTCTAGGGTATGTTTCATTACTGATGGTGGCCTGGCATATTTGGTTTCCAGGCAACGACAGAACACTAAAAGAAGACAGGTTATTATTATAAATACCTTTTTTTTGTTTTATTTATTATAAACAGTACAATTGCTTCACAGTTTTATTTTCTTTTGTATTAATGAAATAAGTGAAAATACCGAAAAATCGCTGGACATAACTTTACCGCCATATTATTGTTTTAAGTTCTGAGGAGGTGTGTTGTTTCTGGTAAAGCGTTGTGTAAAGAGTTGACTATAAGAGTATTTGTATTCATATATGATGTATTATGTATAACAACAGTGACAATTACAGGTATACATTGCCATGTAATGCCATATAATACGTAATATATGTACAAATGTACAATCAGTGTTAAAAAGTTGGCATCAAAAGCATTTCATGCAAATATCAACATTTAAATTTCCGTTTATGTCTATATCATGTCAACATGTACGTTGAAACAATAGCTATTCGTTTATTACATCTGAAGAACAGAATGATTTAATCGAAATAATCAGAAGAAAAAAATCTGACTCCTCGTCCTAATTACTTTCTTTAAGCAGTTTAATGGCATAAATTCATTGTTTGTCAATCTATATTTTCATTTCAATGTATTACTTCTGGCATATTTAATTACCTATATTGTCATCTGAAGCATATGTAAGACCTCCTAATGCCACTAGGGAAATCAGTTGGTCTGTAATGCCTAACTCTGATACTTAATTTTTAGTATTATCAATTTCAGCTTATTTTCTCAGCCACTGTATTGTGGAGTCCTACTTGATCAGTCAATGATGCTCAATAGATCAAAACATAAGGTAAACACAGATAAAACAATTAATATATTTAGTTTAAATGAATGTGTGTGTAAAAAAATAAAGAGTGTCGTCACGAATATAAATATCGAAAATTAATTACCAATAAAACATAATCATGTTCCTGCGATATCTGACGATATTAATACATTTAAAATATGAAATATAAACTAAAGCATTCGTTTAATAACAAGAACGCAATGATTCTATCTGACAAAAAGTTCTTGTGGGAGCATAGAACACAAACTTGGAGTGAAAAAAGCAGATTCGGTTTTACTGAATCGGTTCATGAGGCTAAGTGTAAATGTGACCCACCCCTTACAATCCGAACTTCTCCCGTCCACTTGTGTCTGCTTCAGCAGTATTTTAATGTGAAACCAATTTTCCATCTTGGCAGCTAACCACTCAACTAAACTACACTATTATTTCACCTGAAATAGGCTTATGGTATATATATTTGGTATATAAATAAAACAGACACGTGTGACGAGGTCAACATTGACCGTAATGATATTAAAGAAACAACTCCTGGATTCGCAAAACTTCTCAACTGGACTAAGTACTTAAACTCAAATTCCATTATCATTTAACACTATTTCTTTCTGAACCGTGTCAATATTACTTTAAAGTATTACAATGTTATGCATAAACTCTGTCATTAGAACACTAAATTGCAAATATTGTTTGTAAGATTTTAGCTTGAGCGCATACACAAGTTAGGATGTAAATAAAAGCTAGTTTGTGCATTTTACACATACAATGTAACTTTGAAAACCATCAGTAACTTTGTTAACAAAATTCTTTCTGTTGTTTTTTTTTTCTTTCTCTCACTACTTTCAATAACCTAAACACTTTGTTTTCAATATCTCAATTTCAAAAGTCGATTTTTTGAAGTTGTTTCAGTCGACTTTTATGGTAGGTTCTATTTTAGTTGGGTTTTAAAATTCTTGAAGTGTGGGGTCATTTTTAAGTTCATGGTATATCTTGAAGCAATTTGCTCAAAACAAAGTATTTCAAATTAACTCAAGTGTCATGTTTATTCTATTAATGAGATAACTAAGTCAATGTATCACAATGTTGACTGTAGCAGAAAAAACTGTCGACATAATATCGAACTTGATAATACATGTATTAAAATACACTCTTATGTTGAAATAGGATCATAGTAGTAATGTGAACAGGAAAAAATCCTCTGTACTTAACACACCGTTCATATATCTATGTGCAACTATGTGGCATGAAACGGAGCATGAGATGAAACAGCTGTTGATGTCCATTCTGAGGTAAGTGGATTCCATGCTATATAAAGATATTTGCGAGTACTGATAGTTGGGTTTAAATAACTATGCATACGCCTTCTCAATTTGATTGACACTTTTGTGTAGCATTTGGTTTATTTCATGCAACATTTTCTAATAACAATGACATAATACGATATGTATTTATTGTTTGATTTGAAAAAAATACTTGCATATATAAACTACATGAGAAAAAAGTAGTCTATTTTGGAGGTGAACAAGACTGCTAAGCTTAATCAAGACGACATAAGCAGAGCTATGGCTTTGCATTAATCCGGCTGATACACAGCGAATATACATTTGTATACGTCGAAACGTAGAAATGAAAAATATGTTGTTGTTTTTTATATTCTAATATCATGTCGGATAAACAAACGGTACTATGTTTGTGTGTTTCATAATGTCATGTCGTATAACCATCAAGTATGTTTTTTTGTATTTAAGTATTGTTTCCTATAAACAAACAATGGTGCATGTGTGTTAAGGTGAAATGCCATGTAACCAAACGATGTTTTTGTATTTCAATGTCATACCATATAGCAAAATGATGATAGTTTTGTATGTGTATGTCATGCCATACAATCGGCGGATGTGCATCTATGTTATAAATCTATAACTAGTATAATATACTAAGTAAATAACGTATTTGTTATGTTGTGTCATGTGATGCAATACACGGATTATGTAGGATAAAAATAATATTACGTCATATTATATCATAAAAGAATGATGTATATTGCATTTATATGCCAAATAAATATAAATTTAAATATGCTTTTGTTTGCCATTTATATTTTTTGTATTTTCATTGTGCTTTTATTATTAGTATCGTATATTTAAGGGTCGACAACGATCAGAATGACAAAACAACGAACAAAGAAAATAACTCAAACGACCTTTATGAATTTGAAGGTAGGGTGACAATAGTATTGGAATATACACATGTGCAGTTGTTGCTTTTTGTCATTTATTCCATAGTAAATAAAAACAGGTTTGCATGCTTGTCATACATATAGAGACTCAAATGAAATTAGTGAAACTTACTTTTTATTGTTTGTCACTCAACCTCTACATAACCAAAGTATGACGAGAAAAGTAAGGGTCATATGAGATGTTTCTTTCTGTTCGGTGCATACACTGCGGACAAAGTAAAACTTCCAAAATCATGTAGTCATATCGGAATTTCCAAGCATCAATTATTTCCTTCTAAATTCATAATTCAAGCATGATATTGATTTCATAATGTTAACAATTTATCAATGTTCTTCAAATAAAAAGTGAGCATCACAATTAAGAAAAATGCATGAAGAAACGCCATTATACGACTTCCCCCAGAAGCATTTCCTTTTCCAATAGTTTTACAGTAACTCTATGCCTACGTGCCAGTTTGATAAACTATGTGTTTGTAATTGATTTTCCTACTTACTTGGTTATTTCTAATATTATAATGTCTGTCTGTATGTCTGTCTGTCTGTCTGTCTGTCTGTCTGTCTGTCTGTCTGTCTGTCTGTCGGTCAGTCGGTCGGTCGGTCGGTCGGTCGGTCGGTCTGTCTGTGGGGTAAATTTTATTTTTTTCACATTTTTCTTTTACTTTTTTTTCACCTTTTTTCATTCTTTTTTAGTGTCATTAGGGTTTGATCTCAAGGTTTGTGACATTAGGGTTAGAAAGAAAATAGGTTTTGTTTTGTTTTATGAAAAAAAAGATGTTTTTATAACATATAAAAACCTCACCCCACAACATCACTTCCAGCGGAACGTCCATCCGTCCGTCAGTCCGTACGTCCGTCTGTATGTTGGTCGGTCTGGTCTGATCTTACTGTATTAACGTATGCATGCTTGCAAGAGCGCGTGTGTGTTGGATTGTGTTAACGAACATATCTGCTTAAATTTATCACATCCAATCATTCAAAATTTGTCTGAATATGTCGATTCCAAATACTTGATACAATGTATATAAATATTATCATGTTACCATTTATGTTTGCTAGTGTGCAATTCCAAAACATGTATGAATAAGTACAATTTGAAATCAAATTTTAGAAGATATATTTCAAGATCTCATAATTTATTAATCTTTTTCAGCACACATATTTTTTGACGATGCATATGAATCTGGCGGTGATGTTAACTCATATGTAAAAACATTGTTGGGTACAGTCAATCAAGCCAAGAGGTACACTTCGGTATATTTCCTCAAAATTTAAAACATTATTTTAAATGAACTACGTGTATTTTATGACTATATTCAATAACAGTACATGTAACTATTACTGTAATAAAAAAACGTTTGATAACACAAGTCATATGGACTGTAAATGTTTGCTACCAATTGCAAACACAATGAAGAGTCGTTTACTGATATAATCACAAAGTGAAATGGAGGGCCAACGCCGAAATTGTCCCATTGTATGTTCTTTCATTTGAGACACATTGATTTCAAGATATGGGATGCGTTTCACAAAAACACTAACGAAAAAATCGTCGTAAACGTAAACCAACACTTATTCGTATAAGTTTTAATGGTCATGGAAATGAATTCAAATTTGCTAAAACCATGGAGAAAATTATATATATATTTTTTAAATATAATTATTTTAAATGTCGATCAAAATATAAAAAAACACAAAGTAATTGTCGAATTGACTTACGGCGAAGTTTTAGTTTACTAGTTTGTAAGCTATGATTTTATATAAACCGCCTTTTAGTCCGCTTCATAGTTAGTACCAGTACAGAGTGTTGTCTTTGAAAGGCGATCTGGTCGAGCTGGTGATCGAACCAGCACCCAGTTTTATTCCCTGCACTACCACCCCGCTATTCAACGTCGCTGGACGCAGCCTAGGGCATGGGCGTAATATAATTCAAACACATATATTATGCATGAAAAAATATATAAATAAAGAAATAGTTTAGAATAGAACTTTCTTTGAAACTGTCCTGGTAATAGAGAGATCGGTTTGTTAAAAGTAGGATTAAATACTTTTGCTGTTTACAATATACATGTGTGTGTATGGCATACTGGTGGTACTACTATTAAATCCCCTAATATTATGTGATGAAACGGTAAAGACGATATTAGGTGCAACAGTAACCTTTCTGTTTATTTTGCTTCCGACTTTTCCAAAGCGAAAACCTATGGAATTATTTCTTATGGAAGTTGATATGTGTTTGTATTGGAATTATACTTATATATCAGCTTAAAGCGCATTATTAAGGTAATGTGTATTTATTTTCGTGTTCTATTGCAACATTATTAGTTTAGACCTTATAATTCAAATCAATATAATTTATTTTTTCTTTGCCAAAAGCCGAATTGCAACTCGTGTTTGAAATGTTTATATGCATTACGTTAATCTGAAGTTCTGTATATTATTAAGCGAATATCCGAAATTGAAAATTTGATATGGTTCAGTAAATATAAGGTTTATTCCATTTTTAAGATTGATCTACCAAAGCTCTGAAGACAATAAGAAGGATGTTAAGGATATAGGCCGACCATTTCATTCAAAAACTCCATATGGCGCCCGGTTAACCTGGAAACTTCCAAGGGGAAATAAACTTGTCGCACATCTTAAAGATAAAACAAAAATACGACACAAGAAGAGATGGAGTCAGGTTATTTACCTATTAAATGTACAGTAGAACTTCGTTGGCTCGAACACGGATGGCTGGAACACCACATATTGCTCGAACCACTTATCTGGTCCCGGCCGAATTCCTATTTCGATGTATATATATATTTCTATATGCATGGTATGATGTTGAACAATAATTGGCTCGAACAACGCTTAACTCGAAATATCAAAATTATACTGTAAATTCAATATCAAGTTTTAATAGTAAAAATAAACGACATGTGTCCTCCTATTTTTCCCAACCAATATGTTTTACGCCTTGTAATTTATCATTTTCATACATTGCCTAAGAATTGAAAATTGTATAATTATATCTATTTTGACATTTATGTTATACTATAGAACGAAATATCGTACTAAAATATCAGAGTATGTGTATCAGAATAAAATTTCAGAACAATTATACACGCTTTAATAAATCAATTGCTCACACTTAATTTGAAAGTATGAAAGAGGGTGGTCTTCACCGACCTCCTCACATCTTTGACGGTACGAACAAATGAGTCATTGTCTATCCAATACCTTGATATCTCTCGAATCAGGTCTATAAATCCCCAATGAAAAAGCAAGAATCTCTATGCCGGTATTACAAGTCAAAGAAATTGAACGCTTACTAAACTGTGACGTCAATCAAACTTTATAATTGTCTTTTGTTAAAACAATAAACCGTGAAAATGAAAGAAAAGAAGTAATTGTTTTCAATTTGCAGATAATGTATATTTACTACTTTTTGTCGCACAAACTTGACACGAAAAGGAAAGGAGAAGAAGATGATGAAATAGCCAAAAACACGTTCCTGTTGGCATTAGATGGTGATGTAGACTTCCAACCAACTGCTTTGAAGCTGCTGGTGGATAAAATGAAAAAGAACGATAACGTTGGTGCAGCATGTGGACGCATTCACCCTATAGGATCGGGTACGTATCACATTTTAATTAATATAAAGTATAAGACAAGAACATCCATATGCTATTATAAGTAAAATAAACATATATGATTATATATGATTATGGGTAAAATTAAGATAATTAAAGAAGAAAAAGTTTAATTTTGTTGCTTTTTTTTATAAATTTGTCAAAGCCACGTATTTTCAGTTAAAATCAAACATACTTTTATTTTTGCGTGAAAATGTTGTGTTTTATTTTCATTTTTTATCTACACTGTCTTTTAAAGATGAAATAAAACAATTAAAACACTGAACTTATATTTTCTTTCTTTTTGCAAACACAGGGTGGTACGAGGGAGATCGTTTGTATAAGGGAGTAAATAAGGATTTTTTCTAAATTTTAAATTGGCTAAAAAAATGTCCAATATATGACGCATATATATACTCACTGACTTCATCTTGTCAAAAGGATATTTAATTAAACATTCCAAATAAATAAATTGAAAAGGGGTTTTCTAACTTTGGCTACGCGCTTATTTTAGACTGAAATAGATTTCCCGCTTAAGATTGCAACATAATTTGTGACGTATTAAATGAGTTACGGGATTTCATTTGATTTCCATTTTATCCGTCATACAGGTTTACACCTTGTAACATTTGTTTCATCGTAGAAAGAGTCCAAATGAAGATGTGACTGTGGTCAATCAGTATTTACGTGATGTCAATTTTAGAATGAGAATTTTGTCTCAGGTTTACATCTCCGATTGAAATATTGATTTCGTCACGTTTTGGTGGATTTGATATACCAAAACCATTCGGATTTATTTATTTATTATGATAATGAGATCCTGTTTATCCATTTTATGAATAATTTTGTTTTTAAGACATTTAATGCGTTTTCTTTCCTGATATAAATTTACTCCATTTAAGAATGAATTACATAGTTTTCAAAGATTCCTAATGATTTGCAAGGAATTATCAACATTTATAAAAATAAGTTTAAAACAAATCGAATAGTATATTGTAACCTATCATGACGGATTGATTTTTAATAGTCATTGTGCACTGAAGTCAGTGTCATAATTATGTCTCATTGTATCACGTTAACTTATAGATGTTCGTGTTTATGTTGTATAAAAAATATCGGATTTAGGACCAATGGTATGGTACCAGAAGTTTGAATATGCTGTCAGTCATTGGCTTCAAAAAGCAACAGAGCACGTTGTTGGATGCGTACTGTGCAGTCCCGGATGCTTTAGTTTGTTCCGAGGATCGGCTTTGATGGACGTTAATGTTGCCAAGAGGTACACGACCGTTCCAAGTAAGGCTATACACCACGTGCAGTATGACCAAGGTACTTACGATGATATCTTGTATGCGCTTTAAATGTGACATTTAAGACATATTTGAAATAATTTATGCAGATGTCTAACTATCAAACTCCGGGCATTTTTTTTCTTTACATGCTTTATCAAGAGGTATATTGATGAGAAATGTAAAATATTTTGTTAAGCATATAGCGATGTATTGACTTCTGATAAGACGACGGCGAGGTCGCATGCACTAATTTTAAGCTCCTGGATGTCGTATTTTGCTACTGATTGTTCGGTGAACCGAGTTGTCAATTCATATCTATGTATGGGGGTCCTCCGTTGCCAAGCGGTCTAAGGCACTGTCTTAAGATCATTTACCTCTCACCACTAAGGTCGTAGGTTCGAGTCCGGCTTGGTCTTAAAACTTTAAGAGAGAAAGTTTGTCATAACTTGCGAACGGACGGTGGTTTTACTCAGATTCATTTTGTGGTCATTCTCAAAAAATAAAACTGAATATAGCCTGAAACGTGTTGAACATAATCTATGTAACTATATATTCTACTTATTATAATGATTCTGTATATTGATTGTGTCCTTTGAACGAGACGTATTCAGTTGGTGTTATATTTTCTTATATTTGGTATACCAAATGCTGGCTTTAATTACGTAGTATAAAATACAGAAAATGATATAAACGAATGCACCTGTTGTATGTTTAGGCAATACTGCTTTAATCCGCAAAGTACAGTTTCATTTTTATATTAATGTTTACGGATACCTTTTTCAATTATTTATATAATGACAACAAACTTAAACTACACAGCTAATAATACGACCATGTTGATTTTTTTCTCATGTAATTATTAACCAATCGGAGTACTTCTTATCATTACTATTTATCTGTCCATGCATATGGCGGGGAGAGTGCTAAGACCTTTGGTGCCGTCTGCTCCATGGCGTGGACTGGTTAGTACATGTAGGTTACTTTATTTTCAGGAGAAGACCGTTGGCTATGTACATTACTACTTCAGACTGGCTGGCGAGTTGAATATTGTGCTGCATCTGACGCATTGACCTTTGCGCCGGAAGGTATTCTTTGAATATTTTGCGGCAGTTTTACGCCATCGAGGGCATCGAACAGTTAACCTAACCACTCTTTTCTAAGATCTTTGCAGGTAAACCAGTGCAGGAGCACACCTATCACCTCGATGGACTGATCACTTATATCAGCAGTAAGAGGAGAATGCTATGTGACGCAATGCCACGGAGACTGTGGTCGTTGAGGATTCGAACAGACGACCTCTGTGGAATATACCGTTAAAGGCCGGAGTCGCAGTATAAAAGTCAGCAGCACTGAAAAATGGCCACTTACATTGAATTCTCTGTACTCACTGGAAGCATACCACCAGTGGAGGGATTTTTAAAATTTCAAAAATCATAAATAACAAATATGGTTAAAACTTGGCAGGTCTGTTCTTGAATGTATGATCTTTATGTCAAGTGAATTTGGAAATAAGTGTACTTTATAAGTGACACAAACAAATACCTTTTTTTGAAAACTGTTTAAAATTCAATTTTTCCTCCAGTGGTGATTAACAGTTGATCTGAGTTCATGACCCGGCTCTCCGGCCAACTACAGTCCAGCTTCTATGGAGATAAGCCACAGTGCACTCCACTCTTTTGACAAATGGCAGGGAATCGAAGACCATATTAAATATTACATACATAGTGTTTAGTTGTGCTACATGAATGTTTTCATGGAATCAAGTATAAATTAAAAAAGAAAACTACTTTGCCAATAATCCCATCAAGGAATATCGTGTTGATTTGAAAAATCATTTGATTTGTTAAACACACTTTTTCATAATGTCCCTTCTGTGACATAACTAGGCCCAACATTAGCATATACTGATCAATTAACTTTTTGTGGGAATTACAGAGGGTGAATTTGAACATACTTCAAAATTAAGTTTTAAGGCGTTTCAGTTAATTATCATTAAGAGAAGAAGCAATTAAATAATTATATATTGTTTAAGAAATTAAAATTTACAAATTTAATTCAAACGTCTTTAATCAAAGCACAATCAGTATGTATTCAATACAAGAATGTTCATTTTTACATACAATGACCATCAACCTTATCTGATGTAAATCAGTAGTTCAGACAGCTATCAATCAAAACCACATGTTTATGTTTACAAATGTTAAGATATGAGCAAAGCTGGCCAGTAGTTTAGCACACCTTCTCTTCTATATATTCTTAATTGCTTACCGGATGGTTTTTCGATATAGTGAACCCCGGCTTTTAACCATGCGTATGATAACATTGATAACCATGCTTTGTTTTAAATTTTTATCTATAGATGTTATTGCTTATCATTAAAATCGACATACGAATGACAACAACGCATAAAGTTCGTTCCTGCCAAAAGACGTATTGATTATCCCACTCTCATTCTCATGGCATATTCTTATAAACACAGACAAAGGCGCGATACTTTGTTTTAACAATTTCGATATACATTTATTTTAGGTTTTAACGAGTTTTACAACCAAAGGCGGCGATGGACTCCGTCTACCATGGCGAACGTTATGGACCTTTTGTTGGACTGGAACAATGTCAGGAAAATTAACCAAGACATATCTATGTTGTTTATAGCGTATCAAGTGTTGTTGATGATTTCGTCAATTCTAACGCCGGGTACTATTTTCTTGATGGTTATTGGAGCGATAAATATGGCATATCCGGCTCTGTCGCTGACATGGACCCTAATGGTCAACTTGATTCCAGTGTCTATATTCATAGTGTTGTGTTTTTTTGCTAATACTAAAATACAGGTACTAATATAATTTAGTTAATAAGCTAAAACTTTTTTGACAAATCTAACTTCAACTTCTTCTTCTAATAATACTACTTCTACTATAACGCTGCTGCTACTTACTACTACTACTACTACTACTATTACTGCTACTAACAACAACAACAACAACAGCAGCAGCAGCAGCAGCAGCAGCAACAACAACAAGAACAACAACAACAACAACTACTACTACTACTACTACTACTACTACTACTACTACTATTACTATCTTTATTTTTTTATTACATCAATAATAGTAATAATAACAATTATAATAATAATGATAACAGTACTAATATAAATACTTATAATGTTATAATAATTGTCAGTTATATTAATAATTTCAAGTAAAAAATATAAGTAATAAAATAGTGATCATTAAAATATATTTTTTCAAATTCGTGCTTGATACTATATACATACATGTATTATTTGCCTGTTGTTTTGAAGCTTGGATATGCGGCTATCCTGTCCACTGCCTACTCCCTACTGATGATGCTGGTTGTTGTTGGATTATTAAGACAGATTGTAGAGTACGGGTTCTGTTCGGTTACGACAATATTTCTATGTTTTGTGGCAGGGGTGTTCGTCATTTCAGCCTTCCTGCATCCCCAGGTACATTGATATTAGTGAAACATGTGAACAAATGTAAACTGTAAACTCTAACTACAAACGTTCGTGTTATTACAGTCTCCTTTATTAAGCAGCCATTTGTCATAAGAAGCATCCCTATTTCGATGTTTTCACATGAAATTGACCTGTATTGAATAACTACCTGTCTTAACAGGTCAATTTTGCTCCTTCCTTGGCTGACTACTTAAGACATATTTGACTGTACACTGATTACACGATGAATATTTTCGACAATAACATGTCAATACATAACCAATTGTTGTTAATATTAGATTTTTAACGTCTCACTACACAGTTGAACTTTGTTATTTGTTATACATGTACGTAAAATAAGGTCTAAAATTTCCATGGTAACAAACATTTTCCACATATATTTTTTAAGTATTTCTTTTTCATAGCAGAAATGTATCTATATATAAAAATACAAAATAGCTGGAAAGTTGAGCAGCTTGTGATTTTTAAAGACAGCGAAGTGACACTTATAATATGGATTTAGGAGAGTTATCAAATGTTCGTAAATACATCAATCTATCAAAATTCTTTAAAAGTCATTTTTTTACACCAGCTTTTGCTCTACCCATCTGCAGTAATAAACCTGAACCACTATGAATCATTTTTAAAATATGTCACACCAAATTACATAGGGCATTTTAAGCGCAAGTATTTAGTTACCGTGGCATAAAAGGTGCGCAGCTGTTTAGTGAGAAGTTAAAAGATATAGAAGCACAAAACGCATCCTAAAAAGTACTTTAGGACCGATAGCCAGATTTTAATAAATATTGATACGTCTTGCTAATATTATTAATATTATCGTAGCATTTGACTTATTCTATGCAACATCTTCAAAAATACGATGTCCGCATTATACTAGTATATTTATTAATTTCTTGGATATACGAACTACATGAACAAAAATGAAATTCGACGAATGAAAAGAAATCTCTGAAGAATTGCAGAAATAACCAGAAATATTAACAAAGGCCAATCTTATTAAACATTCGCAAATTAAGATCGACCACTTAACTCTCAACGCTGTGTTGGTAGAATCGAGCCCTTCGGTTAAAATAACATTTGAGGAAGTATTCCAGTTACTTGCGATTCTACTCAGTTTAATTCTAAAGCCCCGTTCGACCAACTTATTGGATATGACGTGTATAACCTGAACTATGTCAACAAATCGTGTTAAACTCCATTCAAAAACCATAACATCAACAACTTTTATATTAAACTTTAAGATGGAAGGGTATCGATTTAAAATCAGCTCAAGTGCTCATCGTTTTTTTTTTCTTTTGTTTGGTCCGTTTATTCTCCCGTTCATAGGTGTAAGGAGGTCGAGGAGGACCACAATCCTTCAACCGTACAAAATAGAGCATGTTTCAACATGTAATGTCGTACACGTAAATACGTGTTCAGCTTTCAACACAACTTTGTGAAACATTTCACCATTGGCCCATAACAAGTCACGTAAGGTGTCCAGCTTCACCAGAGGTGGAGTATCTCAAAGTTAACCTGCGTGTAATCACTTTCCTTCCGCAAGTAGCTGGTAAAATTTCTCACATATGGTTTCTGGACCACGTTGAACTCAGTGTTGTGAATAAAGCCACCTGGGCCGCTCGTACACAGATGACCCGAATAACGTTTTCATTTGCGCTTCAAAACGAATTAATATAGTGATTGAAGTCATACATGTTATATGTTAGACAGTGCACTCTGTGAATTAATATAGTGACCGAAGTCATACATGTTATATGTTAGACAGTGCACTCTGTGAATTAATATAGTGACCGAAGTCATACATGTTATATGTCAGACAGTGTACTCTGTGAATTAATATAGTGACCGAAGTCATACATGTTATATGTCAGACAGTGTACTCTGTGAATTAATATAGTGATTGAAGTCATACATGTTATATGTCAGACAGTGTACTCTGTGAATTAATATAGTGACCGAAGTCATACATGTTATATGTCAGACAGTGTACTCTGTGAATTAATATAGTGACCGAAGTCATACATGTTATATGTCAGACAGTGTACTCTGTGAATTAATATAGTGATTGAAGTCATACATGTTATATGTCAGACAGTGTACTCTGTGAATTAATATAGTGACCGAAGTCATACATGTTATATGTCAGACAGTGTACTCTGTGAATTAATATAGTGACCGAAGTCATACATGTTATATGCCAGACAGTGTACTCTGTGAATTAATATAGTGACCGAAGTCATACATGTTATATGTCAGACAGTGTACTCTGTGAACTAATATAGTGACCGAAGTCATACATGTTATATGTCAGACAGTGCACTCTGTGAATTAATATAGTGACCGAAGTCATACATGTTATATGTCAGACAGTGCACTCTGTGAATTAATATAGTGACCGAAGTCATACATGTTATATGTCAGACAGTGTACTCTGTGAACTAATATAGTGACCGAAGTCATACATGTTATATGTCAGACAGTGCACTCTGTGAATTAATATAGTGACCGAAGTCATACATGTTATATGTCAGACAGTGTACTCTGTGAACTAATATAGTGACCGAAGTCATACATGTTATATGTCAGACAGTGCACTCTGTGAATTAATATAGTGACCGAAGTCATACATGTTATATGTCAGACAGTGCACTCTGTGAATTAATATAGTGACCGAAGTCATACATGTTATATGTCAGACAGTGTACTCTGTGAATTAATATAGTGACCGAAGTCATACATGTTATATGTCAGACAGTGTACTCTGTGAACTAATATAGTGACCGAAGTCATACATGTTATATGTCAGACAGTGTACTCTGTGAACTAATATAGTGACCGAAGTCATACATGTTATATGTCAGACAGTGTACTCTGTGAATTAATATAGTGACCGAAGTCATACATGTTATATGTTAGACAGTGTACTCTGTGAATTAATGTAGTGACTGAAGTTACATTGGGTTTATGTAAGACAGTGTACTCTATGTTGACCTTTAAAAACAGGAGTTCTGGTGCATCATCCATGGCTTCCTGTACTTCCTCGCCATCCCGTCAATGTCGATGTTGTTGATGCTGTACTCTCTATGCAACTTACATGATGTGTCGTGGGGAACTCGTGAAACGCCTTCTTCTGCTTCAGGTATAACGGTACACATGCCATTTTTGAACGTGCCTAAAGGAAAGTATCTTATACTTAATGTTTTTAAGCGGTTGAAGAATACATGTATTTTTAATATTTCAATGAAAAATAACAAAATATTTTATGGGGAGATGATAACATAAAACAGGTATGAGGTCACTATTATATTTTATAATAGGCCTTGTACAACAATAGCAACCACTGTTACGGCTATAACATTTTCTGAGTCACAAAAATAAAATCGCATTATTTATTATCAAATTGAGTAAAACGTTAACATAGTTTTGCCATCTCCATATATGTGATTTAAATATGGATTTATACCGAAAGAAATACAGTTTGCAATTTCGAAATATGCTTAACTGGTAATTTTCTTTCCGTAGCAAAGGTGTCTGGTGTAATAGAACGATTGAGTAGAACCAAACGCATGTTCAACTTCGGAACTCTTTTAAGGTATGCATAGTTTTTTAATGGCGTTTCCTGTTTTACATGTATATATGTATTTTATCTTTAAATTTCAAATAAATATTTGGATTGCTCTCTAAACATCCTCTGTATATAGTTATCATTTAACAACAACCTGTTAGAGATTGTATTTCTATCCCATACGTCCCACTACACAGTTATGCCATTTCCCCCCGCGGTAACATACGTCTTACGCTTAAAAAAGGCCTATGTAATTTGGTTTTGATTTTTTTTCAAAATGGTTTATAGTGGTTGTGATATCTTGCTGCAGATGAGTAGAGCAAACGTTGACATAGCATATACTGCAATAAGACATCACTGGTTTTAAAAAAGTGACTTTTTTCATATGAATGTATTTATGAGCATTGAGGACTTCTTTTTTTCAATAGATCTCAGGATGCCACTGCACTCTCTTTAAAAAAATCAAGCTGGTCAACCTACCAGATATTGTGCATTTTATGTGGGTATGCATTCCTTCTATGAAAAACAATTACTGTGAAATAATTCTATGTGGAATTCTTCTTTAACCATGGAAATCCTAGACCTTATTTCATATAGAACAAAGAACAAAAATAAACTGTGTAGTGAGACGTAAATATACAGTTTCTGAATCAGACCACTCCCATACTCATGCCTTCGTCTTTACCTTCAACACAAACTTTGTTTTAATGAATTGAGGGAAATAAATTTAAATATCCAAGGAAAAATTGTGTTTACCGTCGTTTCTGTCTTCCCGTTCTATATCATATAACTCGTGTGGTTTCGTCTCAGAATAAATGTCATGTTCACTAGTGTGGTTAAATTACCAACCCCTGTGTGGTCCCAGTGAGTCATATGCGGGATGGCAAGAGCAGAATCATTGTGTCTCATGCAAGTGTAAGAAGCGACAATTTAAATAGTACGATATAATTTGATTAAACTCTGCAGGTATCAAGGTTCTAGGCTCATTCTGCATATTCATGTGTTGATGTAAGTTTGTTAATTTGTTGTTTTTGTACATGTAGAGTGAATCTGTAATTTTGCGTCGAATAACCTAAAATGTGTTGGTACGTCGTAAAATCCCATTCATTCGTTCGTTCATGTATTCGTTCATTCATTCATTCATTACAGCTAATATTTTCAACCGACTACAACTTTAGCGTATCCATTGTATTGACGTAATATTCAGTAAATGAATGCTATGTATGGTTTTGTAGTCGTCAAAAGTTTAATAACTGGAGGTTAAGTCCTAGAATCTTTCTCTTAATGCCGAACGTCCCTGAAGAATCTCCTCTGCCAAAAATTTAAATTGTTTGCCATGACATGAATACGGATGTATCCAATATCCGAATGCCTGATTATGCTGTTCCAGAGTAACGTCATTGCTGTTTGTCGTCTTTACTTACAGATGCATGTGCTGCCAAGACGAGATTCTGGACCGGTTAGACAAGCTGGAGGCAAACATTATGGACACCTACAAACCTCAGGCGCAACCGGATGAAATAGAAAAAGAAACAAGTCCAACAGACTCGAAGTCGTCGAAGAGTAAACCTGTAAGAATTCAAACAACGACAGAAGAAAGTAAGAATGATAACAAACGTATGCTACCTACCGCAATTGCACCAGGTTGCATACATATTATGCTTTTATATAAATGGTTGAATAACGACGTTTAAAATTGTTCAAAACATGTATATGTTTTTATATTTGAATTTAAATTCCGTTGTATGTTATATTATTAGAGGTTATTGTATGGTAGAGGTGTGCCTGTTGGTCATATTGGTCCTGGTGTTCAATAAAGCCATCGGGGCAACGTGGAAAACCAGAGCCAATATGACCAACAGCACACATCTACCACATTATAACCTTTTTATTATATTTATACCTATATATGTGTATTTGACGACTTTGAATAGCTGTGATATATTATGGTATCTTTTTTATTCAAAAATAAGAGTAAACAATAGAAAAAACTAGAAAAAAAAAAAAACTAAAAAAATTGAATAGAACTCGGATCTCCAGATTTACAGGCGAAAGCTCTGCCACTGGACTACGGCGCCGATTGAATACAAATGAAATATAAATACAAAGCGTGTTATGTGTTTTTATTGATACTTCCTTTGATAAACAATAACCATAATAACACTAAATAAACGAAACGGATTTACATAATTTTTTTAATAAGTCCTTCTGTTTTATTATGTTAATATCATCATCTGTATATGCGTTGACTTATGCCTCTTGTTTCCATGTCCAGTTCGTTTCAGTGATTTCCTTCTTGAATGCTTCTTGAACGCTAAAAACAAATCGTTCTTCATAACATTCCATTGGTAATCGTGGTCTTGTAGCTACCGATGTATACTGGACTGGTACATATTCGACTTGCTTGTATCTGGTTCATAATCAGAATCGTCCCTTTTCCTTATAGCCTACTCAAATACAATCAGACTAAGGCCATATTCAAGACAATTGGAGTCATTTCTTCAAAATAAATAGTTAAGTCTTCGCTGCACAGCCTGTTTTGAAATTTTCCAACTTTGCTTGTTGTCTTTAGTTTATTTTTTAGTGTTTTTCATACTCTTCATAAATTTGCGAGTGTCCTCCTCGCTTACCTGTCTGGATTTTGTGAAGGCGTTTAATGTCTCCATCCAAAGCTAAATGCCGATTTGATTTAGCTTTCCAACGTCTTTTCTGCCATTTTTAAAGTTTCAGCTTTTCTCGTGATGGTATTTTGTTGCTATGACGTTTGCGGGTTATTTATCATGGTTCGCTGTAAATTGACGTGATTTTGTATGAAAGAGCATGTACGCAGTCTGTTCAACACCGGGGCCAATATGGACTCTTACCAGGGCCGAAAATCCATATTTTCCAAATTAGCCTCGGTATTGATCCCGAGGCCGCAGTACCGGCGCGTGATTTTAAACATATTTTGCTAAAAACGTTCTTTCTTGTCACTATATTTAGGTATAAATGTAACAAAGCAGTGTTTATATATATATATATGGAGATAATTATTTGTGAATAACCAAGACATAAATCGTCTATACATTTATGTCTTGGTTATTCACAAATAATTATCTCCATATATATATCATGCATTGTGAATGAGCATCTGAAAATATCCCCAAAATCGTAAATTCCGTTGTTGTGAATTTAATTATCTACTAATATCTTGATTTAACTCTTGCACACGCAAGATCCAATAAAGATACTAACCATATAAAATAGTTAAAGTATAGATATAGAGAATACCATGTTAGTGCCTGATAGTCGAAACTTTCTCAAGTGAGGTAGAGAAAATAATAGGCAGCAGCCTTGGAGAGTGCTTATTTGTTTTCGAGCTTATTTATCATGACTTTATTTGCATGTTTGGTCTATTTTAGCACCAACAACTGAAATGCACCTGAAAATAGTTCCATATTTGATTGATGAAATTTTAACAAAACAAATGTAGATTTTGTCGATTCCGAAGCTGTTCCTGTTATAATTATCATTTATATTTATTGACATAATTAAAAGTTTATCGACGGTAAAATATGCTTTAACGCGTTTTTAAAAAAACAACAGCAAAAACAATGACGTCATAAATGTGTGTGTTACTGTCTGATAAACCTTCCTTGTCGATAAAGCAATCGTTTATCTCACTCCGTTTTATTGCGTAGAAAAAATACATAATGATATGATAATATAAAGGTTAGTTTACAGTGTTTTGTTCAATATGTGAATATAAGTATTGCTTCTCGTCCAACATTTTATTCACCACAGTACCTACTAGTACAATACTGTACATATGGTACAAAACACTGTAAAATGATATTTTATTCTATACCTCAAGTTTATCAAAAGAGAAAAGAAAAATCAAGATTCTTTCAAATAAATAAACCGTGAGTACAAAGTGACAGACGATAGACATTGCAGTGACAGATCTTCGAATGTTCTCTCGTCTCGATCGTCATGCTGAACATTCTGACGGTTGTTTGTTTTTATCGTTGAAATTTCTACTAAATATATTTCTTTTTTATAATCGCCATCTTAAATTTGAAACTGTACAATATAAAGTTTATCGGATCTAATAAAGTTCAACTTATTGTACGGTCACGTTGTAACATCGGGAGTAGGTTTATGGCTACAGTGCATAGAATTAATACTGTTAGAAACTTTATACTTGTAAAATTAGTCGCGCCATGCTAGTTATTAAAGTATGAGTACAAATGTATCCAACAATACAAATAGATATTTCCTTGGATTCTTTTGCCTAGGGGCCCGATAAAAACAGAAGTAAATTATATATTTGATACACTCATTTATCACATATGACTAAACATATTTGGAATTTGATGTCGTTCATCAATATTAAATTGGAAAACTTATGCGCCGTCTAAACATATAAACAGACAGAAGGGTCTGCATATTTGTATACGGGATGTACCTGCAATACAAGCTATAACTTCAACGATTGTGTTTATTCAAAGACACCGAAAAACCAAAATGGAGAAAGGGCAAGGAACTGGATAAAGAAGAAGAAATGTTCTGGAACAAATTAATTGAAAAGTACCTCGAACCATATAAACTAAACAACGACAAACAACAAGCAAAAATGAAAGAAGACCTGAAAGAATTAAGGTGTGTATAGACTTAATTATTTTATTTGTTTTGTTGTAATTATTGAAAAAAGCTTTTTTTATCAGAAAAATTCTTAAATTAGCATAGTTGAGCATTATTGCTTTGTACAACTTGATCGTCTTTCTATTATTTCATAAATACTGAATTGCGTAAATATATTTCAGTAGCATTTATTTTTTTTGGTTTAATTTAAAGGCATTATATTACAAAACATTTGTATCAGTGTCTGAAAATTAAAATCGATTTTAAAATGGATACAAAGCTTTTAGTATTACTGACTATCAATAAAGAACGAATCAATGTGTTTAACTTGATTGATTGATTAATTGATTGAATATTTAGCGTCATTTTTATGCCACCAAGGGCTAACAGACGATCAGTTAACCTAACCACTGTTTCCTGGGATTAACCAGTACTCGAGCACACCCCATCTCCGCAAGTAACTGATAACTTTCCCACTTGAATCAGTGGTAAGAGACAAATGATAATGAGACACAATGTCGTATATTAATCATCACGGAGACTGTTGTCGGGCGGGGACTCGAACTCACGACTCCTGGATTGATAGTCAGACGTGTTACCGACTGAGCTAATTGGGCATGGCTGTTTAAACTAAAACCAATCCCAATTAAAAACAGAAAGAACGCAAATACCGGTCGATGATCTTCATCTCTTCCTTCAGACGATTCAATCTACGAAGAAACAAATTCGACATGATGTAACCAATTTTACGGATAAAAGTGAAATTAAACCGGAAGTCACGTGACTCATTCACAAAACGCGTTGCAATGGTATGTGGGAAATATAGTTTTATCTCACCTGAAGACGTAGACCAAGAGGGTCTATTTTCATTATATTATTTTTGGATGTTAAAATGAATTTTCTTATGGCAATACGGAATAAGTAAGTATATATAGGCATATATAGTGGAACATCTTATAAAAGAAAATGAACATCTGATATACTTCCTTTAACTGTACTGTAGTGACACATGAAGTATTCACTTAGTCACGTACAATTTAAAACACTTTTGATAAAATATGGCGTAAATAAGGGTAAAACTGTTGTATTCGCTATGTGGTTGGGACGTCGGTTTAAGCGTGATTGGTCCTGACTCTGCAGCGGTCGAGGGTTCGAATATCAACCATGAATTCCGTAAGTTATATGAGAGTTACTATATGCACTTACATGTACTTTCATATGTCCTTTGAATCATATAAATAAAGAATGAATTGTTTGTTAATGATACTTTATCTTTTTAGAAACAAGGTATGTCTCTTCTTCATTTTAATCAACGCCTTGTTTGTCACCATCGTGTATAGTCTCCAGGAAGTCAATGCTGATTCAGATGGTACAGTTTCAATCAAACTCTCATGTTCTGATGGCGGTAATGGAGAAGCTATCGAACCAATTAGCATCGCTTTTACACTTGTATTTGGTATTCTGTTGGTGAGTTGTATAATATATATAGTACATATATAAGGGCATATGGAACATATTGTGATTAATTAATTGATTGTTCTATGAAGATCGAACTAGCTATCATCATTTTTACACTTGTGTTTCGCATGATGTTAGTAAGTTAAATAAGATTACGAGAGGAGTGGGTGTCAACCTGTTAAAAGTTACACATATGAAGTGTTTTTCTTTTTAATTCTATAGTTATCATACCAGTTAGCATCATTTTACACCAAAATTCGGTAAGAAGTCTGTAGGTGACTTATATAAGGTTACATATATAGATATTCCAAACCTTGATAATACATGTTATTATGTATGTAGCAAAATGACCAAGGGCTGACAACTCGCGAGGGTAGAATACAAGTATACTCAAAATAAAATTCACAATTTACAATTTTATTTTTACATGAATAAAATAACGAATATACAATTATACAATATATACAAATTAAAGCTAATTACTCATCACCAAAAATACAGCTGGTTTAAAGATGCCCTTAGATGGAATTAACACTTTTTTTTAATCACAATTTCTTTCTCCTACACGTTCCGTAAATTTATATCGCGATCCAAACTGATTACATCATATGAATGTTATAACTGTTATTAGAATACACTTATATTGTATTTAAGATACTACTACCGCGTCCGGAGTATTTAAGATACTACTACCGCGTCCGGATTATCGTAAATTAAGCGTCAATTATCCCTCGTGGCGATGGCTATATAAACAGGATTATCTTCCCTAGAGCTCTGTACAGAGTCATCTGGCTTTACGTCGCTTCGAAACTACTATCTTCGACTGTGCTCAGACGCCAGGATCGTCAAGTCGTCCATATAACGTTTATTTCTCGCGTACGTCTAAAAACGGCCATCTACCGTTAAGTAATTGAACAGTAACATGCTGACTCCTCTTCGTCACAACGATTCCGAAATATGTTTTCCGCTGGACTGGACTAATTTATTTAAGCTAGATTGCGAAGAAAGCTCAGAGCTTATATGAACCACTCTCGAGTCCGCTTCCTGGGAAGAACCAGTACTGAGTGTTTTTTTAGAAGCATTGGGTCGAGCTGGGGATCGAACCCGCAACTTCTGGCGTAAGCGGCCAACACTCTATCCATTAGACTACCGCCCCGCTTTATAAGTGCAAATTATGAATCAACAAATTTCAATATATCTTATGATATGGTACGATGCGGCTTTTACGCTATTAGGCCCAATGTAAATCTAAATTAGTTTTATAAATGAATAAATCCGTTTAATTTTTCTAACTGTTTGAGTACTTAATGGATTTTCATGAAAAAACCGTCAAAATGATTTATTCTTTAATCAAAAAAGTAATATGTTAAAAGATCTTAAAACGTTACTCCTATCTATATATCTATATATTGTTAATTATATAACAAACCCTCGTTACCTGATCTAAATATAGCCTATATCATTTCAATAGACACGTATTAGCTGACACTACTAAATTAGGACACAACAACCTAACTATTTTGTTACAATGTATGACAGTGTTTTGCTAACACTAATTTTAGAAGTATTACCAAGTATTGTATGTTTACGTTGTGTATTTTACGATTAAAAATATTTCAAGAAAATATAATAAATATGGCATGGCCATAACAATTAATAGCACGTGGTTAATCTAAAACCTACGGATATTGTTAGTGGCGTATAGTTCAAATAGGACGCGTGCTACTCCCATTTTGTTTGAGTATAGTATATATTGTATACTTTCATATTGCCCCTGAAGTTTTTTATAGAGAAAGAGCTTGCATTATGGTATTATATTTGGTCATATTGAACTCGAACTTTAGATCGCACAACGGAAGAAGGAACTATTTTCAAAGAACTCTTATCAATGAACATAATGTCCTTAAATGTAAATATTTTTAGATAAAAAGCATCAAAGAATATGCATGCATTCACTGAGCAGGTTAATGAACACGTATGGAGCAATATGCGTTGGGAATCTTGTTTTTAACGGAGGAATACTCACTTGCTCGTATTCCTGTCATAACAACTCATCCCAACTAATATTTCTCCATACACGTTCATCAACATATAATATACCTATGAATTAGCGCATGTTAAGTTACTGAATATTTATTCACCTACGTGTATTTGCTCTAACTTACTTAATTACTTGTCTGAAAATATAATCAGTGGTGTTAGTACAACCTAAATTACATATATATTTAACAAAGAATACACAGACCGAAGCCAATAGAGGAAACTAGCAGGTTCGGTTTTAAACGTCTCACACAACTATTATTTCTTTACTGTTCTACATATAGAGATATGCACTTCTGGAACAATCGATACATTACCAATGGTTCTAAAAATGCCTTGTCCCCATAGATAGTCCTCTGTTGGTCCAATTATGCAGAAAAAACATGGGTTTGACCAGGTTGCTTTTTCACAATTTCGATGGTTTGATGGCACTCTTTCATATTTTACAATTCTGCCCATTTGTGGCAGTGTATTACAACACATTTTTAAACTGCTATAGCATCATCAAACAGTTCCCAATGTCATCCAAACTTGGCAATGATTATGAAGCTGTTCCAACGTTCACATTTGTACTAAGAAATATGACATTTTATGCATTTTTAACAAAATATTGCGCAACCTCTTTACACAGCTTTAGTTTCTAAGAATCTTGCTACCGTCATGTAATGGAGGTAATTCTTAAGTGAGACCTACAACATGTTGCAAAATTGGTGAGAGTTTCGGATTTTTTGTTTTGAATCAAATTATGAAGTATTCATCTGCGTTTCTGTCATCAAGCACTAACATGACATTGGACATGACAGGTGCCGAGCCAGCGCGTATGTTTCTTTTAAGGTAAAATGTACCTAGTCATAAACACGCGGCTTTCACCGTCTTGTCAAAAATTGCGAAGTAATATTCTATCCGTTAAGAAGGGCACGCAAAATTTCATGTAACCAACTTGTAATTGACAGGTTGTGTCAGATCGAGTGGTCGTCATAAACATCAAGATGTGACAGGTTCGTGATACATCAGTGTTTGATTTCACATCGTCATGAAATCGCAAAACTCTATTCAATTTCGCAACGCATTGTAATGTGTCCATTCACGAGGGACAGTCTAACATCGGCTTAAGCGGCACATTTATTTTTTCTTAGGCTCCGAGACTCAAGGGTATTAAAATAAGAACGACTCCGAGTCGGAGTCCGGTCGAGTTTATTACGGCCGCCACATAACACGATTATTGCGGTGGTTAACATATTCTACCTCATAATTCACATAATAAGCTAACAGATTGGGCCACAAGTTCTAGCAATAACATTAGTTACAGCTCTCCACTTTCAATATACAAATACAATTAGAATCAAGATGGTAATTATAACATTCTATATGATATAAACCAACAATCAAAGAAATGAAGAGATGAATAATTTAATAAAGGATTAATAGTAAATTAAAGAAGGGAATCAGAAAAAAGAGAGAAAAGAAATAACATGTTTATTTTCAAGAGCTTTCATAATATCGTTCTCGTGCATTAAAAGGTTTCATAAAGGTTGGTATTTAAGCTGTGAGAGTCAGTCGTTGACTAAACGGTCCGTGTTTTAATGTTTTAATTATTTGTCAGTTATACGAAACAAACTAATAAAATAAGACTCATTTTACGGTGTCTGTTAATGAGGAAAATGAAACAGTCATGTAAGAACTTTATTGCTGAATGTCAATGTTTCGTCTAATTTTCGTATTTTTGTCTATTAGTTCATTCAGTTCCTATGCATGTTGAATCATCGAATGTCGACATTTCTACACGTGTGCTCCGTAACTGGTTGGAGACCATCATCAATATCATCTAAAACTACTGTTCAAGACGAGGTGAAGTATTCATATAAAATTGTCAATTTCCTTTTTTTTCTTTATCGTAAAATTCCTTCATCTAAACTGGTTAATTGATCGCTGCATTTCATGTCTGTTACTTGCTATTCTGTAGAACAGACCCAGCTCTCCCAATAGGGTTCGTTAAATAGCAATGTTGAGAAAGCCAGTTTAGAAAGCGTTCAATTACTATGAATTTATGATAGGCATAGAACCCCCTGCTTTTTCTTTGAGGGTTAAAATACCTGATTCGGGTGATATCAGGTTCTGTTATAGACTAGTTACATGCCTGTTTCATTGACTGATTTTTCTATTGAATCACGTATCTATTCACCCAAGGGAATATTGTATTTTAAGTGTCATATATTTTATATTGATATATACACTATCGGTAAGATGTATAATCACACACGATAGACGTAAACATCAACTTTATAAACTAAATTAACGCATTTATTATAAGTATAGCCTATATCATTTCAATAGACACGTATTAGCTGACACTACTAAATTAGGCCACAACAACCTAACTATTTTGTTACAATGTATGACAGTGTTTTGCTAACACTAATTTTAGAAGTAATAACAAGTATTATATGTTTACGTTGTGTATTTTACGATTAAAAATATTTCAAAAAATAGAATAAATATGGCATGGCCATAACAGTTAATAGCACGTGGTTAGTCTAAAACCTACGGATATTGTTAGTGGCGTATAGTTCAAATAGGACGCGTGCTACTCCCATTTTGTTTGAGTATAGTGTATATTGTATACTTTCATATAGCCCCTGAAGTTTTCTATAGAGAAAGAGCTTACATTATGATATTATGTTTGGTCATATTGAACTCGAACTTTAGATCGCGCAACGGAAGAAGGAACTATTTTCAAAAAACTCTTATCAAAGAACAGTATGTCCTTAAATGTAAATATTTTTAGAAAAAAGCAATAAAGAATATGCATGCATTCACTGAGCAGGTTAATGAACACGTATGGAGAAATATGCGTTGGGAATCTTGATTTTAACGGAAGAATACTCACTTGCTCGTATTCCTGTCATCAACGCATTTATTATAAGTAGATATAGGTGTAACCCCACCATTGATTTTTGTTCTTTATTCTATAGTAAATAATAAAAGTTTGAAGGCTTGTCATTCATAGAGGGTCCCAAATGAAAGAAGTGAAACCTACATTTTACTGTTTGTCAACCTCTGCACTATCAAAATATGATGAGAAAAGTAGGGGTTATGTGTCATATAAGAGATTTTTTTTCTGCTCAGTGTGTACACTGGTGACAAAGTGAAAGTAGACTTCCGAAATCATGAATTCATACCCCAATTTCCAAGCATCATTTTTTTTTCTAAATTCACAATTCAAACATGACAATGCTATCAAAATGTTCAAAATACATCAATAATGCCATTCAAATAAAAAAATGAGCATTTAAATAAGGAAAATGCATTTTTAAAGAAGAAGAATTGAGGATTATTTATAACCGCCATTATGCGACTACCCCACGGAAGCACTTCTTTTTTGCAATGGTGGCACTATGCCTATAAGGAAACTCTTTTTTTTTTAATTTCATAATTACCTCATTGTTACTAAGTACTACCAATTTGAAGTAATACTGCCAAGTTGCAGGCATAAAATACTGAAACTTTTGTCAAAATACCACTTTTTACATGATCATTATATACAGGCGCGAGATGTTGACCGACATGCAATTTTGATGTGTTTGACTAATTTTACCAATAAAATTTTTTTTTTAACTAATTCCATTAAGATTTTTACACCAAAATAGTCTCATGATACACTGAAGACATTATCTTACCAAAGTGCATTATTCAATACAATGTACATGCTAAAAATTGCACATTTAAATCATCCAAAATAAAAAATCTTCAAAATTGTATGATTTTTCATGAAATTTCAATGTAAATATGCACATATATGCTTTATTTGAGGCCTACACTTGCCAAAATGTGTTTTTTTATGAAGCAAATGTCTCCAATTTGTCATTTAATTCTATGAGAGTGTAAAAAAGAGGTTATTTTATCTACAATTAACATTTTGGAAAATCACCCCCATTTCACTCAAGTCTCTCTTATAAGGAAACTCTTTTTTTTTTAATTTCATAATTACCTCATTGTTACTAAGTACTACCAATCTGAAGTAATACTGCCAAGTTGCAGGCATTAAATACTGAAACTTTTGTCAAAATACCACTTTTTACATGATCATTATATACAGGCGCGAGATGTTGACCGACATGCAATTTTGATGTGTTTGACTAATTTTACCAAAAATTTTTTTTTTTTATCTAATTCCATTAAGATTTTTACACCAAAATAGTCTCATGATACACTGAAGACATTATCTTACCAAAGTGCATTATTCAATACAATGTACATGCTAAAAATTGCACATTTAAATCATCCAAAATAAAAAATCTTCAAAATTGTGTGATTTTTCATGAAATTTCAATGTAAATATGCAAATACATGCTTTATTTGAGGCATACACTTGCCAAAATGTGTTTTTTTATGAAGCAAATGTCTCCAATTTGTCATTTAATACTATGAGAGTGTAAAAAAGAGGTTATTTTATCTACAATTAACATTTTGGAAAATCACCCCCATTTCACTCAAGTCTCTCTTATAAGGAAACTCTTTTTTTTTTAATTTCATAATTACCTCATTGTTACTAAGTACTACCAATTTGAAGTAATACTGCCAAGTTGCAGGCATTAAATACTGAAACTTTTGTCAAAATGGCACTTTTTACATGATCATTATATACAGGCGCGAGATGTTGACCGACATGCAATTTTGATGTGTTTGACTAATTTTACCAAAAAAATTTTTTTTTTACCTAATTCAATTAAGATTTTTACACCAAAATAGTCTCATGATACACTGAAGACATTATCTTACCAAAGTGCATTATTCAATACAATGTACATGCTAAAAATTGCACATTTAAATCATCCAAAATAAAAAATCTTCAAAATTGTGTGATTTTTCATGAAATTTCAATGTAAATATGCACATATATGCTTTATTTGAGGCATACACTTGCCAAAATGTGTTTTTTTAATGAAGCAAATGTCTCCAATTTGTCATTTAATACTATGAGAGTGTAAAAAAGAGGTTATTTTATCTACAATTAACATTTTGGAAAATCACCCCCATTTCACTCAAGTGTCTCTTATAGGTGTAACCCCACCATTGATTTTTGTGCTTTATTCTATAGTAAATAATAAAAGTTTGAAGGCTTGTCATTCATAGAGGGTCCCAAATGAAAGAAGTGAAACCTACATTTTACTGTTTGTCAACCTCTGCACTATCAAAATATGATGAGAAAAGTAGGGGTCATGTGTCATATAAGAGATTTTTTTTCTGCTCAGTGTGTACACTGGTGACAAAGTGAAAGTAGACTTCCGAAATCATGAATTCATACCCCAATTTCCAAGCATCATTTTTTTTTCTAAATTCACAATTCAAACATGACAATGCTATCAAAATGTTCAAAATACATCAATAATGCCATTCAAATAAAAAAATGAGCATTAAAATAAGGAAAATGCATTTTTAAAGAAGAAGAATTGAGGATTATTTATAACCGCCATTATGCGACTACCCCACGGAAGCACTTCCTTTTTGCAATGGTGGCACTATGCCTATAAGGTGTTGTCTTAAAACCACCTACCTCTCAATGCTATGGTCGTACATGTAGGTGTGAGTCCTTTTCCATCAAAAAACTTTATGTAAGAAAATTAGCCAGTTTCTTGCAAACGGACCGGTGGTTCAGCTCAGATTCTTTCTTAGGTCTCCCCCACCAATAAAACCGGATATGCCATATATGATCTGAAATGTGTTGAAAATGACGTAAAATTCCATTAAAAATCATTAATGAATACTGAACTTGACACGCTTATAATGTCATCTCAGCGCTCAATCTGTGAAAACAAAACAAAACAATTATTCTCTGTTTATATTATGTACCGTTAACAGGAAATACAGCAGGATGACGATGCACAGACGAATTCATCGGAGGAAGTTGACATGTGTGAAGTTCGCAAGACTAAACTGCAGAAGAGACGAGATTTGAACCTGAGAAAGACCATTAATAGGAAGACACAATCTCACAAAGATAGTTCGGATACAAATGGGTAAAATCCATATCAATACTATTTCTATTTGGAATATATGTATGGTTAGTCTATCCCAGTTCCTGATATCTCCCGAATCAGAATTGTTCAACACCAAAGAAAAGATCCCACAATTTGTAACTCTTGAACAACTACTAAACCGTGAGGTCATTAAACTTTAGCTGAAGCAACTTACTTGCCAATGGCCTTAAATCTCATTGCTACGCAAGTTGGGAGAACTTGGTCCATTCTTTAGGCTGATGTGTGACACAACCATCATCTCTACAGTAGCAACATTTCGTTATAATTTGAAAGATAATATTTAATAATTATAATGCTTGTAACATGTTCATGATAACTGATTTTTTCCTCGATAATTTAAGTCATTATATTATGAAAAAAATGCACAGTAAGAGAATGTGTGGGTGGGGTAGGGGATGAAATTAACGAACACTTTCGATGTAACTGCTCAGGAAACACGTTAGGATTGCAATATTCAAACTAAGACATATGATTTGAAACTAAGATATTAATGTAATACTATAGTAAGACTTCGAATAACATTAATCTATACCTACGTAATGCATAACCAGTTTTGCATTGTTAACATGAGAAGATGATTAGTAGAAGAGTTTGTGTGGCGATAATTATCAGAACAGGACACTTTCTAATTAAGCAGGTCCTTGTTAAAGGTACAAAGCGAAATACTTGGTTGTGATACCTGTTCCTCGGTCCATTAATCATATTTATGTAAATATTTAGATGCTGCCTTTAAAAACAGATTTAATGTAATTTCAATATTGTGTTTCTAGACTTGTAGACGGTATGCAAACGAACGGGAATAGCAACTCTACTGAAATGAAGACCACTGCTGAGATCGCAAATAAAACACGGCATTCTAAGGGAAAATGTGCAAATAATGAAGTCAGTGTACAAGATGAAGACAGAGATGAAAGATTTTAAACAGAAAAGAACACAGCTATAAACTATAATGGTTTCTGAAACACTTTTAAACAATCGAACGACTACAGTTAAAGTACAAATATGAATTTTAAATAACAAAGTAAAACAATGTCAATTAAAGGAAGTAAGACGAACACGTTCGACGTGCACACAGCTGCTCTAGTTGACTACTGTTATATTAGGATATTTTAAAAAACAAATTGTTGAACTTTCATGAGATATAAATAAACATGCAGCACGTGCTGGAAAAGTTGGTCCTAAAGGGGCTTACGTTAATGTTTCCGTAGTCGTATTATTATTATTTTAGTAATATAAGTATTAGTATTAGTAGTAGAAGTAGTAGTATTAGTATAAGTCTTAGTATTAGTATTTGTATTAGTAGTATTAATAGTAGTAGTTGTAGTAGTAATAGAAGTAGTAGAAGTAAAAGTATTAGTAGTTATAGTAAAAGTAGTAGTATTAGCAGTAGTAGTAGTAGTATTATTAGTAGTAGTATTAGAGGTAATAGTAGTAGTAGTAGTAGTAGTATTAGGTAGTTGTAGTAGTAGTAGTAGCAGTAGCAGTAGCAGTAGAAGTGGTAGTAGTAGTAGTAGTAGTAGTAGTAGTAGTAGTGGCAGTAGTAGTTGTAGTAGTAGTAGTTGTTGCAGTTCTAGTACTAGTAGTAGTAGTAGTAGTAGTAGTAGTAGTAGAAGTAGTAGTAGTTGTTGTAGTAATAGTAATCTAAAATGGTCGCCACACATGCGCAACCGTATAACCATCAGTAGTCATCCAAGATGGCCGCCTTTCGACACGGGTTCAAAATGGCGGCGCGCACAATGACGAACATCCAAAATGGCCGCTATGCATGCGCATATAATAGAAACAAGATGGCCGCCGCTCATGCACAGTCCGTACGTTAAACCGACGCTCCTACTACTACTATGGAAGTGCAGCGGCATGTGGTGTTGCCAATAATGCTCTTTTCATCATAAATACTGCAAATACCGGGTTGATCGTAAATCCATCTGTTTATTTTCACTAATATTTCTTTACAAATAATAAAACAGTATGCATTGCTGCCATTTAGAATTCTGCTTTTTCTAATAATAAGCCAAACTATGTTACGCATAATTATATATACTGCGACAATACCAATAATATTATATTTAAAAAAGATATATCAATTAATCCAGGATTGGTGTCAAGTCGGTTTATTACTTTATTTTATTCAAGCATATGATTTTAATTCCTATAATAGTTTATTAAATAATTTGGAAATTGTATTTCTTTCAAAGGACACACGAATCTACTTTAACTTCTGTTTGCATTTCAAACCATTTTGACACTATATATTTCATATTTCACTTTCATATTGTACCCTAATTGTGTCTATAGAAGAAGAGCGTTCCGTATTTTATGAAAGTTTATATAAAAAGGTTACTTTTGGTTGAAAATTGTAATTCTTTCAAAGAACACACGGCTATGACGAAATATAGTTTTACTTCTGTTTGCATATCAAATTAGTTTTTCTTACACTAGAAAAGCCTGTGAACATTTATTGTATACTTCATAATGTACCTATATTGTGGTTCTACAGAGGAAAAGCGTGCAATATTTTATGAAATTATACAATAAAACAGTTACTAAACCTGTATGGAAAAATAGCAGTTGGGGCTCGTTATTTTGGGGAAGAAGCATGCTCGTATTCCTCCAGTCAAAACAACTTGTTTCAATTAAGATTTCGCCATAAACGTTCAGTAACCTTTACCGTTTCAATACACAGTGACACCCACTTTTCCCCACGGTAACATGATTCTTACCCTTAAAAAAATTTCCTATGTAATTTGCTTTTGAAATTTTTTTCAAAAAAGTTCATAGTGGTTGTGATTTCTTGCTGCAGATGAGAAAACGTTGGCATAGCATAAACTGCAATAAGACATCACTGGTGTTAAAAAATTGATTTTAAAGGATTTCAATATATGCATGTTTATATGAGCATTTGAGGACTTCTTTTGCCAGAAAGTCTCAGTGTGTCACTCTACCCTCTAAAAAACCGGTCAACCTTTGCATTTTTATGTGGGTATGCGTTCCTGCTATGAAAAAAATGGTTTTTAAAAAATCGTTTGTGGAATTCTTTTTTTATCATCATGGAAATCCTTATCTTATATAGAACATAGATACTATCTGAATCTTTATATTTAAACAAAAAATGACAAGAACTTCATCAAATTGTGACGTCACGCTAGTTCTAAAGTAACTGATCTTACAAATACAACAATTTATGTGTTTTTTACTAAGCAGAAATGTTGAGTAAAAAAATATGAAATATATTTTACCGATATTAAGTGATTAAAATGTAAATTATATATCACATTTTATGTCTTAAATGACTTAAGATCTGCGAAAAAGGATGTTTTCTAGTTATGACCTTTTTGGAAATAGCAATGATATACAGAGTATGAAAACATTTCAAATTTACAACTTGTTGGAATATTAACATAATCAATTTACTTGAAGTACTGATAAACGTGTTTTAGAAAATAATTTGATTGGTAGATTTGTTGTTTTTATTGTTTTTGTGTTTTTTTTTGCTTTAACCTTTTTTTGCTTTGCTCAAAATGGAAATATTATATAGAATGACATTATACACTAGCAAACATATATTTGTATGTCTTGATTTTTGTTATTACTTGCACAGTTTCTAAAATACATAAAGATAGAAGATGAAATTCCTGGAATAAAAAAAATCCTGTTATGTATGGTGAATTTGGCGGCTATCAAGACTGCAAAAGGCCCGGCTTAAAATTATAAGTGCGTCATCTGTTCCTTCTTGCTGACCTGTTATTTTCTTTAAGCGTGTCACTGCGAATTGCCGCGGGATTCAATCTCTTTACTCATGATTATTGTTGCTTGTAAATTCATGTTTTAGATACAGCGGATATTTTCGAGCAATACAGCGAGAAATCACGGTTTTTCTCTGTCCTCGGATAATCAACAAATCAGCGTAACCTGTGGGGGTAACTATGGTGGTTGTGGGCTAGATGGAGACCTTTCTCTAAGTGTTAACGACGCAGAAGGTGAGAGTTGTCATAGTCGGGGGTTCGATTCCCAAGCGGGTCATACCAAAGATTTAAAAAGCTTCCGCGCTCACCTTAATTATAGAGGATAGTTCTAGGACTGGTCAGCTCAGTGTCAGTATACCGAGATAGGATGAGGTATCACTTCAGGAGCCTGCGGCATGATACTCCAGAGTGGCAGCGCTCAGAATACGGTCTCCAGCAGACACTGCCGCAAAATGAGTGTTGGAATGTATAAAGGAACCCTAACACATTATAACAACAACATTAATATATGAGCAAAAATCATTTAAAGACAAATTTAATATTTTCTTCGGTATTTTCTTGACAGAATGGAACTACTGAAATCATCATAACGACATAATCGTATTTGTGAAAAAGGTACAGTACAACTGTAAAAATAGATACATTTAACAATATGCATTCGTTCTAGGTCTGGTTCTTGTTTTTGCCAGATTGTGGTACATGTTCGTAGTAAATGAATGTCTGATGAAAAGACATCAGTATATTATGACATATTCGTTCCTCAAGATATTTACAAATGTTACACCAAAGTTGGCTGATTCCTCGATATTGGGATATGAATAGACTACATCTAACCTCTAACAAAACAATTGAACACCTAACTCAACTATTGATTCGCATCACTTCGTACTCGTATTAGTAATTACAACTACCTCTACCATCTTTTACCATAAAGCACCCGTCAACAGACACTCCTCTCCCCAGACATAACCACACCCTCAATATTTTTTTGAATGGGGTTTAAGCATAGTACCACCCTTGGAAAAAGGAAATGTTACCGTGGGATAGTCACAAAATGGCGGTTTTAAATAATCCGTGTTTCTTCTTGTTAAAAAATGAATTTTCCTTATTTTAATGGTCATTTTTTTATTTGAATTATTGGTGTATTTTGAACATTTTGAATTGAATTATTGGTGTATTTTGAACATTTTGAATTGTCATGTTTGAATTGTGAATTTAGAAACAATATATTGATGCTTTGAAATTGGGATATGAATACATGAATTTGGGAGTCTTACTTTGTCATCAGTTTACTCACTGAGCAGAAAAAATATATTTCATTTCTTTCATTTGGGTCTCTGTATGAATGACAAGCCTTCAAACGTTTATTTTTTACTATAGAATAAAGAACAAAAAACAATGATAGGGTTACACCTCTAACGCCATTTTAAACACATTTCATGGTTACATGTATATATGACATATCCAATTCTATTGGTGAAGGAAGTCCTCAGAATGAATCTGAGTAGAACATCGTCCTTTCACGACTTACTGGCATACTTTCTCACATAAAGAATTTGGAGCGAGCGAAACTCGAACGTAAATAAATGGTAAATCTAAAAATAATGACGAAATTAAGGAACCCGCCAAATCAAAGATGTTGGATAAAAACAACATGCAGATTCAAAATGTGTTATTTTAACCAAAGATCCAAATATATATATCATCTATAATGACTTTGATGTGTTTGCATACAGATTTTACCATAAATACTAGATATGTTACAGTATGTGATTTGCGCAGACAGTAATACGGTAATAAAGAAGAATTAATATTGTAATACGAAGCATTGATCATTTAGATCTAAAATGGTTCGTGTCAGAATTAGCATGTTTGTTGTTGGTCCCTGCGGTGTGATATCCATCTACTCGCTTTATCAACACAGTGGGTTTTTTTTCATACGCAAGTTGCCGCGCAGAAGTATTCATATACAGTTGGCATGCACAATGTATTTATAAATATTTCTCTACTCAGCTCACCTGAACAGACAATATGAATATACATCTACGGTTCATCAATCTCTTTTCAGAATTAAAATTGCTTTAGTCACAATGGGACATACAACTTCTTCAGCTTGCCATTTGAAGTTAGATAATTAAAAGAAATAGTTTAGCGTTCCATTAACACATCTATTAGATTTTTTTCTACCTTTTTCTATATCTGGCTATTTTTTAATTGAATTTTTAAAAGCTTACTGTTAAAAATAACAATTACTCCAGTCATATACTGTTTAGGAACATTAGTCAATGATGTGTGTATATGCCATGTTGTAATATCATGATGTCATTAGGTTATTAGAATGATTCACATACCTGTACCATGGCACAGGAAATCATAATTCGTATAACAAACTACACAATGACGCTCTAATAAGATTCGTATTCCAGTTTTAAATTGCTTTTACAGGATATAACTTACTAGTTATGCCACTTTAATACTGATGTCTGCTTAAATACCAGCGCGAAAGGAAGAAAACAATTGCAGGCTCGACTTGGTGTGTCAGCTTACAGAGGTGCTTGTCAATATTTAAACATATGGCGAACTTTGTTTCATCTACAAATAGTGGAAAATAGGCAATTAAGCGCTTATCAATAATTGTAAATGTACCTAATTATGTAAATGCACCAAGGAACAGACTTTACTAATCAAATATTGTTACGATCAACACAGTGGTTATCTATAATCATTGCATGCTATTACAAAAGACAAACATCAAATATATTATGACATTGACACATTAATATATTCATATATGCAAGCAAAATGATTCTCGTTATCGATAGGGCATATCATGACATACTCTAAACAATTTCAGGTGGTCTTGCGGAAGATTGATTACTGGAATTTAAGGAAAAACAAACTAATATTTTCCTGTAGTCATTCTGAGGGCGTTGACGTGAACTCACAAACAAAGTACTCTCATCAAATATTTTTTCATGAGTTATATGATTTTCGTTGTATTCAAAGCGGCATAACCAGTAAGTTATATCGTTGTAATACAATAAAAAGCACTGATAAAATTGTAATATTTAGCATAAATTGTGAATATCTATATAATATCTGGTGCTAAATATTGTTGTATACCATCAAAAAACATGCTTTTAAAATTGCTGTGGTCTCCGATATTGGAATTAGACCTTGTCCATGGATTAACATCTTATCTCGGCTACGTCTGTAAGCGTTCGGACATTTCTTGATATCAATGCAATTTAAAGATTAAAGGTTAATGAACACAATTATACCGTTGAACATGTACTACGCCTTTATAACGCGGTTCAACATCCGTGGCAAGTTATTTAATGCTTCTTGCTCATTTCACTTCTAGTAACGCTGTTGTTTCCCTACAGTTCTTTATGAACGACTTCTGCTGTTAAAATGAAATAGTTTACATCAAAACAAAAGATTGACTGCTTTATCCTTGATAATAAACACCATTCTATGTTATCTATTTAACGGGACCAAATGCAGAATGATGATTGAATTAGCTCAGAATTTACGAGCAGCTAATTTTTATAGTATTATTAATGAGCAGTAAAAATACCTTTAAGACACGATTTAATCCAGAGAGAGGTGCCAGGTCTTATTAATCCATGGAAAGCCAGGAGAATTCTCTTCCGATACTGCTTATGCCACTTAAAGGCATTATACATGTTTGAAATATTAAATTCTGCTGAGAGTGACACTATAAATGGAAATTATCAACTGGAATTAATGGGGAAACGGGCAGAATCTCGACAAATATAGTTTATAGTTAGTTTACCTTCCCTTAATCTCAGGAAATCAAATAAAATGTTTTACTTATCGTATTAAAATTCTCAACAAAACGACAATATTATTCCCAACAATATGTGCATAAGATTATTAACGTTGTTCTAATTATAAAATATACCTGAAATATACCTGAAATATGCCTGAAACTGCCCTATTCTAATTTAGGTTGGTTTTGAATGATGGATACATTATAAAAATATAATATTACATGTACACACACTTAACATTACTTTTTATGTACAAGAGAAAATTTACTGTCAATTTTGAGTGATTAATGTTGCAAATAATTAATTATTCGCGTGTCATTTATTAACCGTTTGCCAGGAGATGCACGTTTCCCATCTGTCTCCGTAGACTTTTTGGTGAGGTTTAATAAATTGCGATTTCCTATCAGGCATATTTGAATATTGTTAAGAAAATTTAAAGACACACTCGACAATTTCGAGGAATTTTTACTTGACCGCATTTCGGAAAATGATATATCAACATGGTTGAAATATTGAATTAAAACACTATAATATAAATACAGACGCTTGTTTCTAATTGAAACACTACAATGTAAATACAGAGGTTTGTTTCTAATTGAAACACTACAATATGAATGCAGTCGCTTGTTTCAAATTGAAACACTACAATATAAATACAGACGCTTGATCTCTTTTCTAATTTGGAAAACGACATACTGATGTCTCGAAGTTCAGTTAATTCATATATGTATGATCACCTATACCAACTAAGTGTAGTTCTTATTCTAGAAATCTTTGGAAAAGGTAAATAAATAACCAAATAACAGTTTCAACGCAATAAATGCCATATTTATTTGCTATAATTACATAAATTGGCAATAAGTATTGAAGCAAGCGTCACTTGCAAATGGAATCAAAGATTGCAACGATATGTTACAAATAACAGCGAAACAATCAACCTTAAGTAACAAACAGCCAACAACAGACAATAGCTTACACAGATACTATCCCTAAGATTGCAAATTGTTGTATACTTTCATATTGCCTCTATAGTTTTTATAGATGAGGAGCGTGCAGAATTTTATGATATTGCACGCATTGATCTGTAACACGCTAAACGAAAGTAGGAACTACTTTCGCCGTCTTATCAAAGAACATGTATAAACATAAATAAAAATTACTAATTAGTAACATTCCATATCTCGACCCAATGGCTCTTCATTATAAAATACTGATAGACGCTATATCTCATTGATTGCAAAAATTCTGACACTAACGGCTTTGTGAAAGTTATTTCAATGCCAGACGTGACGTCTATTCACGTTGGTATGGTAGTTATGGATTAGAGCGTAACCAAATTAATATTTTATGAACAATTTATAGAATAAAATTGCATTTATGATTATTAATTTACATTCCTAAACAATATGAAAGCATATAATAAAAGGTTTACTGAAAGTGTATGGATAACTATTAGTTGCTCTTTGTTTCGGCGGAGGAATACAAAGGGCTAGGTGCGTTAAAGCCCATTTTTGGCCCAATTTCAAAAGGAAGGATAACACATATATTTATAATCAAAATTATATGTATTTTATGGGAAAACACATTTTAAAAGAAATATATTGCGGATAAACTAAACTGAAACCCGATATAGTTTGGTGTAAACTGAGCGGACAATGCTTTCCTGGCTGAAGATATTGACCTTTTCACTGAACTTATCCCAATGTTAAATATTGTTGATAACACTTTATTGGACATTCCAGTTCGGAGTTTTGTTAATAATATTCCAATGCATGTTCTTTGTGTTCTGTTAATAGAATCTCTTATATTTGTAAAGGGTCCTCCGTGGCCGAGTGGTCTAAGGCGCCGTCTCAAGATCATTTACCTCTCACCGCTATGGTCGTAGGTTTGAGTCCCGCTCGCTCCAAAAACTTTATGTGAGAAAGTTTCCAGTTACTTGCGGAAGGACGGTGGTTCTACTCAGTCTGACTCAGTCTGAGGTCTTCCTCCACCAGTAAAACTGGATATGCCATATATAACCCGAAATGTGTTGAAAATGGCGTTAAACTCCATTCAAAAAAAAAAATATATATATATATATTTGTAACATGGTCGCATATGTCATTGAAAATGTCTTTATCAACTCCCATTAGGTTAAAAAAGTCTGAATCTGTCATAGTGTTTGCAGAGTCAAAGTCAATTCTTTTCTTTTTATTTTTCAATGCAATTTCTCGTATGCTCTGTATGATCTTAACAATATCTGTTCTATTAATTTGTGATTCTCCATTAATATTGTTACATTTTTCCAATGCAGCTGGTGTAAAAACAATATTATTACTGTCTATATGGCCAGGACAACATCTTGAACCAGCAGATATAATGATGTTGTTGTCAATAAAATGTTATACCTAACTTGAGCTGGCACGATTACTTGTTTAGGGTCTCTACGTCTGCAAACACAGCATGTCGAATGTGACTGTCCTCTAACAGAAGGAAGTGGTAAAGTTATAGTTATTGGTGACTTTATAGCACGTTTTTGGTTTCTTCTCAGGTGCTTGATAATTGGAATCTTCTATTTATGTAGTGAGAACAGGTGCACTTTGAGACAGTCTGTATGCTTTATAGAAAACATTGCGGCATTTTCCACAACTGACATCGGATTCTGTGGGTCCTTATCATCAATTTTTTTTAAAAGATACTTTCTGAATGCTTTGTTTTCTATACCTGTTATCCATCGTCTGTCTTTTGGTTTTGTTCGTTTAGAACACACGACACATGGAAAACTTCTCCTGTTTAAAGAGAAATTGTAATAATTTACAAATCAATCGTTACCGAAAACTTGTTTTCTCTCACAGTCAAATTAAGCTGTGTTACATGAACTACTCATAAGTATATAATATAACCAAAATGACATGGCCATCCTTAACTGGCATCTTACTGGTAAGTTGAATCAATTGTTTTTTAACTTAAATTAAAATGAATCATAAACCACCGGACATTTACAAATGTAGGGAAATGTCCAGTGCCGTAGGCATTTTACATATAAACTGATTGTATTAACAACAATGTACAATGTAGCTGTTTTATATTTAAACATATACCATCTCTCTCTATCTTCCATATTAATAATTTAGCATGTGGCAACAATGTCTTCTGAACAGCCACCTGCAATGCAAAATATAGGCATATGTGATTTTTGTCAGTTAATTATAGGCACACATGCAGACAATGAAATAAAGACATAATTTAAAGCATACAAAATTGACGGTATAGGACTGTTGTCATTCAAACTGAGTGTGCTAATGAATGTTCATCATATATACAAAAAAGTAATTTTGCCGATCGATGTAGACGTATATTTGATGAAGCCAGATAAACATAACCAAAAATTATTAAACATAGGGCACATTGCAAATCAAAATAAACCTTACACTACCAACAACAAGAAGTATGTTACTATTACAATGTTCTCTTTTTAATATGTTTAAGTGGCATCCAATAATAACTCCTAGTTTATTGCACAACTTCCAATGCAGCATGAATGCGAGGCTTTTCAGTAACCTATGTACATTCACTACAATATATTACCTGCTCTCCCGTTCTTCCATAGTGTGGTTAATCAAAATGTACTCGAATAATACATGATGATGTACAGACATGTGCTGTAAATGCCCGACATCTGTAAAAAAATAACACAGCAGTATTGATTAAAACAAGAAATGGCAATAATTGTTAGTTAGATTTACCCATTAAAAAATAATTTAATTAATAATTAATTATATAGAAAAAAAAATTGCTTTCATCACGGTTTGTACGGGGTACCTTGGTTCTCAACGTCGGGGTCGTAACCACTAAGCCATTCCGCTTTATGTTCTTGGATGTGGACAATTGTAATAGTAGTACTTTTTTGTTTTTATGCATTAAACTTTGAAAGAATTGTGTATTTCAAATTGATTTTTAATAAGGTACAAGCTTTATAAGTTCAATTACAATCAGTTCTGTTATTAAATATTTACACTTCCCTATGCGTTCACTTTATAATCTGGAACTAATACTACAAATGACAGACGACATCGTCGTTCAAACGTAAAATCGTCACACCTGGATTTTACCTTGCTCGATTAAAATGCGTTGCATTCTGCTAGTCTAACTATTTATAACACTCTTATTTCTGAATCACACATGTTTAATTTATATCTACTGGAATTAAAAAATATATATATATATTTACCATTCGCAAGTGATGTCACAAATTCGCAGTCTTTTTTAGACCACTTTCGTACCTGTCATATTTCATCGCTGCACCGCTTGTCAAAAAAAACCACAACAAAACCGGTGATGCGGTTATTTAATGTGCCGGGTAAAATGTGAAATGATATTGGAAAAAATCATTTCTGCACTCTGTATTCTTATATAGTTATTTTTTTATCAACTTAATGAATTATTTATAGTGTATTGATTATCATATAACGGAGACGTTTGACTTAAAAAATCATGATTAAACGAAACAAATGAAAGTAAACAACACCCGATATTGGAATATACTTCAATCAACATCGTAGTTATTTCAATCTTTATTATTTTTAAAAAAATATGTGCGCAGGCGAGAAATAAATTGGAATTTTAATCAAACGTTGATTAATCGATTTTAAACAAATTATGAAAATTACAAGTTGTTTCTCGATTGCGCAGGTGTTTTTTTTCCCCGTTTTATGTCGCACGTGCGGCGCCGTTATGATGTCACCGCAATAAACATTTTGATAAAAAACATGTACAACTTGAAAATTCTTTATTGGTTCTAACATAAAAAGTAGCAATATGAACAAAAAATATGTTTTTTAATTTTATTATTTTGTGGGCCAAAAACGGGCCTTAACGCACCGTGCATTTTGCGAAACAACATGCCCGAACTAATATTTATTCAGACACGTTCAGTTACCTACCTACAATATAACATAACTTTATTTAGCTTTTATCACATATGTATAGCCTACAATATAACATAAATACAATAAACAATTCAAAGAGCACTGTGACAATATTGTTTCAGTGGGTAAAAGTAGAAATGTCTACGCATTTTTCTTTATAACTCAATGCAAAGTTCGCATACTCAATACAAATTTGAGTAAGAAGTTTCAGATGCTATTTCATTGTTCCAAATTCCGTTGCCATTTAGTAACAGCATCGACGACAGAATGACCTACCGCATAAGCTCGGATAAGCTAAGATAAATTCAAACGAAAATCACTTTTCTGTTGTTTCATTTCGGATGCCAATCACAAATCCATCCTCTTATCTCTAGCAAATATTCTATCAAATAATGTGTGTTCCCGTTAACCCTTTATTTCATATAGACACCTTTGGACACTTCTAATATTGACGCCTTTGGACACCTCTAATATAGAAGGCTATTGAATTATTGGGTGAATTATGTTTATATTAACTGACAGAGTGGAAAACAGTGCAGGAAGTGTTCAGATTGCTCGTTACGAGCAATCTGAACTCTTCCTGCACTGTTTTCAAAGGCCTTATGTGATTGGTATCTATGGAGTAAAGGGTTACAGAAACAACTACTATTGTGCGTTTTTGTTATTTTCTTAAAACCAGTTATAACTCTTATTTTAAGTCGTTCTTAAAAGTTGTGAGTAGCTGTTTTGTCATGTGTTTTTCATGACTCGAACACCGACACCTTGGAAATGGTGTAACTTAAAATGTTCTCTATTCTATACACTATGCAAAAAAAGATATGGCCGTTCTTGATTCAAATATCGGAAACATAGATTACATGTATTGATCTAATACAAATGTTTGTGTCATAAACATCACAAATCTGTAGAATGATGACGGTACATGTAGCAACGATAACATGCACACTGCCATCTTGAAATCGAAGTGTCAAAATCACTCATACATGATACATGCATACACTATGCATTCAATTATAAACTTATGCTATAGAAATTGTATTTACACCAAAATCTATTTGATTATAAGTGCTACATAAGCAATACTGCTTAAATACATTTTGGTAACTGATAAAAAGGTGGATTTAGCAGCAAATTCCATGTTTAGAAATACAATAGTAAGTGTTTCATTTCACTATTTGATTTAATGTTACTTGTATCACATGTTTTCACTGCAACACATTTGTAAATATTTGATGGAAATTATAAAACACTATACACGCATAAATGATTTAGTTAGTCAATGTGCTGTTATATACTTAATGTAGCAGCAGTTACCGCTGATGGTTTAGTTTTAAAAAGGAAAAGATGAATATCATCAATGAATGAACAAATGGTATAAAAGAAATTATTACATTTTAAATTTCAATGCTGTAAACATGAATAAAAAAAAAAAAAAAGGGTATCACCTTAATGAATTCATATATAATCAAAATCACTATGCATCCTAGGAAGACATCTATGGAATAAAAGGTTTATGAGCATTCAATAGACAACCATTACCTATCAATACTCACTCCCTATCACAATTCAATACCTATCACTACCCAATTATAAATTACATCACTACTCAATACATATCCCAAGTCAATACCAATCCCTACTCAATACATATCCCTACAAATCATTACTCACTCCCAAATACAACTTAATAGCTATCACTACTCAACAATAAATTCTATCTCTACTCAATACATATCAATAGTCAATATATATCCTTACATATCATTACTCTCTATCACAACTCAATGCATTTCAATACTCACTCCCAATCACAACTCAATACCTAACCCTACATTTATGGCTGTTTTGTGACCACTGATATGTCGACCACTCTTGCCACATGACATCCAGTGAGATATTACCTGATCTGGATCAAAGTCAGTCAATGAAAAATTTGGGACTAGCCCAAGGCAAATAGGTTGAAAAAATCTACTTGCCCTGGCTGAAATATAACTTGCCCTGTTCAACCGGTTTACATGCCCAGATTTGTATTACCAATTCAACTTTTGGTATAATAGGAAATATGTAAACATAGACTAAAATGTATTAATTTTATGTAGGATTAGCTCACCTTTGACTGTCTAAATCACAAGTTTTAGAGTTTGAATAAGACCGGGAGAAGTGAGAGATTTTCAGGGAGAACTGACTACGTCTCTATCAGTATGCCTTATTATGTTGTATTTAATCTGTGTTCTTTATTGACTATCATTTCTGTTCTGTCAATTCTGTGACAGTGTGGGAGCAGGAGTTTATTTAAAACATTATTTTAAATATCTTTCTCTTCTTTTCTAACTATTGCTGTCATCACATACAGTAATGGCAATGTCAAGCCTACAAAACTACTCAATCTATCCGAGAGAACTTGGCAATATGATAAATAAATGCAGTCTATGATAAACTTCAAATATCTAGAAAGTGCAACTAGTCAACTACATTTCAAATATTTAAAAAAAAACACATAATTGATCTTAATTGTTGAATTCAATACTATATTTAAATAATGCCAAAGAAAATTATACGCTGAAAATACACAACCAAAAAGCAGTAAGTTTATTACTATAATAACCCACCCACATTTTTCTTTACCGTAAACTCAATCTAAATATCAACTTTCACGTTTTCACACAAGAAAATTTATATACATGCAGTTACAATTATTGTAAATCTACGAAATATGTATAAAATTACCAGAACCTAACGCTGACATTATACATAATACCATCGATCGCGAATTATCTGCAAAAACATAATCAGATTTTAGAAATCGTCACAATTTTGGCAAAGGGTGATAGTTTTATACTCTTCATAATGGAGAATTTGAGAGACACCCGCGAAATACGTCATCGTCTTTTTTTTAAATCTTTGCTCAGGTAGGTGATAAGAAACGTATACCTTGGTCGTAGATATCCGACCAATCAGAGCGTTTATGAAAAATAGATTAATTTATATTCAAAGCTATCCACCAATCACATTAGAGGACTAAAAACAGATAGTTGGCTATGCATGAGAGGTTTTCCAAAGTCGCATTATCGGGCATGTGGTGTGATAATCACCGTAGGGGTCAATTGTTTATACTGATTAGTTACGGTCTATAAGGCATAGTACCACTATTGCAAAAAGGAAGTGCTTCCGTGGGGTAGTCGCATAATGACGGTTATAAATAATCCTCATTTCTTCTTCTTGAAAAATGCATTTTCCTTATTTTAATGCTCATTTTTTTATTTGAATGGCATTATTGATGTATTTTGAACATTTTGATAGCATTGCCATGTTTGAATTATGAATTTAGAAAAAAAATTGATGCTTGGAAATTGGGGGTATGAATACATGATATTGGAAGTCACTAGTGTACACACTGAGCAGAAAAAAATCTCTTATATGACACATGGCCCCTACTTTTCTCAACATATTTTGATAGTGCAGAGGTTGACAAACAGTAAAATGTAGGTTTCACTTCTTTCATTTGGGATTTTTTTAATGAATGACAAGCCTTCAAACTTATATTATTTACTATAGAATAAAGAACAAAAACCAGTGGTGGGTTTACACCTATAAACAACAGTTTGACCTGTGTCGTATCGAATAGAGATATTTGAAGACATGTGTATTGCGAAAACTAGCTTGTCCGATTTTTTAAGACAAGCCCGACGGGCTTAACTTTGAAAAAGGCACATGCCCAGATCCAGATTTGAAAAGCCCCGGGCATCGAGCTATCCTATTCTTCGAGCATTGTGTAACTCGCCGCCAATCGGTCAAAATTAGGTTATTGTTTACCCGCATATCGAGAACACACGTGGGCTAACAGCAACGCGAGTTTCTTATCGACGAATTTTATTGGCTGCTTCGGTTTACACAAATTGTATAACGACGCGTCTGATTGGTTAACTGAATATGTCACACAGTTGAGTTAACACTGTATGTTGTGAAAACAGGAGCTTAATCGACGCGTGCAGTGGCATGCCCCCTGCAGATAATCAAAGCTATTATCTATCCCTACATATCATTACACATTCCCAGTCACAAATCAATATCTATCCCTACATTTCATTACTCACTCCCTATCACAAATCAATATATATCCCTACATATCATTACTCACTCCTTATCACAAATCAATATCTATCCCTACATTTCATTACTAACTCCCTATCACAAATCAATATCTATCCCTACATTTCATTACTAACTCCCTATCACAAATCAATATCTATCCCTACATTTCATTACTCACTCCCTATCACAAATCAATATCTATCCCTACATTTCATTATTCACTCCCTATCACAAATCAATATCTATCCCTACATTTCATTACTCACTCCCTATCACAAATCAATATCTATCCCTACATTTCATTACTCACTCCCTATCACAAATCAATATCTATCCCTACATTTCATTACTCACCCCCTATCACAAATCAATATCTATCCCTACATTTCATTACTCACTCCCTATCACAAATCAATATCTATCCCTTCATTTCATTACTCACTCCCTATCACAAATCAATATCTATCCCTACATATCATTACTCACTCCCTATCACAAATCAATATCTATCCCTACATTTCATTACTAACTCCCTATCACAAATCAATATCTATCCCTACATTTCATTACTCACTCCCAATCACAAATCAATATCTATCCCTACATTTCATTACTCACTCCCTATCACAAATCAATATCTATCCCTACATTTCATTATTCACTCCCTATCACAAATCAATATCTATCCCTACATTTCATTACTCACTCCCTATCACAAATCAATATCTATCCCTACATTTCATTACTCACTCCCTATCACAAATCAATATCTATTCCTACATTTCATTACTCACTCCATATCACAAATCAATATCTATCCCTACATTTCATTACTAACTCCCTATCACAAATCAATACCTTTCGTTACATATCATTACTCACTCCCTATCACAACTCAATACCTATCGTTACATATCATTACTCACTCTCTATCATAACTAAATATCTATCATTACTCAACTACAAATACTATCACTACTCAATACTATAAACATCGTACATGGGTTTGAAGTTCATATAGAAAACACCGTTCCGAAGGCTAACTGTTTTGGCGTGAATGAGGCTCTACAGATTCCAGTAAAAACAGTTAACCCAAGGGACGGAATTTTATATCCATACCGAAAAGTCATAAATGCATAGTACCAAATACATAGAATATTTATTTTAACTTAATTCATCATTGTTGATTTTACAACAATGGCTTTTAAGACATTTAAATAAACGATTAACGTCATATATTTTATATGTTACGTCCATTAGACTGTTCCAAAGTCACAGCGCTAAAATTTTATCTCAGGGCCCTAGAGTGAGATAGAAATATCTAACCCTGGTAAAAATGCAAATATCCTTACCCAGTATGCATGAAATATCAATATTCAATACCTGTCAATACACAATGTTCTTAAGCTTTTTTTCTGAATCCTTTCCATAAAATGTGTTAAATGTATGAATTTATTGCTTCATTGTTAAATACATGATAAATGTAATATGTACTTATGTGAATAAAATATTGTTTACACTACCCTATATATCCATATTTACTCCCTATCACAACACAATCCCAATTCTTTCACATCATTGCTCACTCCCTATCACAACTCAATATCTATCATAAATAAATACCTATCACTACATATCATTTCTTACTCCCTATCCCAACTCAATACCTATCACTACATATCATTACTTACTCCCTATCCAACCTCAACACCTATCACTACATATCATTACTTACTCCCTATCCAAACTCAATACCTATCATTACATAACATTACTTACTCCCTATCCAAACTCAATACCTATCACTACGTATCATTACTTACCCCGTATCCCAACTCAATACCTATCACTACAAATCATTACTTACTCCCTATCCTAACTAAATACCTATCACCACATAGCACAACTTACTCCCTATCTCACCTCAATACCTATCACTACATATCATAACTTACTCCCTATCAAAACTCAATATCTATCCAAACTCAATACTTATTATTACTTATAGTTACTCACTCCCTATCACAACTTAATATCTATCCCAACTCAATACTTATTATTACATATCATTACTTACTCCCTATCAAAACTCAATATCTATCCCAACTCAATACCAATCGCTACATATCATTGGTTACTCTCTATCTCAACTCATTATCTATCACTTCCTATCATTACTAACTCCCATCACAACTCAATATCTATCCCAACTCAATACCTATCATTACATATCTTTACTTACTCCCGATCCCAACTCAATACCTATCACTACATATCATTAATCACTCCCTATCACAACTCAATATCTATCCAAACTCAATAACTATAATTGCATATTATTACTTACACCCTATCACAACTCAATATATATCCCAACTCTATATCTACCACTACATATCAATTCTTACTCCCTATCCCAGCTCAATATCTATCCCTACATATCATTACAAACTCCCTATCACAACTCAATATTTATCACAACTCAATACCTATCACTACATATAAATACTTACACCCTATCACAACTCAATATCTATCACTACATATCATTACACACTCCCTATCACAACTCATTATTTATCCCAACTCAGTACTTATCACTACATATCAATACTCACATCCTATCGCAACTCAATATCTATCACCAAACATCAATGACTAACTCCCTATCACAACTCAACATATATCCCAACTCTATATCTACCACTACATATCATTACTTACTCCCTATCCTAACGCAATATTTATCTTAACTTTAATATCGCTAAATATCATTACTCACTCCAAATCACAACTCAATATCAATCACAACTCAATACCTACCTACCACTACATATCATAAAGTACTACCTATCACAACTCATTATCTATCCCAACTAAATACCTATCACTACATATCATTACTTACTCCCTACCATACCCCAATATTTAATGCATGGGCAAATGTCCACCTCGATCGTCGCCGTGTGGGCGGAGATGTAGGCGCAAACGTGGTCCTAAGGTGTTCCCTTGCCCATTCATGTACATATTTTTTGCTCCCGATTCATCCCAAACCAGGTGCATGTTGTTTGGAATGTTGAAAAGAGAAGCATGGGCCAAGCCCACCTCGATCATTGCCATGTGGGCGTAGATGTGGGCGCAAACGTGGTCCTAAGGTGTTCCTTTGCCCATTCGGGAACATATTTCTGCGACCTATTCACCCAAACCCAGGTGCATGTTGTAGGGAATGTTGAATTGAGTGCATGGGCCAATGCCCACCACGACCGTCGCCGTGCATGCGGAGATGTGGACGCAAAAGTGGTCCTAAGGTGTTCCCTTGCCATTCATGTACATATTATTTGCTCCCGATTTGCCCCAAGCCAGGTATGATGTACGTGGTCCAAAGGTTCCCCCTGCCCATTCGGGTACATATTTCTGCGACCTATTCGCCCCAAACAAGGTGCATGTTGTAGGGAATGTTGAAATGAGGGCATAGGCCAATGCCAACCTCGATCGTCGCCGTGTGGGTGTAGATGTGGTTTCAAACGTGGTCCTAAGGTGCCCCTTGCCCATTCATGTACATATTTCTGCGACCTATTCGCCCCAAACAAGGTGCATGTTGTAGGGAATGTTTTAAATGAGTGCATGGGCCAATGCCCACCACGACCGTCGCCGTGCATGCGGAGATGTGGACGCAAAAGTGGTCCTAAGGTGTTCCCTTGCCATTCATGTACATATTATTTGCTCCCGATTCGCCCCAAACCAGGTGCATGTTATATGGAATGTTTTAATTGATTGCACGGGCCGATGTTCACCTCGATCGTGTCCGTGTGGACGGAGATGTGGACGCAAACTTGGTCCTAAGGTGCCCTTTGCCCATTCGAGAACATATTTTTTGCTCCCGATTTGCCCCAAACTAGGTACATGTTGTAGGGAATGTTGAAATGAGTGCATGGGCCAATGTCCACCTCGAACGTCGCCGTGTGGGCGGAGATGTGGGCGCAAACGTGCTCCTAAGGTGCTCCCTTGCCCATTCATGTACATATTTTTTGCTCCCGATTCGCCCCACACCATGTGCATGTTGTACGGAAATGAGTGCATGGGCCAATGCCTACCTCGAACGTCGCCATATGGGTGGAGATGTGGGCGCTAACGTGGTCCTAAAGTGCGTCTTGCCTATTCTGGTAAACAGTTTTTGCTCCCGATTTGCCCTAAATCAGGTGAATGTTGTAGGGAATGTTGCAATGAAAGCATGGGCCAATGCCCATCTTGATCGTCGCCGTGTGGGCGGAGATGTGGTCGCAAACGTGATCCTAATGTTCCCCTTGCCCATTCGGGTACATATTTTTGCTACCGATTCGCCCAAAACAAGTGCATGTTGTAGGGAATGTTTTAAATGAGTGCATGGGCCAATGTCCACCTCGATCGTCGCCGTGTTGGTGAAATGTGGGCGCAAACGTGGTCCTAAGGTGCCCCATGTCCATTTGGTTACGTACTTTTGTCCCAATTTGCCCACAACCAGATGCATGTTGTAGGGAATGTTGAAATGAGTGCATGGACCAATGCCAACCTCGATCGTCGCCGTGTGATCGACGATGTGGGCGCAAACGTGATCCTAAGGTGCCCCTTGCCCATTCATGTACATATTTTTGCTACCGATTCGCCCCAAACCAGGTTCATGTTGTAGGGAATGTTTAAAATGAGTGCATGGGGCAATGCCCACCTTGATCGTCGCCGTGAGGGCGGATATGGGGCGGAAACGTGGTCCTAAGGTGCTCCCTTGCCCATTCGGGTACATATATTTTGCTCCCGATTCACCCCAAATCAAGTGCATGTTGTGGGGAATGTTGAAATGAGTGCATGGGCCAATGCCCACCTCGATCCTCGCCGTGTGGGCGGAGATGTGGACGCAAAGGTGGACCTAAGGTGCCCCTTACCCTTTCATGTACATATTTTTTTGCTCCAGATTTGCCCCCAAACCAGGTGCATGTTGTCTGGAATGCTCGCATTTGTATGACAACTTACGGAACCTAACGGCAACGTAAAATCTCAACAAGTAAACAAAATTCTGCAACCATTGAAATGCAAACTCGTCTTTTTTAGCCTTTTCTAGCTGCAAATGATTTTAAATTGGGAAATGAAATGCAGTAAATGTATATAGAGATCGGGCTCATTTAGGCTGATTGCATCGGTAAAATCACTACGTTTCGCGTTCTATGTTTTACTACATCATTTGTTTTCAATGTCACCGAAAACAATCGTCATCGCTAAATAGTCACATGCCGAAACATACATGTGATAAAATTATTTGAGTTTCAGATGTGTCATAAGAAGTTCACACATTCGTCATTTCTAAACAGTCACATGCGGATATATACTGGCGATAAACCAGTTGTGTGTCAGATTTGTAATAAGAAGTTTACACATTCGTCATCACTAAATCACCAGTATGTATCCGCATTTGACTGTTTAGAGATGGCGAATGTGTTAACATATCACACAACTGAAACTCAAATGGTTTATCACCAGTATGACTGTCGAAGCGGAAGGACGTGTTTTCCGGGGCTCCATACTTCAGAGTGGGTCAACAAAATGTTTCCAAATTTCTGTGATGAGCGAAGAACGGTTTCTACAACTGCGGATGTCTTTACACTGGTGATTGGTGGAGGCATCTACAAACGCGGATGTCTTTACAACGGTGATTGGTGGAGGCATCTACAAACGCGGATGTCTTTACAACGGTGATTGGTGGAGGCATCTACAAACGCGGATGTCTTTACAATGGTGATTGGTGGAGCCATCTGTTTTCAAATACCATTGATATTATGCTTTTAAACGTGACAACAAACGTCAAACGGTACATCCACGACTAAGCGATGGTGTATTTAACCAACGGGAAACCTCCTAGAAACAACTTAAACAATTATCTTCAAGAACCAACTAATTCCTTAACTCAACATAGATAACCCAACTGACATTGAAAATAATCGTCTTATCCAACAAGTGGTGCAGCACCGGCGAAGTAGCGACAATGCCGATGCTGTCCACTGGCTACATAACCAGCTTATCTTGGTCGCCAATATCACGAGTTTCAAAGCGTAAGTGTTAAGAACAACTTACACATACTAAAGTGTTTGTGCTAATGGTAATGGTATCTGTAGGTGTAGTGGGAGGGTTGTTGTGATAGTGGTAGTAGTAGTACTGACAGTGATAGTGGTTGCGGTAATGGTAATATTAATAGAATTGTAAATGGTATTTGTAGTAGTAATACTAATGGTAGTGGTAGTGGTAATGGTAGTTGTAGTGGTAGTTGTGATTGTAGTGTTAATGGTTGTGGTGGTAGAGTATGGCTAAAATTCAATATTTAAAAGGAGTGATTAAGTGTAGAATAAAAAGAACCACTTTTATTTAGAAGAGGATATACTTATCTTCCGTGAATATGCACTGTAAATTCACATAGTAACACAATACAAATAGTATATAAGTGTTTACAGGCGCAACACTTACATGATTCCAGTGCCATCACAGCAACAGAAAACCCAGATTTTTTTGCAAACTGAATATTTATTTTTTTAGTGAAACTATATCACCAATATCTCCTTTAAATCTCCTTTAACGCCTTGTTCCAGTGGTAGAGCATCGAACCCATGATCGGATGGTCCTGGGTTCGAATCTCCCCACGGACATGTGTGGTGTCCTTGAGCAAAATACTTTTTTCCGCATATGCTTAGTACTGGTTATATCGAGTAAGTTTCCGAGCGTGATTTGTATAAGTTGTAAGAACTTATTTCGCAATTGAAGTAAAATAAATAAGTTAAAACTATCAAATCTGCACGTGTTGTATCTATTTAGAAAATATTCACATAACAAATTTTCACTTCATCTGTAACATATTAAAACAGAATGTTTTATCTATAAAAAAAACAGGATATTCTATCTATAAAAAACAGTATGTTATTATCGGGACCGTTTCTAAAATATTCTGGGAATTGGAGAAAAAAAACAGATAAGATAAGGATCACGCATCCATACATGCATCGTTGCACGGAAGTTAAGAATCACGGCGACATTGCCTGTATATGTTGTTGATAACAAATATGTGCACTTCAAAACTGAAAATAACAACACGTGTATGCTAAGTGTAAATACGAGAAAGAACATTATCATACATATTAAGAGTTATGATTGTTTGAATATTTAGCGTCATTTTTATGCCATCGAAGGCTAACAGACGATCAGTTAACCTAACCACTGTTTCCTGGGATTAACCAGTACTCGAGCACACCCCATCTCCGCAAGTAACTGATAACTTTCCCACTTAAATCAGCGGTGGGAGACGAATGCTAATGAGACACAATGTCGTATATCAATCATCACGGAGACTGTTGCCGAGCGGGGATTCGAACTCACGACCCCTGGGTTGATAGTCAGACGCGCAACCGACTGAGCTAATCGGACCCGGCTAAGAGTTATGAATATTTTGTTATCTAAAATAAATGCTATGTATACAATATATCCTATTTTTGTATTTTGGCATTTAATTAATTTCATATGAACAATACGACAAGATGTGTTTATTTTCAATATGAGTTAACCCCACATCCGGACAGCCCAAATACGAGGGTTGTCCTGGTAGTTGTAGTAGCAGTAGTTGTAATAGTAGTAGTTTTAATAGCAATAGCAGCAAAGGTAGCAGTGGAAATAGTAGTTGCAGTAGCATTTATTGCAATAGCAGTAGTTGTGGTAGTAGTAGTTGTATTAGCAGTAAGTGTAGCAGTGATAGTAACAGTAGTTGTAGTTGTAGTAGCTGTAGCAGCATAAGTAGCAGTAGAAAAAGTAGTTGAAGTAGCAGTTGTTGCAGTAGCAGTTAATGCAGTAGCGGTAGCAGTAGTTGTAGTAGCTGTAGCAGCATAAGTTGCAGTAGAAATTGTAGTTGAAGTAGCAGTTGTTGCAGTAGCGGTAGCAGTAGTTGTAGTAGCTGTAGCAGCAGCAATAGAAGTAATTATAATAGTTAATCGGAGCATTTCCAAGTGTTGCCTTTTCGAATTGTCTTAGTTCTGCTTTAAACAGGAATATTCTTCATATGCAAAATAATCAGTAACCACAACAGAAATGGCAGCAGCAACAGTAATGGCAGCAGCAACAGTAATGGCAGCAGCAACAATAATGGCAGCAGCAACAGTAATGGCAGCAGCAACAGTAACAGCAGTAGCAACAGTAACGGCAGCAGCAACAGTAATGGCAGCAGAAACGGTAACGGCAGCAGCAACAGTTACGGCAGCAGCAACAGTAACGGCAGCAGCAACAGTAATGACAGCAGCAACAGTAACGGCAGCAGCAACAGTAATGGCAGCAGCAACAGTAACGGCAGCAGCAACAGTAATGACAGCAGCAACAGTAACGGCAGCAGCAATAGTAATGGCAGCAGCAACAGTAACGGCAGCAGCAACAGTAAGTTTCAGTGCGATACTTGAATTACAATATAGTTCGTTATGTTTGGTGAACATTAACACAAGTAAATCAAAAATTACAAAGACATATGCTTTATCATAAAAACAGATTATGTACCGATTCTTACATCTTGTTTTTTTCTTTTAAACAACAGTAATCAAGGAAATAAGTTCAGACTTTGTTTGTTGAGGTTTCTATGTCATTGCGCGATGATCAATTATTAGAAACCGCATGTTGCGGACCTGTGAATACTGCATACCAGAGAGCTGTAAATACTGCATAAGAGAGAGAGAGAGAGAGAGAGCGAGAGAGAACTGAAAACAACGTTGATTGTTATTCCTGGCCTGTCAGATACTAAAGAGACTCCGAACACAATGAAACCTACGTTAAAGATTAATAAAACACACGGAAAGGTGCCGGCAATGTGGCGAGAAACTGACGAGGTAAGTTTATCTTATGTTGTGTGTGTCTTTAAGCAACTTTAGGCGACAACGAAGCGTTGTCTAGTGGAAGAGCGTCCGCATCGCATGCGAAAGATCGTGGGTTCGATCTCTGCCGGGTGATACGTAAGACTAGAAAATGATACTAGAAGCTTCCTCGCTTAGGGCTCATTATTTAGAGGATGGTTCAAGGGCTGGTCGGCCTGGTGTCAGTATGATATGACTAGGTGGAGTATCATACCATGTGCCTGCTACTTTAATATTCCAGTGTGGCAGCCCTCAAAACACTGTCTCAAATAGACACCGTCGCGATAGGATTTGTTATAAGCGACGCTAAATTACATACAACAATAACAACTTATGGCAAAATTAAATAAAGCTGTAGATATATTTCCACTATAACGATCGACCTACTACTTTTTAGGTCGAGCGTATAATTTATGCCTTGCGATCCTTCTTGACTGAGTGGAACTGCCGTCAACTTAACCTCGCATCGCTCAGGTTGTAGGTTCAAGCCCAGCTCGGTCAAACAGCGTTATGTGAGAAAATAATAATATAAAATAAGTACTATTAGCCTTTGCATTTTCCTGCTTGCTTTTTTAATAATTATTAGTTATACTCGAACCAACGATTTATGATGTGCACGTTTGAAGGATCAAATATTTTGTCTTCCGGCCCGACCTATATTGTCTATGCATCATTTCAGATCTCTGTGGTCGATTATAAATGCATCACCTCAGTCCCATAAGGAACTCTTGGTAGGACCTAGGACCGGGGGATTGTGAGTTCGATCCTCTGCTATGACCATGAGTGATATCCTGAAGTAAGCAAGACACTTTAACCGCATATGATTAATATTGGCTGTAGGCATAAATAATAATTTTGCTCTTTATTTGTAAACAGGAAAAGGAAAACCGCTCGTATAAAAGTTGTTGTATTGCTGCTGTCGTGGTGCTTTCCTTCACGATATGTCTGTCCGGGATCATTGTTACGACCGTCTACATGGGCGTGAAGTTGTCAAAAGAGAACTTTAAGGTAAATGCATTTTAGTTGATGCTTTTATATCACGAGCGTATTTACTGCATGGTCACGAGCATGTAGCTATAACTTGTTGTCCAACCCGTGTGCTTATTATGTAAATTATGCAATAACATATGTTTGAACCATGGTCATGAATGAATGAATGGGGTTTTACGGCGTAATAACGCATTATAGGTTATTCGTCGCCAACAGGAAGGTAAACAAAGTTTCACGCTACATGTAAAAAAACAATAAATGAATGATTAATGCAAAATGAATCTAGAACCTTGATACCTGCCGAACTGCAGAGTTCCAGCAAATTGTATCGTATTACTTAAACATTCGCTTCTTACTACATGCATGAGCCACAATGATCCATTACTCTTATGGCTCCCTGGAACCACAAAGGGGTTGGTTATTAAACCATAATAATGAAAATAACAAAATTAACATGACACCCATTCGGAGGGTTCCTGTCCCTCTGCAGAGATCGACCGTGGTTCTTTACTTAGACGGAACAACACGGGCTGCAACAGAACCAAAAACAATGTATTTTATAGAAAAATATTCAACTTTTAAGTTCGATTGTTTTTTTTTAAACAAACTAGAAATGTGGTTAGTTGCTTCGTAGCGTAGCGAAGCCAGTTTCAGATGAGATTGTTGATTAATTAATCAAACAAGTTGTACTATAACTTCCCTCGATACGTCTTTGTATACTGCATTAGTCTTCGGCAATGGTCTTTTTTTAAAAAAAAAACAAATCTTCTCTTAAATAAAAAAGATATTAGTCTAGCTACATATCCGGTTGTTGTTGTTGTTGTTTCAGGAATACAATGCTGTCGTACACACACTTGATGGTAAAGCAGTTTCTGAGACAATCATATTGACCGACACGGAGGAGCTGATCTCTGTAGGCAATTTCACAACTGTTTACGACTTTAATTCTGTAAGTACAATTTAGACAAATGCTGATTAAATGATTGAATGAGTGAGTTGGTGAATGAGTGAGTTGGTGAATGAGTGAGTGAATGTTTGTGCGAGAGAGTAAATTAATTAATCAATAAATAAAGGGATGAATGAATGAATGAATAAATGATTGAGTGAATGAGCAAGTAATGAGTGAGTGAGTGTGTTGGTGGGTAAGTGAGTGACTGAATAAGTGAGTATGTATGTGTGAGCGAGTGAGTGACTGAGCGAGTGAATGAGTGAATGAGTAAGTGAGTGAGTGAGTGAATGAGTGGGTGGGTGGGTGGATGAGTGAGTGAGTGAGTGAGTGAGTGAGTGAGTGAGTGAGTGAGTGAGTGAGTGAGTGAGTGAGTGAGTGAGTGAGTGAGTGAGTGAGTGAGTGAGTGAGTGAGTGAGTGAGTGAGTGAGTGACTGACTGACTGACTGACTGACTGACTGACTGACCCTGTAAGTATGTTAGCGAATGTGTGAGTTAGTGAGTGACTGAGTGAGTGACTGAGTGATTGAGTTTGAAATGTTTGTCACTTGGAACCCTCCCTATTACTGGCGTGGTGGCCAATGTATTAAATTCACACAAAAATAAAAATTCAAACTCGTTAATGTTCTGGTAAGTTGTAGTTGAAAGTACTTGCGGTTACAAGAAAGTACTTGCGGTTACAATTAAGTAAATGCAATGCATCATACAGCTGTTTAGACGATATACACCGTTTCGTTTACGACCATGGATTTATTTTAGTTCGATTGATATATTCAAAGCAGTGCGTACAGTAAATTTCATTTTAAATGTTTAAATTGCATTGTGCGTTTTTTTTCCGATATATAACGTATTATATATTTAATTGTTTATATACATGTAATACTGATGATTATTATTTCTATACATGTAATACTGATGATTAATGTTTATATACATGTAATACTGACGATTGATATTATATACATGTAATACTGACCATTAATATTTATATATATGTAATACTGACCATTAATATTTATATATATGTAATACTGATTATTAATATTTATATACATGTAATACTGACCATTAATATTTATATACATGTAATACTGACCATTAATATTCATAAACATGTAATACTGACCATTTATATTTATATACATGTAATAATGACCATATATATTTATATACATGTAATACTGACCATTAATATTTATATACATGTAAAACTGACCATTAATATTTATATACAGTAATACTGACCATCAATATTTATATACATGTAATACTGACCATTAATATTTATATATGTAATACATATAATACTGACCATTAATATTTATATACATGTAATACTGATCATCAATATTTATATACATGTAATACTGACCATTAATATTTATATACAGTAATATTGACCATTAATATTTATATACATGTGATACTGACCATTAATATTTATATACATGTAATACTGACCATTAATATTTATATACATGTAATACTGACCATTAATATTTATATACATGTAATACTGACCATTAATATTTATATACAGTAATACTGACAATTAATATTTATATACATGTAATACTGACCATTAATATTTATATACAGTAATACTGACCATTAATATTTATATACATGTAATACTGACCATTGATATTTATATATATGTTATACTGACCATTAAAATTTATATACATGTAATACTGACCATTAATATTTATATATATGTAATACTGACCATTAATATTTAAATACATGTGATACTGACCATTAATATTTATATACATGTAATACTGACCATTAATATTTATATACAGTAATACTGACCATTAATATTTATATACATGTAATACTTACCATTAATATTTATATACAGTAATACTGACCATTAATATTTATATACATGTAATACTGACCATTAATATTTATATATATGTAATACTGACCATTAATATTTATATACAGTAATACTGACCTTTAATATTTATATACATGTAATACTTACCATTTATATTTATATATATGTAATACTGACCATTAATATTTATATACAGTAATACTGACCATTAATATTTATATACATGTAATACTGACCATTAATATTTATATACATGTAATACTTACCATTTATATTTATATATATGTTATACATGTAATACTGGACAGTAATATTTATATACATGTAATACTGACCATTAATATTTATATATGTAATACATGTAATACTGACCATTAATATTTATATACAGTAATACTGACCATTAATATTTATATACATGTAAAACTGACCATTAATATTTATATACATGTAATACTGACCATTAATATTTATATACAGTAATACTGACCATTAATATTTATATACATGTAATACTGACCATTAATATTTATATACATGTAATACTGGACATTAATATTTATATACAGTAATACTGACCATTAATATTTATATACATGTAATACTGACCATTTATATTTATATACATGTAATACTTACCATTTATATTTATATATGTAATACATGTAATACTGACCATTAATATTTATATACAGTAATACTGACCATTAATATTTATATACATGTAATACTGACCATTAATATTTATATACATGTAATACTGGACATTAATATTTATATACAGTAATACTGACCATTAATATTTATATACAGTAATACTGACCATTAATATTTATATACATGTAATACTGACCATTAATATTTATATACAGTAATACTGACCATTAATATTTATATACATGTAATACTGACCATTAATATTTATATACAGTAATACTGACCATTAATATTTATATACATGTAATACTTACCATTGATATTTATATACATGTAATACTGGACATTAATATTTATATACATGTAATACTGACCATTAATATTTATATACATGTAATACTGACCATTAATATTTATATACAGTAATACTGACCATTAATATTTATATACATGTAATACTGACCATTAATATTTATATACATGTAATACTGACCATTAATATTTATATACATGTAATACTTACCATTGATATTTATATATATGTTATACATGTAATACTGACCATTAATATTTATATACATGTAATACTGACCATTAATATTTATATATGTAATACATGTAATACTGACCATTAATATTTATATACAGTAATACTGACCATTAATATTTATATACATGTAATACTGACCATTAATATTTATATACATGTAATACTTACCATTGATATTTATATATATGTAATACTGGACATTAATATTTATATATATGTAATACTGATTATTAATATTTATATACATGTAATACTGACCATTAATATTTATATACATGTAATACTGACCATTAATATTCATAAACATGTAATACTGACCATTTATATTTATATACATGTAATAATGACCATATATATTTATATACATGTAATACTGACCATTAATATTTATATACATGTAAAACTGACCATTAATATTTATATACAGTAATACTGACCATCAATATTTATATACATGTAATACTGACCATTAATATTTATATATGTAATACATATAATACTGACCATTAATATTTATATACATGTAATACTGATCATCAATATTTATATACATGTAATACTGACCATTAATATTTATATACAGTAATATTGACCATTAATATTTATATACATGTGATACTGACCATTAATATTTATATACATGTAATACTGACCATTAATATTTATATACATGTAATACTGACCATTAATATTTATATACATGTAATACTGACCATTAATATTTATATACAGTAATACTGACAATTAATATTTATATACATGTAATACTGACCATTAATATTTATATACAGTAATACTGACCATTAATATTTATATACATGTAATACTGACCATTGATATTTATATATATGTTATACTGACCATTAAAATTTATATACATGTAATACTGACCATTAATATTTATATATATGTAATACTGACCATTAATATTTAAATACATGTGATACTGACCATTAATATTTATATACATGTAATACTGACCATTAATATTTATATACAGTAATACTGACCATTAATATTTATATACATGTAATACTGACCATTAATATTTATATACAGTAATACTGACCATTAATATTTATATACATGTAATACTGACCATTAATATTTATATATATGTAATACTGACCATTAATATTTATATACAGTAATACTGACCTTTAATATTTATATACATGTAATACTTACCATTTATATTTATATATATGTAATACTGACCATTAATATTTATATACAGTAATACTGACCATTAATATTTATATACATGTAATACTGACCATTAATATTTATATACATGTAATACTTACCATTTATATTTATATATATGTTATACATGTAATACTGGACAGTAATATTTATATACATGTAATACTGACCATTAATATTTATATATGTAATACATGTAATACTGACCATTAATATTTATATACAGTAATACTGACCATTAATATTTATATACATGTAAAACTGACCATTAATATTTATATACATGTAATACTGACCATTAATATTTATATACAGTAATACTGACCATTAATATTTATATACATGTAATACTGACCATTAATATTTATATACATGTAATACTGGACATTAATATTTATATACAGTAATACTGACCATTAATATTTATATACATGTAATACTGACCATTTATATTTATATACATGTAATACTTACCATTTATATTTATATATGTAATACATGTAATACTGACCATTAATATTTATATACAGTAATACTGACCATTAATATTTATATACATGTAATACTGACCATTAATATTTATATACATGTAATACTGGACATTAATATTTATATACAGTAATACTGACCATTAATATTTATATACAGTAATACTGACCATTAATATTTATATACATGTAATACTGACCATTAATATTTATATACAGTAATACTGACCATTAATATTTATATACATGTAATACTGACCATTAATATTTATATACAGTAATACTGACCATTAATATTTATATACATGTAATACTTACCATTGATATTTATATACATGTAATACTGGACATTAATATTTATATACATGTAATACTGACCATTAATATTTATATACATGTAATACTGACCATTAATATTTATATACAGTAATACTGACCATTAATATTTATATACATGTAATACTGACCATTAATATTTATATACATGTAATACTGACCATTAATATTTATATACATGTAATACTTACCATTGATATTTATATATATGTTATACATGTAATACTGACCATTAATATTTATATACATGTAATACTGACCATTAATATTTATATATGTAATACATGTAATACTGACCATTAATATTTATATACAGTAATACTGACCATTAATATTTATATACATGTAATACTGACCATTAATATTTATATACATGTAATACTTACCATTGATATTTATATATATGTAATACTGGACATTAATATTTATATACAGTAATACTGACCATTAATATTTATATACATGTAATACTTACCATTGATATTTATATATATGTAATACTGACCATTAATATTTATATACAGTAATACTGACCATTAATATTTATATACATGTAATACTGGACATTAATATTTATATACATGTAATACTGACCATTAATATTTATATATGTAATACATGTAATACTGACCATTAATATTTATATACAGTAATACTGACCATTAATATTTATATATATGTAATACTTACCATTGATATTGATATATATGTTATACATGTAATACTGACCATCAATATTTATATACATGTAATACTGACCATTAATATTTATATATGTAATACATGTAATACTGACCATTAATATTTATATATATGTTATACATGTAATACTGACCATTAATATTTATATACATGTAATACTGACCATTAATATTTATATACATGTAATACTTACCATTGATATTTATATATATGTTATACATGTGATACTGACCATTGATATTTGTATATATGTGATACTGACCATTAATATTTATATACATGTAATACTGACCATTAATATTTATATACATGTAATACTGACCATTAATATTTATATACATGTGATACTGACCATTAATATTTATATATATGTAATACTGACCATTAATATTTATATTCATGTAATACTTACCATTGATATTTATATATATGTTATACATGTAATACTGACCATTGATATTTGTATATATGTGATACTGACCATTAATATTTATATACATGTGATACTGACCATTAATATTTATATACATGTAATACTGACCATTAATATTCATATACATTGACCATTAATATTTATATACATGTAATACTGACCATTAATATTTATATACATGTAATACTGACCATTAATATTTATATACATGTAATACTGACCATTGATATTTATATATATATATGTAATACATGTAATACTGACCATTAATATTTATATACATGTAATACTGACCATTGATATTTATATATATATGTAATACATGTAATACTGACCATTAATATTTATATACAGTAATACTGACCATTAATATTTATATACATGTAATACTTACCATTGATATTTATATACATGTAATACTGACCATTAATATTTATATACATGTAATACTGACCATTAATATTTATATACATGTGATACTGACCATTAATATTTATATACATGTAATACTGACCATTAATATTCATATACATTGACCATTAATATTTATATACATGTAATACTGACCATTAATATTTATATACATGTAATACTGACCATTAATATTTATATACATGTAATACTGACCATTAATATTTATATATATATATGTAATACATGTAATACTGACCATTAATATTTATATACATGTAATACTGGACATTAATATTTAGATATATGTGATACTGACCATTAATATTTATATACATGTAATACTGACCATTATTATTTATATACATGTAATACTGGACATAAATATTTATATACATGTAATACTGACCATTAATATTGATATACATGTAATACTGACCATTAATATTTATATACATGTAATACTGACCATTAATATTTATATACAGTAATACTGACCATTAATATTTATATACATGTAATACTGACCATTAATATTTATATACAGTAATACTGACCATTAATATTTATATACATGTAATACTGACCATTAATATTTATTATCAGATCTATTGCCTTCCATGAATCTGTAATGATTATTGTCATTGTTGTTGTGGTTGTTGTGATTGTTATCATTATCATTATCATTTTTACCGTTTTACCTGAAAACTCATTTATATTTCCCTTTGCCTTATTTTTATTATATTAAAGAAATATAGAAATGTAGAAACAAAGACAAAATACATATAAAAATATATATTGTATGATATTAAGTTCACTGAATGTCTTATTTTTAGAATATTAAGGACCACAGAGAAACATACAAAAACAAAATACAAATACACATGTGTATTTGATATAATATATATTTATATATGTAATAAATTCTTTTTAAGAATGAGAGTGTTGCGTGCAAGTCATTGTTTTTTCTATATTTATATACTGACAGTGTAAAGTGTGCGGTGGGATGTTCCTCCTCGACCCAAACACACTCATTGACGGGGAGAATAAATGAGTTACTGTAAGGTAGCTGAAAAAAAAAAAAAAAAAAAAATCATTATCATTATCATTATTACTATTATTGTTAATATTATTCAGATCAAATATTTATTAACATTATTATTTTTATAATTATTATTGTTATTATTGTAATTATAAATATTATTTTTATCATCATCATCATCATCATCATCATCATCATCATCATCATCATCATCATCACCACCATCATCATCATCATCATTATCATATCTTGTTTCTATTTTAAAGGGCCTTATTGTTTACAAGTGGGAAAACACTTCCGACGTTGATAAATATTGCTTTGTTGCAAACTTCAACACGTCCGAGCTTGACCCACCAGTAAAGTTAAAAAACGAGTTCAACTCAAGTAATGTAAGTATTTTATTCACGTCACGTAACAAATGACCATCTGTCACTTTAATTGCCAAAGCTGTATAATAAGTATTGATTCAATATAATTATTGGGTAGTCTGTTTTAGAGCCAGATATTAAACATTTAGGGTATGAATGAAGAACAAATATATATAAAAAAAGATCATTGGACGTAGTGCAGAGGGTATAGTATTGACCTCTCCAGTCAGAGGTTACGAGCCTGATGCCATGCTTAACCCGATTGCCTCGCCAACACCCAGTACTTGCCAAAACCCAGTACTCGCCAACACCCAGTACTGGTTCGTTGGACCGAGGCCGGTCAGTCTAAGCTCTGAGCTAGAATAATTTAGTATAAAAAATTAGTATAACCTTAATACCAAAGTTTTACTCAAACATTGATTTTTACATCATTTTAAGCGATGCACCGACATGCTTTGTACTCATATGCTCAAAGCAAAATGTTCAACAAAATTCGACATGCAAGTAAAACTTTAATTCAAAATAATATTTCTATGTGTGTTTTTAAGATTTATCAATATTTGTCGAAGTCTGAGAGAGACTTCAACCGTTTGTTTTAATTCATTCCATTGTCTGGCTGAAAGTTATCGCCCCTTTATTTCAAAAACGTTTTGTCAGGTTTAATAACCGAAACTGTGTAAATGATAAGATATAACACCAAAGATATAAAAAGCTGTTAACATATTTATAACGTGTCGTCACTATGTCTGCATTACCATTTGAAAGTTAAGAAATCGCTAAATTCGCTTCCTTTGCTGCCTGAGGGGAGAGGACTTGCTAGATTATCATTCAATATTTCTTAAAAAGGTTGAGAGTGGGAGGTTTTTATTTATTTTTTTTTATTTTCGAAATTTGTGATGTTTTTCTTAAATATATAATTTTCTTTATTTCTAAAAAAAACAGGGTCGGGGCGTCATGAAAATTAGAGATGATAATCTAGCAATTAATTTATTATGGCCTTAATTGTAATAGTTATGGGCCTTACGCAGCGACCATGCCTCTAAACAAACAAGAAACTATCATTTTCCGAACTTTTCCCCCTTATCTATCTATTTAATACTTAATTTCAAAAATAATGAACAGTTTAAGCGTAAACAAATAATTTCACTATTACAAAATATAAACGAGACACATGAACTCCTGACGACATTGATTATACACGTATAGGTATACAAAGGAAACGACTAAATCGTTATATTTGTATTAATCAGCAATACATTTAAATCATAAGTATATATTAAACAAATTGTTGTTGTCTTTTTCAATTTCTTAACATATAGCTATCTTCCCGAAACAAAATACAAGTTAGCTAGTTAAGCAACCATATGTTTGATTGTTTTACAAGACATTGTTATAATAGATACACTCTAGCATACCGCACGAACACACGCACGCACGAATACACCCAGCATGTGGCACGAGATCAATCACGCAATCATATATAAAACTATACACACTCGTATTTCGATGTAAGAACATATAATATATTATACATTATTTAATTTGTATTATGAATTTAATAGACCTATAAAGATAAATTTAACATCCTATGTTTTACCTTTAAAGTATTGCATAATCAAAAAATATGTTTAGCTTAATTAATTCAGTAACAATTACGACATTAGAATACATCAAAGTCGTTCTGTTATGATATTTATACCTGTGATATACAAAACGTGTATCTAATTAACACTAAATCATACTGCATGCAAACTCAAGTCCTAAGATCGACTACTCTTGATCGACTACGGCATGTACTTTAGAGTTGTCTACCGTTATTTGCTACTTAACGGATCATCCCATTTGTTCTTATTTTTTTCTTTTTGCTGTTAACAGTGACTTAATGACATGTGGATATGTCACTGCTGTTAACAGTAACTTAATGACATGTGGATATGTCACTGCTGTTAATATATGTTACCTATCACGATATATGTATATATGATTATTAACAAGTAGTTCATAGACAAGTTGACAAGCTTTATTTTAATATCTGCAGTAATTAGACCCATATTTTACATATACAAGACGGCAAGCATAAATCAGTACATTATATATCATTTCCTGTCCAATAATTCACAGCACTTTAACAATTACCAAACTATGACGCCATCCAATTTTCCTGAAACAACTGACCAATCAACGTGCTCAAATCATATTCCTATAAAACGGACAAAGTGGAAAAAACTAACTCTGTTGACGAATTATACTTTTTACTTGCAGATCAATCTTTATCCAACAAAAAATGTACACAAATTGTACGAGTCAATTGATATTCGGCTGAACGTGGCTGCGTTAGGACCTCGCTCCAGGCAAATCTGTACCGGAAGTGATATTTACTTTCTCCGAGAAATAGATGAAAAAGGTAATTAGCTTCGTATATTTTAAGTAAAACCATTTTATGACACATTTCTTGAGACCAAACTTGTGAGCGTTTACATGTCATACTTGTGAGCGTTTACATGTCATACTTGTGAGTGTTTACATGTCATACTTGTGAGCGTTTACATGACATACCAGAAAATAGAAGAATAAGCAACATGAGTACGTACGTCCCGAGTCGAATCTTTGAACCGAAGTAATCCGATTAAGATAGTATATGAAGCACGTGGTCCATGCACCAAGGGTTCGATCCTCTTCCGTCGTCTCGTATGGCATCTTTGAGCAAGACTCTTCATGACACCAGGAAGACATCGAGAGGAAACAGCTGTAACAGCTTGTTTGATTACGTTTAAAAGTCATAAAGTTGCAACCTCTGGCATCAGCGACTGACACTCTATCTAACGCCGCCTCACTTAACCTCATTTTCACATGCAACATGTTCTCTGCTTCAAATCTTGTTGATTTTTTACTGATAAAAAATTATTGGACGAACATAACACAACCAAGAAAATACAAATAGTAGATTTGGTTTTGTCGAATTTAACAAAATATACAAATTGGTATCGACCTTTAAGCGTTTTATTTTTATTTTCAAGTAATGTTGAATGAGTTTTGATACCAAAGAACATGAGAAAAGTTTTTGCTAGGCTATCCTAATCCCTGGTAACTCCGGATCAGGTATGTCAATTCCGAATTAAAAATCAGGAAAAGTCCCACAATTCATAACATTTACTCAACTACAACATCATTTCCCATGAAGCAACTGACCAATCAGCATGCTCAAATATCATTGCTATGTAAGGGACCCACGTGGAATATCTAGGTCCGTTCTTCAGTCTGACAAGAAATTTTAAAGCATTTACGAGTGTATTTTTTGTTTTCTTTCTTTTGCAGAATTGTCTATGAGAAGGAATAAACGTCAAACAAAGATGTCAATAGCAAGAGAGATAACGAGAAATGAAAATAATGGAACGATGACAGTAACAACAATAATAACAATAACAACAATAATAGCGGGTTTAAGTTAATAAAAGTAGTGTTAGATAATGTATAGCTTCGCTTTAAACAAAATTTTAATCATATTGCGACGGTGTCTACTTGAGACAGTGCTCTTAGTGCTGCCACGCTAGAGTATCATGCCGTAGACACGTGGTATAATACCCCACCCAGTCACATTATACTGACACCTGGTCGACCAGAACTAGAACTATCCGCCAAATACTGAGCACCAAGCAAGGAAGCTTCTAGTACCATTTCCAAGTCTTTGGTATGACCCGGTCAGGAATCGAACCCTACGATCTTACACATGAAAGACGGACGCTCTACCACTAGACAACCGCTGCGGTAAATAAAGTTAAAAAATTCAAAGCTGGATATCAATATATCGTGGGCTGACCACATTGTTTCTTTATATGTTAATCTATATTTACACTTGTTTTGCACTAAACCCCCCATACTGCATTCATAGAGGATCTTACAGGAGTGCTTATTTATTATTAAATCTACATTTATTAAACGAGTTGGCAATATACATTATGTGAGGCTCTGTCATATCGTCATATAATCCTGAAAAATTGACGTCTTTGATAAGTTCGGGTAAGTCGGAAAGCACGTCGGCATTTTACGTACGAGAGCCGAGTTTTACTGAAGACGCCGAACGATGATTCATTAGTAATATTGCACTAGGTTAATATCAAAGTTATGTCATTGATTTATTACATTCCTGTACCGTTAATTGTGTCCCACTCCGAATTCAACCAATTTTTGTTTCAAGAGTTGTTTTCATGTGTGTTTCAATTCGACTGTTGAAATGTGACGTAGTAATGGTCCTCCGTTACTTACGGAATTCTTCTTACAGGTGTGAGATAGTCTGCAGAAAACTGTGATATGTTGTAAAATATTACAGATGCTATAAACAAATCTATGCATATATTAGTTCCCGCAAGTCATTATATAGCACAACTGAGGCTTTTCCTTAGGGTCCCTGTTCCCTGGATCTCAGTCTTAATGGTCATTGTTCCCCAGATCCCCGAAAGTAGATCTCTAACATTGGGTCTTTGATTCATGGATCGCTGAAAGTAATATCCAATGTTCCCAGATCCCTAAAAATAATGAGTCATGTTCACCAGATCCCCAAAATCTGTGGGAGTGCCTCACAAGTGTCCCCATATGACGGCATGTACAATGAAATTAGGATAAAAAAAGTCAGAAAATAGCCCGTTTTTGCCCGTCATCACATCATAAAACGAGAAAGTTTCAATGAAAGTTTCCCCGTATTTTTACGTTTTTATCGCTTTATTCTTTGACAGCAATATAGTTCATTTCAAATATTCTGTGTTCGAGACCTATAATGCAGCACCCACAATACTAGATACGTCTTACATGTAACAATGAGGCCGTAGACAGATACCTGTATCTTTCACCACGATTGTCTCCTGTATCTGCCACCACGATTGTACCCAGTATCTGCCACCACGATTGGTTCCTGTATCAGCCACCGAGATTGTCTCCTGTATCTGCCACCAGGATTGTCTCAAGTATCTGCCACCACAATCGTCTCCAGTATCTGTCAACACGATTGTCTCCTGTATATGCCACAATGTTTGTCTCCTGTATATGTCACCACGATTGTCTCCAGTATCTGTTATCACGATTGTCTCCAGTATCTGCCACCATGATTGTCTCCGGTATGTGTCACCACGATTGTCTCCTGTATCTGCCATCACGATTGTATCTTGTATCTGCAACCACGATTGTATCCTGTATCTGCCACCACGATTGTCTCCTGTATCTGCCTCCAAAATTGTCCCCAGTATCTGCAACCACGATTGTCTCCTGTATCAGCCACCACGAGTGTATCCTGTATCTGCCACCACGATTGTCTCCAGCACTGCCACCACAATTGCCTCCAGTATACGCCACCACGGTTGTCCCATGTATCTGTCAACACGATTGTCTCCAGTATCTGCCACAACGATTTCTCCTGTATCTATCACAACGATTGTCTCCAGTATCTGTCATCACGATTGTCTCTAGTATCTGCAACCACGATTGTCTCCTGTATGTGTCACCACGATTGTCTCTTGTATCTGTCACCACGACTGTATCTTGTATCTGCCACCACAATTGTATCCTGTATCTGCCACCCCGATTATCTCCAGTATGTGGCACCACGATTGTCTCCAGTATATGCCACCACGATCGTCTCCTATATCTGTCACCACGATTGTTTCTTGTATCTGCCACCACAATTGTATCTCGTATCTGCCATCACGATTGTCTCCTGTATCTGCCACCACGATTGTATCTTGTATCTGCCAACTGCGAACGTTTAGTATTCTTTCATTGACGTTGTTTCTGTCTTGTTTTAGCTATTACTTTACTTTGATTTTGCAAATGTTTTAATTGTTTTTGTTTTCTTTCATCACTGTCTACGAAGAAAATGTTGCAAGAGAGTGTGACAAACACAAAAGCTAATAAATTATTTTCATAGAACAGAACAGAACAGAACATATATTTTATTTTGACTTAAGCATATACAGCTCATCATCATACAAAGTACAATTAATCAATGCATGCGTGAAATACACAAAAAACATACACATAAACATATAAACATATATAAATATATAGTCAATTGAGTTTATCGTGAGAGTGATCATTGTTAGCATGATGAATAGGATAAAAAATACAAGTTAACAAATCATTAAATTCTTCAAACTTTAAGAGCAGATGTTCTAATTTTAAATCCTTTTTGACAGTAAATTGCTAGCTTTATTAACAATGTATTTTTATATGTATTCAGAAGATTAATCAATTTAAAAACACTTGGTATATTAAAATAGTATTTTGGAATGTACGCTTTCCTTAAATCGGTATAGAAAGAACCTAACAACATAAAATGATATTCATCCTCTTTATCGTCTAATGTACATAATGAACATTTTCTCTGACTTCTTTCAATATTCATATGTCTTACCGTTTCAATGAATAGTTTATGAGATGACAATCTTATTTTTACAATAATATTTCTATATTTGGTGTTATCTAACAAAGTTAGATAATATGACCTTTCAAAAGTAACCTTCATTTCGCTATATAAATACAATGAAAAACATGATGCCATACTTGTACGCCATTGTGTAATATATATGTCTATCAGACGGTTTGTTAAAACTGGTATAAAACTATTTATATTGGCTGATTCTGGATATAACCAAATCTCGTGAAAACCAGCGTTTTGTATAATATCGCGTACGCTAGACGACCAGTTGATGATACGATTATCATTATCAATTTCTTTTCTCTGGTTGTATACAATAGAACTTATAATACAATTCTTGCTTTTATTTTATATAGTTTCAACCAATACTTAACTATTCTTACATGTACATATCTTATTATATATAAAGGAGACCTACCGAGTTCAGAGTATATTCATAAAGAGTTTGTTGACATTTTCACATTCATTAACCATTTACAAATTTTTTTATGAACAGTTTCCAAATTTTCTGCTTTGATGTGGCCCCACACTTCACAGCTATAGTTTTAAATAGACAAAACATATGAATCAAACAGGTTAAACATGATATCTACGGGAACTTCCTTATTTCTAGTTATACTGAACAAAGAGTTCAATGGGCGTAGCGCTTTTCCTTTAAGAGTATTGGTAGTTGGCATGAACGAACCCCTCCAGACATAACTACACCTCATATATGTGCTAAGCTGATTGTCTCACTAATGCGCTTCTTAGATGTGGATACTGGACACATGCGCATGTGCGACATATTACAACAAATCATGTGATTACACTTACACTTTCTTTCCTTTCTTTCCGATTTTTCCAGTTCTTATTAGATTGGTTAAAAATGTTAACATATGCCATTTCCACACTTACTATAAATATTGTCAAAAATGTGTATTGGACGGACCGTAAATTTGCTGTTGAAATAAGATATGTTCAAATCTAACAAATAAAATAGATAAAATTTGAACTGGATGCCATATATAACTAGATTGTAATTTGTGTCCATGTTATGTCTTGATTAAAAAACTGAATAAATTGCTTGTTGGTTACGTATACTATTTTTCTTGTTTTTTTTTTCAATTAAAATATGCCTTTACGTCATAAAAATCGATTGCTAGATTATCATCCCCTCCCTCCCACTAATGTTAATGTCGCCCGACCCTTTTTATTTTCATAAAAAATAATAAATAAAATTCCTTTTCTCACTTTTCAAGAAAATTTTGGATGACATCTAGCAATAACTTTTTTACAATGGCCTTATATTAACCATACCTCCGCCTGTGTTGTCAGTACCAGGTATAGGAGTTACTATTGTTTGTGGACGGCGGGATGCCAGAGTGGTGTCTTACCTCCGTCTGTGTTGTCAATACCAGGTATAGGAGTTACTATTGTTTGTGTACGGCGGGATGCCAGTGTGGTGTCTTACCTCCATCTGTGTTGTCAGTACCAGGTACAGGATTTACTATTGTTTGTGGATGGCGGGATACCAGTGTGGTGTCTTACCGCCGTCTGTGTTGTCAGTACCAGGTATAGGAGTTAATATTGTTTGTGTACGGCGGGATGCCAGTGTGGTGTCTTACCTCCTTCTGTGTTGTCAGTACCTGGTACGGCGGGATGCCAGAGTGGTGTCTTACCTACGTCTGTGAGGTCAGAACCAGGTATAGGAATTACTATTGTTTTTGAACGGCGGGATGTCAGTGTTGTGTCTTGCCTCTGTCTGTGTTGTTAGTACCAGGTATACCAGTTACTATTGTTTGTAGACGGCTGGATGTCAGTGTGGTGTCTTACCTCCGTCTGTGTTGTCAGTACCAGGTTGAACAGTTACTATTGTATGTGTACGGCGGGATACCAGTGTGGTGTCTTACCTCCGTCTTTGTTGTCAATACCAGGTATAGGAGTTACTATTGTTTGTGTACGGCGGGATGCCAGAGTGGTGTCTTACCTCCGTCTGTGTTGTCAATACCAGGTATAGGAGGTACTTTTGTTTGTGAACGGCGGGATGCCAGTGTGATGTTTTACCTCAATGTGTGTTGGTTGTCAATACTAGGTATAGGAGTTACTGTTGTTTTAGACGGCTGGATGTTATTGTGGTGTCTTACCTCCGTCTGTGTTGTCAATACCAGGTATAGGAGTTACTATTGTTTGTGGACGCCGGGATGCCAGTGTGGTGTCTTACCTTCGTCTGTATTGTCAGTACCAGGTATAGGAGTGACTATTCTTTGTGGACGGCGGGAATACCAGTGTTGTTTCTTATCACCATCTGTTACCATTGTTTGTGGACGGCGGGATGCCAGTGTGGTATCTTACCTCCGTCTGTGTTTTCAATACAAGGTAGAGGAGTAACTATTGTTTGTGGAACGCGGGATGCCAGTGTGGTGTCTTACCTCCGTCTGTGTTGTCAGTACCAAGTATAGGAGTTACTATTATTTGTGGACGACGGGATGACAGTGTGGTGTCTAACCTTCGTCTGTGTTGTTAGTACCAGGTATAGGAGTTACTTTAGTTTGTGGACGACGGGATGCCAGTGTGGTGTCAACATCGTTTGTGTCGTCAATACCAGGTATAGAGTTACTATTGTTTGTGTACGGCAGGATACCAGTGTGGTGTCTTACCTCCATCTGTGTTGTCAGTACCAGGTATATGACTTACTATTGATTGTGTACGGCGGGATGCCAGAGTGATGTTTTACCTCCGTCTGTGTTGTCAATACCAGGTATAGGATTTACTATTGTTTGTGGACGGCGGGATGCCAGTGACGAGGACTTGTCGCAAAACTATGGTAACTAGGTTTTTGCAAATTGTTCAGGAGTATTTACTTCTTAAGGCATTTTTGCTATATTTTTCAAAATTCAAATACAAAAACTGTACTATTTACAATATTAACAAGTGTTATCAATTAAAGCATTAATATAATTTGATTGATTTGTTTGAGTTACAGTAGTGTTGCGTTGAAAATTCAATAAAACTGAATTTATATTTGGTGCAAAACTATTGTAACTCAAGTAACAATAGTTTTGCATCAAGTTTTATGAGATAAATAATTAATTTCTAAGCTTATAAAATATTGTAACTCAATATAAAACTGTTTAAAATTATGTTGTTATTAATCCAAAATTAATTTTAATTCTATTAAAGGTTAACACAAACATATAAGAAGTATTGGAAATAAAGAAAAACATATTATACAAATGTATATTAAGCTGTATTATTTATGTTTAAGCCTATGAATACAATAATTTTAAAGTTCTAATGTTAACGATCAATTTACTTAGGTCATTAACATCATAAAGCATAATATTTCAGTTATTAAAGTAATAATTTATTTTAATATAAGTTGATATATATAATTATATTTTAAAATTCGTATTCAGAAATTGATATAATGTAAATTATGCAGATTCTATCTGGACCACATCATAATCGTAACTAACTGCCATGTTTAAGAATATGACATTTTGATGTTAATATACCAGTAAATATCATACAAGATTATAAAACTGTTGTTTTCAGTCTGATAAATTTATTGACGAATTTTTACCTGGGGCGTAATAGTCATTTGAGATCAAATTGAATACTACATGATTGTTTTGGTTAAAACCTCATTCTTAGACAAATAGACAAAAAGATACTTGTGTTTTATTTAGTTAAAAAATTGAAAAAGGTATCGTTTAAATTAAACAAGCGGTAACTGGGTACTGTGCCCCATGGGTACACTATACAAACATCACCAACAACTGTACCATTTACATTTGTCATACTACCTCCAATTCAAACTGCACCTTCAAAATCCATCATACCAAATTAATTAAACACCTTTTAGTCTCCATACATGTACCAACTCCACCACCACGGTGCTGTACCCTTTACACCCAACAAACTAACATCATTATACCCACAGTACCCTATACAACCACCATATCAACATTAACTCTACACTCTACATCAAGTATACTCGCACCATTTTCAACATCCGCCAAACCAAATCCATAAGACACTGATCTTTTACATTCATTACATGTATCGACTCCATCACTATACTAACTCAACTATCCCCAGTGACTGTACTTTCAACATCCACCATACCAACCCAACTACCCATTGCATCCACTACATCCATCATACTGACCTAATTAACTACTGAACCATTACACCCATCAATCCAGTACTATTATCCACTGTAACATCTACATTCACTATATGAACTCTAATGCTCCCTCTACATTACTCCATTATATAGGTACTGTATTCCCTCTACCAACCATTATCTACAATACCAACCAGAACCCCATTACTTACTGTATCCTCTACACCCACCATTCAGATTCAACTACATACTGTACCTTCTACATCAAAAATACCAACAGCACTACCCACTGTTCCCTAAACATCCACCATACCAACTTCATTACTCACAATCCAAATTATATCAACATTACTACCCACTTTACCCACTGTGTTCACCATACCAACATCAATATCTTCTGTTTCATGGACACTACATCCACCATACCATTTCAACTCTTCACTGTTCCTATTTCATCCTCTATAATTCTTTACTAATTCCACTACTCACTACCCCCTTAATATCAACATTACTACCCATTGCAACCATTACATTCATTATACCAACACCACTACTCAATGTCAACTCTGCATCTACCATATCAATATAACTACTCACTGTACTTACTACATCCACTATACCATATCAACAATCATTATCACTGACTGTTCCCTTAACACCCATAATACCAACTATACTACCAGATGTACCCTTTACAACCTCCATACCAACTACACTACTAGCTTTAATATGGATACCCACCATACCAACTAACTACCAGCTGTACCCTTTATACTCACATTACCAACTGCACTACCAGCTGTACCCTCCATACTCACAATACCAACTGCACTACCAGCTGTACCCTTTATACTCACATTACCAACTGTACTACCAGCAATACCCTCCATGCTCACAATACCAACTACACTACCTAATGTACCCTTTATTCTCACATTAACAACTACACTACCAGATGTACTCTCCACACCCAGAATACAAACTATACTACCAGCTATACCCTCCATACCCACATTACCACCTACACTACCAGCTGTACCCTCCACACCCAGAATACAAACTACACTATCAGCTATACCCTCCATACTCACAATACCAACTACACTACCAGCTGTACCTTCTTCACCCACCATACGAATTATGCTACCATCCTACCCTCTATACTCACCATACTAATTGTACTACCAGCTGCACCCTCTACACCTACCATACCAACTATACTACCAGCTGTACTGTTTATGCCCACGATATCATTGACACAACCAGATGTACCCTCTTCACCAACAATGCTATCAGCCATACCCTATACTACCACCATAGCAACTACGCTACCAGCTAAACACTCTACACCCCCAATACCAACAACATTACCAGCTGTACCCTCTACATCCACAATATCAGTTACGCTACCAGTCGTTTACTCTACACCAACTATACCATCTATGCTACGAACCATTCCCTCTACACCCACAATACCAACTTCACTACCAGCTGTGCCCACTTCATCCACAATACCAACTACACTACCAGCTGTACCTGCTTCATCCACAATACCAACTTCACTACCAGCTGTACCCGCTTCATTCACAATACCAACTGCACTAGCAGCCGTACCATCTACACTCACAACACCAACAACGCTACCAGCTGTACCCTCTACACCAACCATACCAACTATACTACCTACTGTAATCTCTACGCCCACTATACCAACAGCGCTACCATCTGTATCCTCTACACCCACAATTACGACTACACTACCAGCTGTACTGTCTACACCCATAACACCGTCTACACTACCAGCTGTATTCTCTTCACCTACCGTTCCAACTACTCTACCAGCTGTACCCTCAACACCCACAATACCATCTACATTACCAGCTGTACCCTAAACACCCACCATACCAACTATGTTACATGTCATACCCTCAACACTCACTATACCAACATTGCTACGAGCCATACCCTCTACAACCATCATACCAACTATGCTACCAGCTGTACCCTCAACACCCACCATACCAACTATGTTACATGTCATACCCTATTCACCTACCATACCAACTACACTACCAGCTACCATACCAACTATGCTACCAGTTGTACTATAGACACCCACTTTACGTACTACACTACCAGCCATACCCTCAACACTTACCATACCAACAGCATTACCAGTTGTACACTCTACACCCACCATACCAACTACACTACCAGCTATATCCTCAACACCAACCATACCAACTATGTTACAGTTGTACCATCCACACCCACCATACCAACAATGCCACCACATGTACCCTCTACATCCACCATACCCACTACACTACCAGATGAACCCTCTACACCCACACTACCAACTATAGTACCAGATGTACTCTCTACACCCATTATAGCCCCTATACTATCAGCTGTACCTTCTACACCAACAATACCATATACAGTACCAGCTGTACCCTCTAAACCAACCATACAATTCTACAGTACCAGCCGACCCTCTACACCTTCCATACCAAATACAACACCCTGATGTACCCTCCTGATCCATTTTACCAATTACACTACCAGCAGCTGCACCCTCTACACCCACCATACCAACTACACTACCGCTGTACACTCTGTATCCGCCATACCCCATACCAACCTGACTACCCACATTGTGCTAATTTATGCAATTAGTATAATTAAAAGTTAACTCGGATAAACAAAGTTTATTGAAATCTAAAATATATTGTTTTGGTTCTTTAAAAGCCATTTTAAAATAATAAGATAATGTTGACTTCTAGTACTGATATATTAAAAAGAATAATACTGAGTGTACCAGGTAATTAGAATAATATCTCGTTCTGGAAGTATTCAAAAGGGATATATAGTCTCCATACCTGTATTTCTTCAGAATCTTGAAAGATTTTCCTGAACTATCATTTGAACTTGTATTGCAATATTCATGGACTAAATAAAAGTGTGGTTATACATGATAACTGGGTTTAATAAAATTTAAATTCAAGTTACAATAGTTCTACACCGATATAAAAAAAAAGTTTCAAAGACATTATTTGGTGCAAAACTATTGTAACTCAAGTTACAATAGTTTTGCGCTAAAGTATTAGTGTATTTGAGATACAATATTTTCAACAAAAGTGAATATCTTCAAAATTATCTAAAATATTAGGACCAAATTTTAACACAAAATGCACATTGTCAAACTAGAGTAATTTATGTAAAAAAAAACAAAACGATTTTTGGAAAAAAAGAAGTTACAATAGTGTTGCGCTGAGCCCTCAGTGTGATGTTTTACCTCCTTCTGTGTTGTCAATGCCAGGTATAGCAGTTACTATTGTTTGTGGACTGCGGGATGCCAGTGTGGTGTCTTACCTCCGTCTGTGTTGTCAGTACCAGGTATAGGAGTTACTATTGTTTGTGGACGGCGGGATGCCAGTGTTGTTTCTTACCTCTGTCTGTGTTGTCAATACCAGGTATAGGAGTTACTATTGTTTGTGAACGGTAGGATGCCAGTGTGGTATTTTACCTCCATCTGTGTTGGTTGTCAAAACCAGGTATAGGAGTTACTATTGTTTGTGGACGGCGTGATGCCAGTGTGGTGTCTTTCCTCCGTATGTGTTGTCAATACCAAGTATACAAGTTACTATTGTTTGTGGACAGCGAGATGCCAGTGTGGTGTGTTACCTCCATCTGTGTTTTCAGTATCAGGTATAGGAGTTACTGTAACGTTGTTTGTGGACGGAAGGATGCCAGTGTGGTATCTTACCTCCATCTATTTTTTCAGCACCAGGTATAGGAGTTATTATTGTTTGTGGACTGCGGGATGCCAGTGTGGTGCCTTACCTCCGTCTGTGTTTTCAATACCAGGAGTAGGTGTTGCTATTGTTTTTGGACGGCAGGATGCCAGAGTGGTGTCTTACCTCCGTCTGTGTTGTCAATACCAGGTATAGGAGTTACTATTGCTTGTGGACGGCAGGATGCCAGAGTGGTGTCTTACCTCCATCTGTGTTGGTTGTCAATACCAGGTATAGGAGTTACTATTGTTTGTGGACGGTGGGATGCCAGTGTGATGTTTTACCTCCATCTGTGTTGGTTGTCAATATCAGGTATAGGAGTTACTATTGTTTGTGGACGGCGTGATGCCAGTGTGGTGTCTTTCCCCCGTATGTGTTGTCAATACCAAGTAAAGGAGTTACTATTGTTTGTGGACGTCAGGATGCCAGTTTGGTGTGTTACCTCCATCTGTTTTGTCAGTACTAGGTATAGGAGTTACTATTGTTTGTGGACGGCAGGATGCCAGTATGGTGTCTTACCTCGATCTGTGGTTTCAATACCAGGAGTAGGTGTTGCTATTAATTTTGGACGGCGGGATGCCAGAGTGGTTTCTCACCTCCGTCTGTGTTGTCAATACCAGGTATAGGAGTTACTATTGTTTGTGGACGGCGGGATGCCAATGTGGTGTCTTACCTCCATCTGTTTTGTCAGTACCAGGTATAGGAGTTACTAGTGTTTGTGGACGGCGGGATGCCAATGTGATGTCTTACCTCAGTCTGTGTTGTCAGATCCAGGTATAGGAGTTACTATTGTTTGTGGACGGCGGGATGCCAGTGAGGTGTCTTACCTCCGTCTGTGTTGTCACTACCAGATATAGGAGTTACTATTGTTTGTGGACGGTAGGCTGCCAGTGTGGTGACTTACCTCCGTCTTTGTTGTCAGTACCAGGTATAGGAGCTACTATTGTTTGTGGACGGCGTGATGCCAGTGTGTTGTCTTACCTCAGTCTGTGTAAACAGTACCATGTATAGAAGTTACTATTGTTTGTGGACGTCGGGATACCAGTGTTGTTTCTTACCTCTGTCTGTGTTGTCAATACCAGGTATAGGAGTTACTATTGTTTGTGAACGGTAAGATGCCAGTGAGGTATCTTACCTCCGTCTGTGTTGTCAGTACCAGGTATAGGAGTTACTATTGTTTGTTGACGGCGAGATGCCAGTGTGATGTTTTACCTCCATCTGTGTTGGTTGTCAATACCAGGAATAGGAGTTACTATTGTTTGTGGACGGCGTGATGCCAGTGTGGTGTCTTTCCTCCGTATGTGTTGTAAGTACCAGGTATAGACGTTACTATTGTTTATGGACGGCGGGATGCCAGTGTGGTGTCTTACCTCCGTCTGTGTTGTCAATACCAAGTATAGAAGTTACTATTGTTTGTGGACAGCGGGATGCCAGTGTGGCGTCTTTCCTTCGAATGTGTTGTGAATACGAGGTATAGGAGTTACTATTGTTTGTGGACGGCGAGATGCCAGTGTGATGTCTTACCTCCGTCTGTGTTGTCAGTACCAGGTATAGGAGTTACTTTTGTTTGTGGACGGCGGGATGCCAGTGTGGTGTCTTACTTCCGTCTGTGTTGTCAGTATCAGGTATAGGAGTTACTATTGTTTGTGGACGGCGGGATGCCAGTGTGGTGTCTTTCCTCCGTATGTGTTGTCAATACCAAGTATACAAGTTACTATTGTTTGTGGACAGCGGGATGCCAGTGTGGTGTGTTACCTCCATCTGTGTTTTCAGTATCAGGTATAGGAGTTACTGTAACATTGTTTGTGGACGGAAGGATGCCAGTGTTGTATCTTACCTCCATCTATTTTGTCAGTATCAGGTATAGGAGTTACTATTGTTTGTGGACGGCGGGATGCCAGTTTGGTTTGTTACCTCCGTCTGTGTTTTCAATACCAGGAGTAGGAGTTCCTATTGTTTGTGGACGGCAGGATGCCAGAGTGTTGTCTTACCTCCGTCTGTGTTGTCAATACCAGGTATAGGAGTTACTATTGTTTGTGGAAGGCAGGATGCCAGAGTGGTGTCTTACCTCCACCTGTGTTGGTTGTCAATATCAGGTATAGGAGTTACTATTGTTTGTGGACGGCGGGATGCCAGTCTGATGTTTTACCTCCATCTGTGTTGGTTGTCAATATCAGGTATAGGAGTTACTATTGTTTGTGGACGGCGTGATGCCAGTGTGGTGTCTTTCCCCCGTATGTGTTGTCAATACCAAGTAAAGGAGTTACTATTGTTTGTGGAAGTCAGGATGTCAGTTTGGTGTGTTACCTCCATCTGTTTTGTCAGTACCAGGTATAGGAGTTACTATTGTTTGTGGACGGCAGGATGCCAGTATGGTGTCTTACCTCGATCTGTGTTTTCAATACCAGGAGTAGGTGTTGCTATTAATTTTGGACGGCGGGATGCCAGAGTGGTTTCTCACCTCCGTCTGTGTTGTCAATACCAGGTATAGGAGTTACTATTGTTTATGGACGGCGGGATGCTAATGTGGTGTCTTACCTCCATCTGTGTTGTCAGTACCAGGTATAGGAGTTACTAGTGTTTGTGGACAGCGGGATGCCAATGTGGTGTCTTACCTCCGTCTGTGTTGTGAGTACCAGGTATAGGAGTTACTATTGTTTGTGGACGGCGGGATGCCAGTGAGGTGTCTTACCTCCATCTGTGTTGTCAGTACCAGATATAGGAGTTACTATTGTTTGTGGACGGTGGGATGCCAGTGTGGTGACTTACCTCCGTCTTTCTTGTCAGTACTAGGTATAGGAGTTACTATTGTTTGTGGATGGCCGGATGTCAGTGTGGTGTCTTACCTCCATCTGTGTTGTCAGTACCAGGTATAGGAGTTACTATTGTTTGTGGACGGCGTGATGCAAGTGTGGTAACTTACCTCCGTCTATGTTGTCAGTACCAGGTATAGCAGTTACTATTGTTTGTAGACGGCGGTATGCCAGCGTGGTTTCTTACTTCCATCAGTATTTTCAGTACAAAGTATAAGAGTTACTATTGTTTGTGGACGGTGGGACGCAAGTGTTGTGTCTTACCTCCGTCTGTGTTGTCAGTACCAGGTATAGGAGTTATTATTGTTTGTGAACGGCGGGATGCCAGTGTGGTGACTTACCTCTGTCTGTGTTGTCAGTACCAGATATAGGAGTTACTATTGTTTGTGGACGGCGGGACGCAAGTGTTGTGTCTTACCTCCGTCTGTGTTGCCAGTACCAGGTATAGGAGTTATTATTGTTTGTGAACGGCGGGATACCAGTGTGGTGTCTTACCTCCGTCTGTGTTGTCATTACCTGGTACAGGAGTTACTATTGTTTTTGGACAGTGGGATGCCAGGGTGGTGTCTTACCTCCATCTGTGTTGTCAGTACCAGGTATAGGAGTTACTATTGTTTGTGGGCGGCGGGATGCCAGAGTGGTGTCTTACCTCCGTCTGTGTTGTCAGTACCTGGTACAGGAGTTACTATTCTTTGTGGACGGCGGGATGCCATACTGGTGTCTTACCTCCATCTTTGTTGTCAGTACCAGTTATAGGAGTTACTATTGTTTGTGGACGGCTGGACACCAGAGTGGTGTCTTTCCTACGTGTGTGTTATCAATACCAGGTATAGGACTTACTATTGTTTGTGGACGGCGGGATGCCAGTGTGTTGTCTTACCTCCGTCTGTGTTGTCAATACCAGGTATAGGAGTAACTATTGTTTGTTGACTGCGGGATGCCAGTGTGGTGTCTTACCTCCATCTGTGTTTTCAGTACCAGGTATAGGAGTTACTATTGTTTGTGGACGGCGGGATGTCAGAGTGGTGTCTTACCTCGGTCTGTGTTGTCAGTACCTGGTACAGGAGTTTCTATTGTTTGTACACGGCGGGATGCGAGAGTGGTGTCTTACCTTTATCTGTGTTGTCAGTACCAGATATAGGAGTTACTATTGTTTGTGGACAGCGGAATGCCAGAGTGGTGTCTTACCTCCGCCTGTTTTATCAGTACCAGGTATAGGAGTTACTATTGTTTGTGGACTGCGGGATGCCAGTGTGGTGTCTTACCTCCATCTGTGTTGGCAGTACCAGGTATAGGAGTTACTATTATTTGTGGACTGCGGGATGCCAGAGTGGTGACTTACCTCAGTGTGTGTTGTCAGTACCAGGTATAGGAGTTACTATTGGTTGTGGACGGCGGAATGCTAGGTGATGCGTACATCCGTATCGTGTATGGTCGCGTACACTGAATCTATGTCAGTATTTGACAGAGTTACGTTCACAATAGGTATTCCTAAAATAAAAAAAAATCATGCATAATGTTAAGAAATGCGTAAATCATCCTTTATAAACAAAATACAAACCAACTTTACTATTTCATTATTTTCGCTACGTTCTATGTTTCTAGGAATTGGTTAGGGTTTTTTTATCAGATATTTAACGCTATTGCGTTTGACACAATAACTATATAGTACTGTTCTACACATCGATAAATACACTTCTGGAATAATGGATACATTGCCAATGGCTCTTGTTACCGATTGTTCTCTGCTGATCTAATGATGCAGAATAAAACCTGGGGTTGACCAGATTGCCTTTTCATAATGTCGATGGTTTGCTGACACCACTTCACTTTGACAGTTCTGCCCATGTGTTGCAGTATATCACTACGCATATTTAAACTTTTATAACTTCATTAAACAGTACCCAGTGTCATCCAAACTTTGCAGAAATCATGACATTGCTCCAATGTTCCCATATACAAAAAGAAATATGACATTTTTTATGCATTTCAACATCAAAAAAATGCCCAACCGCATAACACAGCTCTAATTTCTTGGGTGTAAGAAATATTGCTTCCGTCATGTAAGGGAGGTAATCCTTAAGTGAGACCTATAAAGAATAAGACGGCATTTCTATATATTTAGTTTAAATTTGAATTTGTAACACTAATCTGTAGTTTTCCGTTCACTGGCGGCATGCTGACTCTTTTTTTTTACTGAAAGACATATAAATAATTGTGTATCAAATTTGCAGTGATTATAATGGAAAATACTTCCGCATTCATATAGAATATCAGTTTAACTAATCACGTGATTAGTTTAGCTTATACTAAATTATTTAAGCTCGATTGCAAAGTAATGTCAGTAGCATAAATGAACGAATGGGGTTTTACGGCGTACAAACACATTACAGGTTGTTTGACACCAACAGGAAGGAAGATTCCAGGCTCACTCTAAATGTACAACAACTACAAATCAACGTACATATCAAAATAATTACATTAACAAATAAATATGCAGAATAAACCTAGAACTTTAATACATATCGTATTACTAAAATTATTGCTTAAAACGACATGCATGCGCCACAATGGTCATATTCTTAACATCACTCACTCGTGACTCTCTTGAATGGCTTGGGGTTGATAATAAAACCACACAAATTATAGCATGACACTCATTCGGAGAGATCGACAGTGATATTATTCTTATCCAGAATCACACAGGTTAAGGTAAAAGAAAGACTCACCGTAAATAATAAACGACAAGAACCACCGCAACTGCCAGCGAGACAGCGCCTAGCACCCCACCGATAACCGGATATACGATAGTCTCATCTCCGCCTGTCCAACCAGCTACACTGTCGCTTTCTGAATAGAAATTAAAACGAAATTATTTGTCACAAAATCTTATTAATAATAGGGTAAATACCAATTTTGTCTCAACACTTTTTTTGCAAATTAAATACTGAAACGAACAAGAAGGACACATGTAGTTTTGTGCAATATTTTTAATGGGTTAAATCAACCAAATAATATTAATCGGCATTACTTATGAGTTCGATATTTTGAAGATAAACTATTTAACACTTCCCTTTGCTGAAGGTAGTTTTGAACATATGCGATGTGGTAGTTATATTGATGGGTCGAACTGCGTTAAGAGCGATATGACAATGTTGTTTATTGAAAGTAAGCACTATACTTAATAAACTATAGAAATAATGTCTACATAGTAATGATTATGCCATATTTAGCATGAAACTGTTCCATGTTATTTTAAATAGTACATAACCAGTTGAACACGATGTACACACAGATGGAGATGAACATGACAAACAACCAACTGGACATTCTAAGTCACAACTATTCCCTGACAGTACATAACCGGAATTACATGATATACATATGTTTGCAGACGAGCACGTCTGGCAACCGCCTGAACATTGTTGAATACATGCTCTCTCTGACAGAACATAGCCAGTTTTGCACGATGAACACATAGTTGGAGTTAGCGGGCAGCTTAAACATTCATCTAGACAAGGTATACACGACCTTTCTGATAACGTGAAGCCAGGAGCACACAATGTACACACGTTTGGACTAGAGCACGCTAAGCAAGCGCCTGCACATTCTACACGACATGAGCGGTCTGACAAAACATAGCCAGAAGTACATGATGTACATGTATTCTTAGATAAGCAGTCGGTGCATTCATCAGGGCATTGGAAGCAAAACCCTTCAGAAGCATAGTATCCACTCTCACATTCAGCGCAATACCCAGTTCAGGCTAAACAGTTGGATCGACATTCTTTGCATCCAACGATTGTATCTGCAGCATAACAATCTTTATTTCCGTGAGTACATTCGCTCCTGGAACATAACCCTTCCTGGCATAAACCACAGCTGAGTAAACAGGACGACTCGTAGTACCCAGTCTCACAAATCTCGCACTCGCGTGATGTACAATTCGCGCATTTATATGGACATGGCTTACACCCTGTACCGTTGAAATAGTATTTGGTTTCACACTTCATACATGTGACGTCATAACTGCAGTCTGCACATCCGGATAGACAACCCAAATCAATATCAACACCTGAAATGGAAATACCGTAAAACTAATGACGTTAAAGCCTCATTAAACTTTGAAATGAATATTTTTATAATAACAGAAATGATTGTAATTAAATGTGTTTATATTATGGCATCGCTAAAACCATTACTACAGACCCCTTCGTGAATGTTATTTTTTAAAAAGCAAGTAAATAAATAACTTCGATAGAAATATGTATTTCTTAAAAGAGCGGACCGAGCGTTTTACTATTGTTTACATTTTCGACATTCTGTAATGACTTGGTTGTTTTCCGACCGTCCGCCGCCGTTCCGAACGGACCCGGTTTATGCCAAATGTGTTTATCAAAAAGAAACTACGCTGATTTGTAAACAAACACCTGTGGCAATCATTAAAAATAATGCATCTTTTATTTATATCTGTGTTTGCATACTTTTTTTGCTTTATATCGAGTTTTTGCACTTTTTTGTCTCAATAATATCTCAGTGTTATAACAGCGGTCAATGTTCCTGTTAAACATATTTTATTTCCATATATTTTTAATGGGTCGTGTCACAAGTTCTTACAAGGTTAGTTACGCCCCTTTCCTTAAATAGTACTATACACACTTTATCTCATTTAGTCACTACTTTCTCACTTGTTCGGAGGTGGGAGTGTCTGACCCATTCGGACCACCTCGCCAATTTTCTTTGTTGAGTCTTATACCGAAGGATGACGGCATTGGCCGAGTATGTACTATTAATTCATCGGCATGTTACCGAGCGGGTATTCGAACTCACGACCCTGGATTGACAGATACGTGTTACTGACTGATCTAATCATGACCGGCTCTTATAAAGAAGAACTTGAATGAAGCTGAAAGCAGTCTGGAGTCAATGACAGGAGCGCGTAATCCACACACACTACTATGTGTGGTGTCCCTGGGAAAGACACTTTTATCCGCATATAACTGTTTGTACCCCGGAAGACTTCGAGTGTATACGTTGTAAAAGCTTGTTTCACAATCGAAGTAAAATAACAATCACAGTAAGAAATGTAAAACTCTACGGTATTCCGTTTGGACCATTTTTTCCTCAAACCACGATACTCGAAACCACGATGATGAAAGTCGAAACTACGATGATGAAAACGCGAAACTACGATGGTGAAAGTCGAAAGTCGAAACCACGATGGTGAAAGTCGAAATCACGATGGTGAAAATACGAAACTACGATGATGAAAACACGAAATCACGAAACTACATTGGTGAAAACGCGATGGAATTTCACGTTTTCACCATCGTGGTTTCGACTTTCATCATCGTAGTTTCGACCTTCGACTTTCATCATCGTAGTTTCGACTTTCACCATTGTGGTTTTGACTTTCACCATCGTACTTTCGACTTTTATCATCGTGGTTTCGACTTTCACCATCGTAGTTTCAGCATTCACCATATTGGTTTCGACTTTCGACTTTCATCATCGTAGTTTCGACTTTCATCATCGTAGTTTCGACTTTCACCATCGTGGTTTTGACTTTCACCATCGTACTTTCGACTTTCATCATCGTAGTTTCGACTTTCACCATCGTGGTTTTGAATTTCACCATCGTACTTTCGACTTTCATCATCGCGCATCGTGGTTTCGACTTTCACCATCGTGGTTTCGACTTTCGACTTTCATAATCGTAGTTTCGACTTTCACCATCGTGGTTTCGACTTTCACCTAACTGTAGGACACGTGGTAACGTGGTAGTTTATCGGACCCATTAACGGATGGTCGTGGGTTCGATCCTCTACTACGGCTATGTGTGGTGTCCTTGAGCAAGACACTTTATCCGTACATGCCTGTACTAGTTACACACAGTGAAGACATTGAGCGTGATTTCACAAAGCTGCAATAACTTTTTCACAATCGAGGTAAGACAGACATTGCCTGTTAGGTTTTACCTGGCACTCATGAATATTCCGACTATATCCGTAAATTAATTAACGTTGTCCGAACGTAAATATTGATATAACTATAGATAAACCGATCGGCATCATAATTACGAACAGCTGCACGGAGAATGCGTATAAACGCCCGGACATTTTGACGAAGATTAACGAGTGCCAGGTAAAACCCTACGGAAAATAAAGGTACTCAGTTGTTTACATAAGAAACTGTAATCACCCGCTTTACCTGTACCGTGCCATGATGAACGTGTCCAATTATCAAAACTTTGAATCGATTATGCAGTTTTAACTAACAGTCATTTGTTTTGTAAATTTTAGAACTTTTGTAAACATGTAATCAACTGTGTATAATCGATAGAGGTAAACATGCATAGGTATTCAATGACGGACGTAACATAATACAGATTAGGATTCATTCTTTAATTATACATACTGAGAATGTCTCCATTTGAAACGATAATTACCGTTTTACCTACATTGTCCAATGACAAACTTGTCCAATTATCAACGAACTTTGAATCAACTGTAAGGCTTGCAGAATCGACAAAACTAGTAAAAACAACTTAATATGTCTATTTGATATAAAGACCTACAACTGAATTGAATGCATGATTTATGTTAGTTTAACTAAGACCTGCATTGATCAAACTATTGAAAACATTGTCTGACTATTGAATATTTAACAACAATTTAACTGAATACAAAGCTTGTATAATTAACCTAGGGCAGCATCAATGAAACTACTGAGAACAACCCTTAGGCATTTATTGGGCTGTATTATACTATTGAATATAAGGCTTGTATAATTAACCTAGGGCAGTATCAATGAAACTACTGAGAACAACCCTAAAGCATTATTGGGCTGTATTATACTATTGAATACAGGGCTTGTATAATTAACCTAGGGCAGCATCAATTAAACTACTGAAAACAACCCTAATGCATTAATTGGGCTGTATTATACTATTGAATACAGAACTTGTATAATTAACCTAGGGCAGCATCAATGAAACTACTGAGAACAACCCTAAGGCATTATTGGGCTGTATTATACTATTGAATACAGGGATTGTATAATTAACCTAGGGCAGCATCAATGAAACTATTGAGAACAACCCTAAGGCATTATTGGGCTGTATTATACTATTGAATACAGGGCTTGTATAATTAACCTAGGGCAGCATCAATGAAACTACTGAGAACAACCCTAAGGCATTAATTGGGCTGTATTTTACTATTGAATACAGGGCTTGTATAATTAACCTTGGGCAGCATCAATGAAACTACTGAGAACAACCCTAAGGCATTATTGGGCTGTATTATACTATTGAATACAGGACCTGTATAATTAACCTAGGGCAGCATCAATGAAACTACTGAGAACAACCATAAGGCATTATGTGGCTGTATTATACTATTTAATACAGGACCTGTATAATTAACTTAGGGCAGCATCAATGAAACTACTGAAAACAACCCTTAGGCATTATTGAGCTGTATTATACTATTGAATACAGGACCTGTATAATTAACCTAGGGCAGCATCAATGAAACTACTGAGAACAACCCTAAGGCATTAATTGAGCTGTATTTTACTACTGAGTACAGGGCTTGTATAATTAACCAAGGCCAGCATCAATGAAACTACTGAGAACAACCCTAATGCATTATTTGGCTGTATTATACTATTGAATACAGGGCTTGTATAATTAACCTAGGGCAGCATCAATGAAACTACTGAGAACAACCCTAATGCATTATTTGGCTGTATTATACTATTGAATACAGGGCTTGTATAATTAACCAAGGCCAGCATCAATGAAACTACTGAGAACAACCCTAAGGCATTATTGGGCTGTATTATACTATTGAATACAGGGCTTGTATAATTAACCTAGGGCAGCATCAATGAAACTACTGAGAACAACCCTTAGGCATTATTTGGCTGTATTATACTATTGAATACAGGGCTTGTATAATTAACCAAGGTCGGCATCAATGAAACTACTGAGAACAACCCTAAGGCATTATTGGGCTGTATTATACTATTGAATACAGGGCTTGTATAATTAACCTAGGGCAGCATCAATGAAACTACTGAGAACAACCCTAAGGCATTATTGGGCTGTATTATACTATTGAATACAGGGCTTGTATAATTAACCTAGGGCAGCATCAATGAAACTACTGAGAACAACCCTAATGCATTATTTGGCTGTATTATACTATTGAATACAGGGCTTGTATAATTAACCAAGGCCAGCATCAATGAAACTACTGAGAACAACCCTAAGGCATTATTGGGCTGTATTATACTATTGAATACAGGGCTTGTATAATTAACCTAGGGCAGCATCAATGAAAATATTGAGAACAACCCTAAGGCATTGTTTGGCTGTATTATACTATTGAGTACAGGGCTTGTATAATTAACCTAGGGCAGCATCAATGAAACTACTGAGAACAACCCTAAGGCATTATTTGGCTGTATTATACTATTCAATACAGGGCTTGTATAATTAACCTAGGGCAGCATCAATGAAATTATTGAGAACAACCCTCAGGCATTATTTGGCTGTATTATACTATTGAATACAAGGCTTGTATAATTAACCTAGGGCAGCATCAATGAAACTACTGAGAACAACCCTAAGGCATTTATTGGGCTGTATTATACTATTGAATACAGGGCTTGTATAATTAACCTAGGGCAGCATCAATGAAACTACTGAGAACAACCCTAAGGCATTATTGGGCTGCATTATACTATTGAATACAGGGCTTGTATAATTAACCAAGGCCAGCATCAATGAAACTACTGAGAACAACCCTAAGGCATTATTGGGCTGTATTATACTATTGAATACAGGGCTTGTATAATTAACCTAGGGCAGCATCAATGAAACTACTGAGAACAACCCTAAGGCATTATTGGGCTGTATTATACTATTGAATACAGGGCTTGTATAATTAACCTAGGGCAGCATCAATGAAACTACTGAGAACAACCCTAAGGCATTATTGGGCTGTATTATACTATTGAATACAGGGCTTGTATAATTAACCAAGGCCAGCATCAATGAAACTACTGAGAACAACCCTTAGGCATTATTGGGCTGTATTATACTATTGAATACAGGGCTTGTATAATTAACCTAGGGCAGCATCAATGAAACTACTGAGAACAACCCTAAGGCATTATTGGGCTGTATTATACTATTGAATACAGGGCTTGTATAATTAACCTAGGGCAGCATCAATGAAACTACTGAGAACAACCCTAAGGCATTATTGGGCTGTATTATACTATTGAATACAGGGCTTGTATAATTAATCAAGGCCAGCATCAATGAAACTACTGAGAACAACCCTAAGGCATTGTTGGGCTGTATTATACTATTGAATACAGGGCTTGTATAATTAACCTAGGGCAGCATCAATGAAACTACTTGGAACAACCCTAAGGCATTATTGAGCTGTATTATACTATTGAATACAGGGCTTCTATAATTAACCTAGGGCAGCATCAATGAAACTACTGAGAACAACCCTAATGCATTATTTGGCTGTATTATACTATTGAGTACAGGACCTGTATAATTAACCTAGGGCAGCATCAATGAAACTACTGAGAACAACCCTAAGGCATTATTGGGCTGTATTATACTATTGAATACAGGTCTTGTATAATTAACCTAGGGCAGCATCAATGAAACTACTGAGAACAACCCTAATCCATTATTTGGCTGTATTATACTATTGAATACAGGGCTTGTATAATTAACCAAGGCGAGCATCAATGAAACTACTGAGAACAACCCTAAGGCATTATTGGGCTGTATTATACTATTGAATACAGGGCTTGTATAATTAACCTAGGGCAGCATCAATGAAACTATTGAGAACAACCCTAAGGCATTGTTTGGCTGTATTATACTATTGAGTACAGGGCTTGTATAATTAACCTAGGGCAGCATCAATGAAACTACTGAGAACAACCCTAAGGCATTATTTGGCTGTATTATACTATTCAATACAGGGCTTGTATAATTAACCTAGGGCAGCATCAATGAAATTATTGAGAACAACCCTAAGGCATTATTGGGCTGTATTATACTATTGAATACAGGGCTTGTATAATTAACCAAGGCCAGCATCAATGAAACTACTGAGAACAACCCTAAGGCATTATTGGGCTGTATTATACTATTGAATACAGGGCTTGTATAATTAACCAAGGCCAGCATCAATGAAACTACTGAGAACAACCCTAAGGCATTATTGGGCTGTATTATACTATTGAATACAGGGCTTGTATAATTAACCAAGGCCAGCATCAATGAAACTACTGAGAACAACCCTAAGGCATTATTGGGCTGTATTATACTATTGAATACAGGGCTTGTATAATTAACCAAGGCCAGCATCAATGAAACTACTGACAACAACCCTAAGGCATTATTGGGCTGTATTATACTATTGAATACAGGGCTTGTATAATTAACCAAGGCCAGCATCAATGAAACTACTGAGAACAAACCTAAGGCATTATTGGGCTGTATTATACTATTGAATACAGGGCTTGTATAATTAACCAAGGCCAGCATCAATGAAACTACTGAGAACAACCCTAAGGCATTATTGGGCTGTATTATACTATTGAATACAGGGCTTGTATAATTAACCTAGGGCAGCATCAATGAAACTACTGAGAACAACCCTAAGGCATTATTTGGCTGTATTATACTATTGAATACAAGGCTTGTATAATTAACCTAGGGCAGCATCAATGAAACTACTGAGAACAACCCTAAGGCATTTATTGGGCTGTATTATACTATTGAATACAGGGCTTGTATAATTAACCTAGGGCAGCATCAATGAAACTACTGAGAACAACCCTAAGGCATTATTGGGCTGTATTATACTATTGAATACAGGGCTTGTATAATTAACCAAGGCCAGCATCAATGAAACTACTGAGAACAACCCTAAGGCATTATTGGGCTGTATTATACTATTGAATACAGGGCTTGTATAATTAATCAAGGCCAGCATCAATGAAACTACTGAGAACAACCCTGAGGCATTGTTGGGCTGTATTATACTATTGAATACAGGGCTTGTATAATTAACCTAGGGCAGCATCAATGAAACTACTGGGAACAACCCTAAGGCATTATTGAGCTCTATTATACTATTGAATACAGGGCTTGTATAATTAACCTAGGGCAGCATCAATGAAACTACTGAGAACAGCCCTAAGCATTATTTGGCTGTATTATACTATTGAGTACAGGACCTGTATAATTAACCTAGGGCAGCATCAATGAAACTACTGAGAACAACCCTAAGGCATTATTGGGCTGTATTATACTATTCAATACAAGGCTTGTATAATTAACCTAGGGCAGCATCAATGAAACTACTGAGTGCAACCCTAAGGCATTATTGGGCTGTATTATACTATTGAATACAGGACTTGTATAATTAACCTAGGGCAGCATCAATGAAATTACTGAGAACAACCCTAAGGCATTAATTGGGCTGTATTTCACTATTGAATACAGGGCTTGTATAATTAACCTTGGGCAGCATCAATGAAACTACTGAGAACAACCCTAATGCATTATTTGGCTTTATTATACTATTGAATACAGGGCTTGTATAATTAACCAAGGCGAGCATCAATGAAACTACTGAGAACAACCCTAAGGCATTATTGGGCTGTATTATACTATTGAATACAGGGCTTGTAATAATTAACCTAGGGCAGCATCAATGAAACTATTGAGAACAACCCTAAGGCATTGTTTGGCTGTATTATACTATTGAGTACAGGGCTTGTATAATTAACCTAGGGCAGCATCAATGAAACTACTGAGAACAACCCTAAGGCATTATTTGGCTGTATTATACTATTCAATACAGGGCTTGTATAATTAACCTAGGGCAGCATCAATGAAATTATTAAGAACAACCCTAAGGCTTTATTGGGCTGTATTATACTATTGAATACAGGGCTTGTATAATTAACCAAAGCCAGCATCAATGAAACTACTGAGAACAACCCTAAGGCATTATTGGGCTGTATTATACTATTGAATACAGGGCTTGTATAATTAACCAAGGCCAGCATCAATGAAACTACTGAGAACAACCCTAAGGCATTATTGGGCTGTATTATACTATTGAATACAGGGCTTGTATAATTAACCAAGGCCAGCATCAATGAAACTACTGAGAACAACCCTAAGGCATTATTGGGCTGTATTATACTATTGAATACAGGGCTTGTATAATTAACCTAGGGCAGCATCAATGAAACTACTGAGAACAACCCTAAGGCATTATTTGGCTGTATTATACTATTGAATACAGGGCTTGTATAATTAACCTAGGGCAGCATCAATGAAACTACTGAGAACAACCCTAAGGCATTTATTGGGCTGTATTATACTATTGAATACAGGGCTTGTATAATTAACCTAGGGCAGCATCAATGAAACTACTGAGAACAACCCTAAGGCATTATTGGGCTGCATTATACTATTGAATACAGGGCTTGTATAATTAACCAAGGCCAGCATCAATGAAACTACTGAGAACAACCCTAAGGCATTATTGGGCTGTATTATACTATTGAATACAGGGCTTGTATAATTAACCTAGGGCAGCATCAATGAAACTACTGAGAACAACCCTAAGGCATTATTGGGCTGTATTATACTATTGAATACAGGGCTTGTATAATTAACCTAGGGCAGCATCAATGAAACTACTGAGAACAACCCTAAGGCATTATTGGGCTGTATTATACTATTGAATACAGGGCTTGTATAATTAACCAAGGCCAGCATCAATGAAACTACTGAGAACAACCCTAAGGCATTATTGGGCTGTATTATACTATTGAATACAGGGCTTGTATAATTAACCTAGGGCAGCATCAATGAAACTACTGAGAACAACCCTAAGGCATTATTGGGCTGTATTATACTATTGAATACAGGGCTTGTATAATTAACCTAGGGCAGCATCAATGAAACTACTGAGAACAACCCTAAGGCATTTATTGGGCTGTATTATACTATTGAATACAGGGCTTGTATAATTAACCTAGGGCAGCATCAATGAAACTACTGAGAACAACCCTAAGGCATTATTGGGCTGCATTATACTATTTAATACAGGACCTGTAAAATTAACCTAGGGCAGCATCAATGAAACTACTGAGAACAACCCTAAGGCATTATTGGGCTGTATTATACTATTGAATACAAGGCTTGTATAATTAACCTAGGGCAGCATCAATGAAACTACTGAGAACAACCCTAAGGCATTAATTGGGCTGTATTATACTATTGAGTACAGGGCTTGTATAATTTACATAGGGCAGCATCAATGAAACTACTGAGAACAACCCGAAGGCATTATTGGGCTGTATTATACTATTGAATACAGGACCTTTATAATTAACCTAGGGCAGCATCAATGAAACTACTGAGAACAACCCTAAGGCATTATTGGGCTGTATTATACTATTTAATACAGGACCTGTATAATTAACCTAGGGCAGCATCAATGAAACTACTGAGAACAACCCTAAGGCATTATTGGGCTGTATTATACTATTGGATACAAGGCTTGTATAATTAACCTAGGGCAGCATCAACGAAACTACTGAGAACAACCCTAAGGCATTAATTGGGCTGTATTATACTATTGAGTACAGGGCTTGTATAATTAACATAGGGCAGCATCAATGAAACTACTGAGAACAACCCTAAGGCATTATTGGGCTGTATTATACTATTGAATACAGGACCTGTATAATTAACCTAGGGCAGCATCAATGAAACTACTGAGAACAACCCTAAGGCATTATTGGGCTGTATTATACTATTGAATACAGGACCTGCGTTTGAAATAAGGCCATTATAAGTTAATATCATCCATTTTTGATGAAAAAATAAAAAGGGTCGGGCGGCATGAAAATTAGGATTGCACAGAATAATGGCTCCGACATCACTCTCACCATCAAGGACGACTCACTCACACACGTGCATTATAGATAAGGATTTTCTGGTTTTCTCTATGTGAAATCATAGAGTGTGAAATCTTGCTATGACTTTGTCAAATCGCATAACGAAATAATTTCCGCTATGTTTAAGTTCAGGTGTGATTTTATGTTTTTGAAGTCAACACCATTTAATACATAATTTCATCCTTTTCTCGCAATAGCAGTGCAATACTCTTGTCCATAGAACTATATTCTAGAAATTGTGTTTTCAAATATCGACATATCTGCACTTAAAGATAACGGGATTGTCTTTCTTTATTCAGTATATGACACAACCGTTTAATGCCTGGTAGTTTTCTCACGTACTTACTTTATACCCGATGTAAAGGACAGTTTGCTGTACTCCACGCATCAGCTATTTCGGTGTATATTATACACCTGTGTTATATCCTGGTTTAAAATGTATAATATTTAAAAGAAATACAAAAGAAAAACGTCGGTTACACCGCACAGTGCAGCCTTATTATCAAAGCGGCAAAATCAGTAAATTTCACCTGTTTAATTCAATAAAAAAAATATAAAATAAAAGGTTTAATTGTCAGATATAGCAAAAATTGTGATTCTCTGGATCATATCTTTTGCACATTACCGTCGTTCATCACCATAAACATGTTTTAACCTCGCTATTATTGCCGATATTTGAATTAGACCTCACCCGTGGAATAACGTTATTCAGCAATTATGATTATATAAGCTCTGTAATATCCGTTAATGTCCGAAAATTTCCGGGCATCATCGATTAGGCCCGAGTAAAAGGTTGGGTTTTAACTTAGATTTATACCACCGATCCAATTCCTACCTAGCACAGAGATTATATCTGCGGGCGATCCGAGTTCGAATTCCGTGACAAGAATTTTGTTTTTGTTCATGTTCCCTGGCAACAGTCCTTTTTTTCTACAGTGTTCCACAAGCTGAATACTAATCAGCTCATCCAACCTGAAGCTGTATGAAAATTGCAATTTGCTCATATTTCCATGGCCATTCAGTTCGACACACAGTTCGCGTCTGGACATGGGCGGAATTGTGCCATCTACAACCAGCCTTCAACAACATAAAGTTCAAATAACAAAAAATACGTTCCCTAACGATCAGTAGACCACGTGGTCCAGTGGTATCGAAGGGTCGTGGGTTCGATCCTCTCCCACGGCTGTGTGAGACGGGTGTCTTTCAGAAAGATACGCTTAGTACTGGTTCTACCCAGGAAAACTCCGAGCGTCGTTTGTATTAGTTGTAATAACGTGTTTAGCAATCGAAGTAAAATAAGCAAATTCAAATTAAACTAACAATTAAGGTTACTTTTAATTTAACTTACAGCAGTATATGTTCCTTTCCAAACACCGTTAATGTAAGAGTATAATCCAACATATAATAAAATATAATTTAAAAAAATGTTTCTCTAACACGTGTGTTAAATGATACTCGACTACCCAAAATCGTCTAGTTTCAAGTTTCAGTATATCAACATCAATAGAGCGCTTTTATGTGCTGACTCAATGCCCAGCATTTCAATAGATGTGATTGTGACAACTGACACAATATGAATCAAGCGTGACACAATGGGGAAGGTTTAATATCATGGATACGGCTATAGCATATGGCTGTTGTAATACTTGTCAAATACTAGCAAATTTAATGATTTCAATAAGTTTTCACTATTTAATTCATTTAGTCATGCATATATGCATAATACGCTCATACCGAGAATGTATTAGTGTACAACTTAACGTGTTGATTTTGTGTTTGTAAGGTGACGTGTCCGAATATTTGAAGATAATGCATATCATAGTAAATGCAAAAACATGTTTACACCAGATAGTTTATTTAACGGTGTACTGTACAATTTACGGAAGTTTTGGTTGGTTTCACACTAGTTTAAAATGATGTCTGTATTATATGGTGTACGTACAGGGTCAAAAGCACCGGTACTGTCGAACCGTTATTGTAACGACGTAACGGGTATATTATGTCATTCCAGCCACCGTTAAAACAAAACTGCGCGAAATACATACTGTCGGGGAGATAAAAGTGACAGCATTAATGTATATATATACAATACATTATAAGGTCAATGTTGCAGGGTAAGTTCATCAGGCTTAACAGTTGATATGTTTGTTTAATGTTGTATTCGTTTATTGTAATATGTCCGTGTTGTCTTCCATGTAAATATCGTGTATTTGTTTCTCTTAATTTTTTATAATATATCATCATTTATTTTTCATCATTCATTCCATGTATACAGTATTCATGCCATTCATATAGTTATGTTGTCTAACACGTTATTACTAACAGCACCCGTTGGGCCTCAGAGTGTATCTTCCCGCTAAATCTTTCTCACGCATGCACACATTAGAATTACATTGAAGTGGCGAGAGCCGTCTTGTTTTATTAGCTCTAGCTATTTTTCTAGTTCCATGCCTTTCTGTACCTTACAGTTATATATACTGTGAAATATTACTATCGCTTGACATATTGCTATACTTGTTAATGACATGTTTATGTAAGCAGATTAGAATTACATTGAAGTGGGGGGAGCCGTATTATTCTATTAACTCCGGCTATTTTTCTAGTAACATGCCTTTCTGTACTTTACAAACCGTCCTCGATTTATAACCCCATAAGAGAATCCACGGAACATATACGATAAACGTATAAAATATGTATAAAAAAAAGCCGTGAAATTAATCTTTTATAGCTAAATTAATTTTATTCTGCATATTATGTCGTTTTATTCATACAAGGTAAGTAAGCCTTGGATGCTATTCCCTGTTGGCCCCATTTAACACGTCTATGTTGATATGCCGTAAAGTCTAATCCAGGAATTCAAGTATAATTTAATTCTACTTCAGTATTAAGTTTGCTGCGTTTTGTTTAGCGAATTAAGCCTTAGTATTTATAATGAAAAGAAAGTTTGTTATGTATTGTGTTGTCTTTTATTTATTTTGTTCGTTTTCTTACCAACCGCATTGAGTTAATTTGATTTGATATAACTAATTGTTCGTTTGATTTTGTACAACAAGGGTGTAGATAAGATATGATAGCGATCACGCGCGGTGTAGTTTGGTGAAGTTGGTAATCATTTATCATAATAAGTGTATGGTGTAGTTTGGTGAAGTTGGTAAACATTTATCATATTAAATGTGTGGTGTAGTTTGGCGAAGTGGGTAAACATTTATCATATTAAGTGTGTGGTGTAGTTTGGTTAAGTTGGTAAACATTTATCATATTAAATGTGTGGTGTAGTTTGGCGAAGTGGGTAAATATTTATCATATTAAGTGCGTGGTGTAGTTTGGCGAAGTGGGTAAACATTTATCATATTAAGTGCGTGGTGTAGTTTGGTGAAGTGGGTAAATATTTATCATATTAAGTGCGTAGTGTAGTTTGGCGAAGTGTGTAAACATTTATCATATTAAGTGCGTGGTGTAGTTTGGCGAAGTGGGTAAACATTTATCATATTAAGTGTGTGGTGTAGTTTGGCGAAGTGGGTAAACATTTATCATATTAAGTGTGTGGTGTAGTTTGGCGAAGTGGGTAAACATTTATCATATTAAGTGTGTGGTGTAGTTTGGCGAAGTGGGCAACATTTATCATGTTAAGATTGTGGTGTGGTTTGGCGAGGTGGGTAAACATTTACCATATAAAGTGTGTGGTGTAGTTTGGCGAAGTGGGTAACATTTATCATATTAAGTGTGCGGTGTAGTTTGGCGAAGTGGTTAACATTTATCATATTAAGTGTGTGGTGTAGTTTGGCGAAGTGGGTAACATGTATCATATCAAGTGCGTGGTGTAGTTTGGCGAAGTGGGTTAACATTTATCATATTAAGTGTGTGGTGTAATTAAATCTAAAGAAATAGAAAGAATACACTAACGTTTTTGCAAACACAATCTAGGGGTAAAATCAACGACATATAATGCAGGTGTTTACGGAGAATTAGGGCCATACACATTATATATTAGTCGAGTTGTTAGGATTGTTAAATATTGGCTTAAGTTAATTAACACAGACAATATCATTTTGACGGCTGTTTACGAACGCGCCCTTTCTGATAGCGTAAACGGATTAAAGAATTGGGTGACAAATATAAAACATTTTTTAAATACATATGGTTTTATATACATATGGAATGAACCGTTAAATATCAACAAAGTATGTTTAAATTTATATCACTGTTGCAATCAATAACTTAACTTGAATTTGTTAACTTAAGTGAATTGTACGACACCTTCGCGATATAACTAGAACATAGTTAAAAGCAACACTTTACACCATACAACCCTACATTATACAAAATCCATAAACTAAATATATAGAAATAGCATAGTTATTTATACTATAGAATAAACTAAAAGCAAACATTTAGAAATGTGAATATTAAATTGATGAATAATCATCCATCATAAATAATCCGCATTATTTCTATTATTTATATTTAGTTCTTTACAGCACGCATCTTAAAGCTTATGAAAACTGCCAACATTTTGGAAGTATATTATTATATATTAGAAATAGTATTCACTGACTACAAAAATAAAGTTACTAGCTCTTGTATAACACGTTTTTTTGTTCTTTTTATAAGTTTTATTTAGTAATAAAAAACTAGCATAATAAGATATTACAATATATAGGAAAATGTGCTTGATTATCAAGCTGCATACAATGCAATTTTATCGTTTTATATGAATACTTAAACGCAAATGAAATTCAACTGTATTTGACGTCACCATAGTATGTACGATCATTTAGGCGTCGTCACACATGTATAGAAACGGTTATATATATACATAACTTACCTTCGTACAGTTTATTTGTGTTATTTGGACACACAGTTCTTCCCCACCTGGTATAGAGGTATAATGCATAATTTGGCTGATTTGACCCCTGTATGTGAAATAGGGAGACCTACTTTCACTTTGAGCAAAATTGTGAAATTGGAAGCAGTTAATGCCCATGTTTTTAACTTTTTTTGTGCTCTGCTTGAATTGTAAGTTTATCTTGAATGTACTTAGAATTCAATAGAATATACGCAAGTTTCATACCCTGCTGTTTGATCAAGCTGTTATCACCATCCCCAGTGATTTTCTCATCCCATGCTTTAAGCGCTGAATCACAATCTGCTGCTGGTAGTGTTGGAACTTTATCATCACCATAGCTTATCTATTATGGGTTTTTCACCTACTGACAATTTATTATTTCGAAATATTGGCATCTGAAGTAAATGTTCTAAATTTGTTATTTTGTTTATTTGTACTTTGCTATTGTGTGATTCAAGAACATCCCGCCAGAATGTATTGCTAAATCTTTGTTTCTGTTTTGCTACATCTCCAAAATTGATAAGATTTAAAAAAATAATTTCCTTTCTGTTATTTCACTCCAGTTTCCCCCTATACGTATTAATATCGTGATCCATGTTGCCTTGAATGCTAAAACAAATGCTTCATGTTGTTCATTTTTAAGCCCCCTTCAATGTATTGTTTGGTGATAACTTTTTGTTTTATTTTGGCTGTCCATTTATTTCTTTGATTATGTTTTCATTAGAATTTGGTAATGCTACAAAAATATGATCCAAAATAAGCAATAGCAAACTTTTGATAAGAGTTAATTTCCCTAATGGAGTAAAACATCTTCTTAACCGGACCCGCCAATATTGTATGTAATATATTTGTTTATCTACACGGTGTAATAGAAGAAATTTGTAGACGTGCTATTTCATTTTTTACTTTTTTATTGACATAAATCTGCATTATTATCCATATTCATGTATATGAAGTTATAATCATCCAAACACATGTATATGAAATTATAATTATCCAAACTCATGTCTATAAAGTCATAATTATCCAAACACATGTATATGAAGTTAAAATTATCCACAAACATGTCTATGAAGTTATAATTATCCACAAACATGTCTATGAAGTCATAATTATCCACAAACATGTCTATGAAGTTATAGTTATCCACAAACATTTCTATGAAGTCATAATTATCCACAAACATGTATATGAAGTTATAATTATCCACACACTTGTATATGAAGTCATAGTTATCCAAACACATGAATATGAAGTCATAACTATCCACACACACACACACACACACACATATATATATATATATGAAGTCGTAATTATGCAAATGCATGTACATAAAGTAATAATCATCCAAACACATATATATGAAGTCTTTATTATCAAGATACATATAAATGATGTTATAACTATCCACACACACAAATATATATATGAAGTCTTAATTATCCACACACATACATGTAAAGTCACAATTCTCCACACACACATATATTTGAAGTTACAATTTTCCACAAACATATATATGAAGTTACAATTTTCCACAAACTTGTATATGAGGTCACAATTATCCACACACATATATATGAAATCATAATTATCCACACACATATGTATATGAAGTCACTATTATCCACAAACATGATTATGAAGTCATAATTATCCAAACGCATGAATATGAAGTCATACTTATCCAAACATGTGTTTATGAAGTCATTATTATCCACAAACATATAAATGAAGTAATTATTATCCAGATGCATGTATATGAAGTCATAATAATCCAAACACATGTATATGAAGTCATTATTATCCAAACTCATATGTATGGAGTCATAACTATTCACAAACATGTTTATGAAGTCATAATTATCCAAATACATGTATATGAAGACATACTTATCAAAAAACATGTATATGAAGACATAATTATCCAAATAAATGTATAAAAAGTCACAGTTATCCAAACACATGAATATGAAGTTATATTTATTCAAACACATACATTAATATGTAATCATAATTATCCAAACATATGTATATGTAGAACAGTACAAAATTAATTGGTGTGTGAGACGTATATACAACCTATGTAAAACGGACTCTCGTTAATATTTATTAGATAAATTGGCAGTTTGGCGGGAAAATAGCAAGACGAGTCCAAAAAGGAAGGGGATTGATATCCACCAGTCATGGCATAATAAATGTTGTTTTAAAATAAACAACAAAATTAGCATCGTCACTTACAAATCAATTAAAAAGAGAAAAAAAATTGTTATGCAGCACAATTCTTGTTATCATTAATATAATAACGATTTAATTTTTAAAAAACAAAAAATCAATTAACAATCTAAATTTGTATGAAAGATTCCAATTATAAACCAAATTTACTTTTAGTCAAGGAATGATATTACATGTAGTTGGTCAGAAAAAAATGTCAATTCAATGTATGAAATAATTTACAAATAAGTGTTGTAACTTATCCATTTATAAGACTCATCAAAACAGAACCACGACCACCATACCTACCGTATAGTCTTCACTACTAAATACTCAGGGTATATATTGATAATTGATAGCCTAAGTATTTCTTCACGAGAACATAATTGAATATCAGTTAACGTTTATATTTTGGATATTTGCAAACTATGAATATTATAGTTTGTTGAAGGTATTGTCACTTTGCAATATTCACAAATCGATATTGTGGGTTAAAGCATGTGACTATTTCGTACAAATGACACAAGCAAGTTCTTGTTCCTTGATGTACGGAGGGTTAGGAAGCTGCCCTGCTGGTTCAATGAAATAGAAAAGATTCCCATTTACATTATCACTTTGACCAGCCAACACTTCTGGATTCTTGTCAACGCACTTCACCTGTGATCTGAAGTGGGATATATGTTGAGCCATCAGGTAGCCAGTATACTCGAGCTCCCAGCCGTCAAAACATTCGGTCCTTGCCGGTAACATTACCTGAATAAGCCGACCTGATGCTTCACACACAACACACGGTACATCGTGGTCATGGACAGGTTTGTCGAAAAGAGCCTCGGTATAAGTAGCTCCGTTCTCGTATTCAGTTCCGTAGATGGGAGAGAATGATTGCACACCGGCATAAGTTTTCAAGAACTGAGGTTGTTTCGGCAGACACAGGGTATCAACCATTCCACCAGAATGTTTGTAATGACTTCCAGCTGTATAACCTGGTACAACACATAGATAAACAGTGTACATGGTGCTATGTCACTAAAACAATTAAGAAAGTAATGCACGAAACGAAATGTTATGATACCAGTATAATTATGAAAAATGAGTTTTAATTGCAATTAATAATTAAACATACAATGTCAATGAGCATACGTCCATGACAACCATTTAATGGCGATAGTGAATAGAAAATAAAGTCCCATGGTAATGTGTATTAACCTAAGATTTATAAAATTAATATTTTAAAAACGGATGGGTACATGTTTGACAAAAATATCCAAAAGGGATACGTTGCATGAATCGAATATATATTCATCAATCTAACAAAGAACATTATTTAATAAAACTAGTGCCAATCAAATCATATTAATATTGTGTTGAGGATAATATAAAAGTTCATTTAAGTACACAAACGGCAAAGTTCCCCAAACACTACGATTTTAATGCCTTAGTCTGAGGTGAGAAATTAAAAAATCTCATACTTATAGATCCATCTATCTATACAGACGATGTTTATAATTATAGGGGTATAAGCTTAGTTAGTTGTTTATCTATGGTATTTACTAGTATTTTAAATAAGCGAATTAATATTTGGATTAAAAATAATAATATTATGAGTGACGCTCAATTTGGATTTAGACGTGGAAGGTCGACTGTTGATGCAATATTTGTACTTAATTCAATTATACAAAAAGTATTGTTAAAAATGACCGCTTAGCTTGTGCCTTTGCAGACCTAAAGAAAGTTGATGATAGTATTTATCGGAATGGTTTATGTTTAAACTTAATCGAATAAGTGTTAATGCTAAAATGTTACGAATTATTCGTGACATGTATTCAAATGTTAAAGCATGTGTTAGGGGATGTAACTCCTATTCTGAGATTTTTGAATGCGCTATCGGTTTAAAACAAGGGGAAATAATTTCTTCTCTGTTGTTTTCACTACTCTAAGAAGATATAGAACTGTACTTGTGCGAAGATCAAAGCTGTGACTTGAACCTAGATGACATTACATTTATTTTAATGCTTTTTGCTGATGATATGGTGATATTAAGTAAAAACCCGACTGAGCTACAAAATAGAATTAATCTTTTACATAATTATTGTGAAACTTGGGGGTTAGAGGTGAATACTGCTGAAACTAAGTTTGTTGTATTTCGAAAAAGGGGTCCTTTAAAAAGCGATAAAAATTGGACTTTTAATAATCAACCTTTAGAAGTTGTGAATGATTTTAATTATCTGGGCACTGTTTTTAACTATACCGGTAACTATTCTCTAAATCAGGAAGCATTGGCTGGAAAGGGTCTGAAAGCATTAAACATTTTACTGGCAAATATTCGTAAATATACATTGAAACCTAAAACTGTCTGTCAGTTATTTGATGCATTTGTTGGCTCAACTCTTAATTACGCCTGTGAAATATGGGGCTTTTCTAAATCTAAAGAAATCGAAAGAATATATCTGAAATTTTGTAAATATTTGTTAAATGTTAAAACTTCAACATGTAATACGGGAGTATATGGAGAGTAAGGTAGATATCCCTTGTATATAAATAAATATTGTTCGTATGATTAAATACTGGGCTAAAATTGTTTAATCTGAGACAATTTTTGTTAAATATTTATATAATTCACTACTAATTGATTGTAATTAAGGTGGTAAGAATTGAGTAAAAGACATCAAATGTCTACTGGAAGATTATGGATTTTTATATATATGGTCAAGTACTGATGATGATAATTTGTTAAAATTTCATTTGGATTTTAAAGAGAGAGTTTTAGATAATGTTAAACAAAAATGGTTTAATGAAATTGCAAACAGTCGTTCGTTATGTACTTATAAGATGTTAAAAACTACTTTTGAATTCGAAAATTATTTAGATATGCTTCCAAGAAAATTGAGAATTCCTATGACAAGATTAAGATTATCATCACATCAGTTAAAAATTAAAACCGGTCGTTTTGCTCAGAACAGAATAGAACATATTTTGCGTTATTGTATTTTATGTCACTTACACGACATAGAAGATGAATATCATTTTGTGTTAATATGTCCTAGTTATCAGAATATTCGTAAAAGTTTAATTAAACCATATTATTACAAACGGCCAAGTATGTTGAAATTTATTGAGTTGCAAAGTAAGAAGTATTCAGTTTTATTAAATCTTTGTAAATATTTTATCAAGCTTTTGGTGTTCGTACATCCTTGTATAGTTAAAATGCATAAATGTTTTCATCTATCTATTTGTGTTGATCTACTCAAGTATATAATGACAAAGTATGTTAGATAGGTTATTTATATTTGTCCAACCTCAAGAGAAAATATTTTTAAAAAAAATGTATTTAGATAACGTCATATATCTAATCTAATTGAATCTAACATTATTGATTATTTGTCTGTTATCTACGTGTCATATGTTGCATTTATTATTTGAATTTGTATGTAATGAGAAACATCATATGTTTAAATTACTGAATAAAATTATTTGAATCTTGAATCTTGAATCTATACGGGTCGAGATTGTTTTAGTTACTATATGTCACAACTTCGAACTTGGCTACAAAGGATGGCAGGTTAACGTTATAATATAAACTTACCATCGTACATCGTCTTTGTGTTGTTTGGACATACAGTTCTTCCCCACCTAATGTATACAGTTCCAGGCCCTAAAAGTCAAAACGGTATTAATAATTACGTAATTGCAGTCGTGTCTTGATTGATAATCGTAATCATTCCTGGACTCCCCTCATTATAAGGGTGATTTTATAATATGTTTAGTCATAAATATAACACCATTTGCTACTATGAATAGGATCAGTTATTATTACGATTAATGAAAAATTACTTCAGAATTTAACAAAAATATTATCAAACTAAAGAATAATATGGCTACAAACTAACCCTTACCAAGAAGTGAGTATTATTAATGTGAGAGATTACGTTCGCCCTGTGGCATTTCAATAGATACTTGAGAATCACGTATATGTTTCTCGAAATATATATGGCACAGTCCCATGTTGGGTGCCAAATATAACAGAACGAGAAAAAATGCAACAGTACATCACTCGAACAAATTTACCACAATACATGAATTACCACAAAACATGAATTACCACTTTACCACATTATAAGAATCATCACTTCACTACAATACATGAATCACCTATAAACCACAATACTTGAATACTTTACTACATTACATAAATTAACACTTTACCACAATACAAGAATCACCACTTTACCACAATACATGAATTACCTCTTTATTATAATACATAAATTAGCACTTAACCACAATATATAAAGTATTACTTTACCATAACAAATGAATTACCACTTTACCAAAATACATGAATTACAACTTTACAACAATACATTAATTACCACTTTACCACAATACATGAATTACCATTTCACCACTACAATATATATTGCAACTTTACTACAATACGTGAATTATCACTTCACTAGAATATATGAATCACCACTTTACGACAATACATGAATTACCAATTTACCATATTATATGAATCACGACTTTACTACAATATATGAATCACCACTTTACTACAATACATGATTCACCATTTTAACACAATACATGAAATAACACTTTGCTACAATATATGAATTATCACTTTACCACAATACATGAATCACCACTTTACCACAATACATGAATTACCACTTTACCACAATACATGAATTACCACCTCAATACAATATATGAATCACCGCTCTACTACAATACATGAATTAGCACTTTACCGGAATATATGAATCATCACTTTACTATCATATATAAAATACCATTTTACCACAATATAAGAATCACCACTTTTCTACAACAATGAATCTTCAATTTACAACAATATATGAATTACCACTTTGTCACAATGCATGTATCACCACTTTACTACAAAAAAAATCACTTTATCAAAATACAAAAATTGCCACTTAACCAAAATGCATGAATTACCACTTTACCACAAAACATGATTTACCACTTCACTACAATATGTGAATTACAACTTTACTACAATATATGAATTACCACTTTACCACAATACATTAATTACCACTTCACTACAATACATGCATTATAACTTTACTACAATACATGAATTACCTCTTTACCAGAATATATGAATCACCACTTTACTACAATACATGAATTAGCACCAATTTACCACATTGTATGAATCGCCACTTAACTGTAATATATGTATCACCACTTTACAACAATACATGATTCACCACTTTACCACAATACATGAAATAACACTTTACTACAATAAATGAATCACCACTTAACCACAATACATTAATAACCACTTTACCACAATACATGAATTACCACTTCAGTACATTAAATGAATCACCGCTTTACTACAATATATGAATTAGCACTTTACCACAATATAGGAATTACCACATTACCACGATACATTAATTATAAATCATCAATTTACTACAATACATGAATAAGCACTTTACCGGAATATAATAATCACCACTTTTCTACAATATATAAAATACCACTTTACCACAATATAGGAACTATCACAGTTCCACGATACATGAATTATCGCTTAACAACATTATATGAATCACCACATTTCTACAATATATGAATCTCCACTTTGCCACAATGCATGTATCACCACTTTACTACAATTCAAAGAGCACCACTTTACCACATTACAGGAAATACCACTTAACCACAATACATGAATTATCACTTCACCAAAATACATGAATCTCCACTTTACTGCAATACATGAATCACGGCTTTACCAAAATATATGAATTTACACTGTACCAAAATATAAGAATGGTCACTTAACCAGTTCATAAAATACAACTTTACCACAATATATTTATAATCACTTAACAACAATATATGAATCACCACTTTACCACAATATATAAATAATCGCTTTACCACAATATATAAATTATAATTTTAAGACAATGCATGAATCACCACTTTATCAAAATACAAGAATCACCATTTTACCACAATTCAAGAATCACCACTTTACCACAAAATATTAATCATCACTTTACCACAATACATGAATTACCAATTTACCTTAATACATGAATCACTTCTATACCACATTACAAGAATCACCACTTTACCACAATACAAGAATCACCAATTTGCCACAATACATGAAATAACACTTTACCACAATACATGAATTATCAATTTACCACAATATATGAACCACTACTTTACCAAAATACAAGAATCACCACTTTACCACAGTACATGAATTACGGCTTCACCAAAGTATATGAATTATCACTGTACCAAAATACAAGAATCGTCAATTATCAATTTAAAACAACATATGAATTACCACTTTAACATAATATATGAAATATCACTTTAACACAATAAACGAATTATCACTTTACAACAATACATGAATAACAACTTTACCGTAATACAACAATCACCATTTTACCACAATACAAGAAACACCACGTTATTACAATACATGAAATATCACTTTACCACAATACATGATTTATCACTTTACAACAATACAAGAATTATCACTTTACCACAATACAGGAATCATCACTTTACCAAAATACAACGATCACCACTTTACCACAATACATGAATTAGCACTTGACCACAATACATGAATTAGCACTTTACCACAATACAGGAATCACCACTTTACCAAAATACAAGAATAACCAGTTTACCACAATACATGAATTATCACTTTACCACAATAAATGAATTATCTCTTTACCACAATACAAGAATCAACACTTTAGCAAAATAAAAGAATCACCACTTTACCAAAATACAAAAATCACCACTTTTCCACATTACATGAATAAGCACTTTACCACAAAAATAAAACACTATTTTACCACAATACAAGAATAATCACTTTACAACAATACATGAATTGTCAATTAACCAGAGTACATGAATCACCATTTTACATCTATATATGGATCATCACTTTACAGTAATACAAGAATCACCACTTAAGGAGGAATATACCTTTTAAACTATTTTCGAAATCAGTGGGATATTTGGTATGTAATGAAACTAGAAGTAATTTCCAATTTGAATATGCTTTTTTTTTCTGCAGTAAATATAACACTTCTTTACCTATCGCGTCGTAAACATGGCCATGTTCGGTCTTTTTGACGTCCCGATTTATAGCAGCAAAATCGCGAATTTGTCGACCTCAGTCATTTTATACCGAATGTACAGAATCGAAACACATATCACCACGTACAAATTCAACGGATATATGAATTTACATATGTAATAATTACGACCAACGCCAAATTCTGAAAATATTAACGAAAAACGGAAAATATTATTTTCTCTATTTTTACGAAAATAATGCTTCAAATCAAAATTACCAAAAAACAAACCGAGCGATTTTGGAATAAATTTTATTTGATTTCTAACAATATGCTTCACAGTGATTGTACAATTTTAAGAACAATTGACAAACTAGATTTTTTTTTTGATTTTTAATTATTTAACCCCACCCTACGTCAAAAATGACGTCAACATATTGCATAATTCTACGCGTTTTCCATAAGATTTTTGGCGGTTGATTAAGGTTAAAATATTTTCTAAATCAGTGGTTCAATTAGTATATTATGAAACTAGAAGTAATTTCCAATGTGAATATGTATTTTTTGCAGCAGTTAATAGAATATATAACAAATTTACCACAATACATGAATCACCACTTTACCACAATACATGAATTATCAATTTTCCACAACACAAGAATCACCACTTAACCAAAATGCAAGAATCACCGCTCTACCAAAATACAAGAATCACCACTTTATCACAATACATGAATTACCTCTTTATCAAAATACAAGAATCACCACTTTACCATAATACATGAATTACCACTTTATCAGAATACAAGAATCACAACTTTACCAAAATACAAGAATCACCACTTTACCAAAATAAATGAATAACCACTTTACCACAAAAATAAATCACTACTTTATCACAATACAATAATAATCATTTTACAACAGTACATGAATTATCACTTCACCAGAGTACATGAATCACCACTTCACCACTATATATGAATAATCACTTACCACATTACATGAATTACCAATTTACCACAATAGAGGAATTATCACTTTACAACAGTACATGAATAATCACTTTAACATAATACACGAATTATAACTTTAACACATACATGAATTATCTCTTAACCATAATACATGTATCACCATTTTACCACTATACCTAAATCACCACTTTACCACAATACAGGAATTATAACTTGATTACAATATATGAATAACCACTTTACAGCAACATATGAATTCTCACTATACTAAAATTTAAGAATTATCACTTAACCACAATACATGAATCACCAATATACCACAATATATGAATTATCACTTTACCAAAATATATCAATTATCACTTTGCCACAATATAAGAATAACCACTTTACAACAATACAGTCATGATTTATCACTTAACACTAATACAAAAAAACACCAATTTACCATAATACATGAAATACCACTTTACAGAAATACAATTATCATCACTTTATCACAATACATGTATCACCACTTTACCAAAATACAAAAATCGGTACTTTACCACAGTACATGAATCACCGCTTAACCATTAAATGACGATTATCAATTTACCACAATACACTTATTATCATTTTAACACAATATATGGATTATCAATTTACAATTAAACAAGAATCACCTTTTTGCCTCAATACAAGAAACACCAATTTACCAAAATAAATTAAATATAACTTTATCAATACATGAATTATCACTTTACAACAATTCACGAATTATCACTTTACCACAATATATGACATTTTACTTTATAACAATACACGAATTATCACTTTACAACAATTCATGAATTACCACTTTACCTTAATACAACAATCACTACTTTACAACAAAACATGAATTATCACTTAACCACTATAAATGAGTTACAACAATAGAGGAATTATCACTTTACCACAGTACATTAATTACACCTTTACCATAATAGAGGAATTACCCCTTTACCACAATAGAGGAATAATCACTTTACAACAATATATGAATACCATTTTACCACAAAATTAATCACTACTTTACAACAATACATGAATTATCACTTTTCAACTATACATGAGTTAACGCTTTGCCAAAATAGAGGAATTATCCCTTTACCACAGTACATGAATTACCACCTTACCACAATATATAAATAATCACTTTATCATAATACACAAATTACCACTTTAACACATACATGAATTATATCTCAATCACGTTACATATATCACCACCACGTTACCAAAACACTTGAATCAGCACGTTACCACAATGCAATAAATATCACTTTACCATAAGACACGAATCACCACTTTACAAAAATACAATATCACCACTTTACAACAATACATGAATCATCACTTTACTAAAATACAAGAATCACCACTTTAACACAATACATGAATTATCAATTTACCACAATATAAGAATCACCACTTTACAACAATACATGATTTATCACTTAACAACAATACAAAAAACAGCTCTTTACCATAATACATGAATCACCACTTTACAGAAATACAGTAATCACCACTTTACCATAATACATGTATCACCACTTTACCAAAATACAAAAATCGGTACTTTACCACAGTACATGAATCACCACTTTACAACAATATATAAATAATCACTTTATCATAATACACAAATTACCACTTTAACACATACATGAATTATATCTTAACCACGATACATATATCACCACGTTACCAAAATACTTGAATCAGCACGTTACCACAATGCATAAAATATCACTTTACCATAATACACGAATCACCATTTCACAAAATTATAATATCACCACTTTACAACAATACAAGAATTATCACTTTACTAAAATACAAGAATCACCACTTTACCACAATACATGAATTATCAATTTACCATAATATAAGAATCACCATTTTACTAAAATATAAGAATCACCGCTATACCACAATACATGAATCATCGCTATACCAAAATACAAGAATATCCACTTTACTAAAATACAAGAATCACCACTTTACCACAATACACGAATTACCACTTTACCATTATACAACAAACACCACTTTACCAGAATATATGAATTACCACTTTACCACAAAAGTAAATCTCTACTTTACCACAGTAAATGCTTTATCACTTTACAACATTACATGAATTATCACTTTACTACAATACATGAAATACCACTTTACCACAATAGAGGAATTATAACTTCACTACAATACATGAATTACCACTTTACCACAATATATAGATAATCACTCTACCATAATACACGAATTATCACTTTAACACATACATGAATTACCTCATAACCACAAAACATATATTACTACTTTTCAATAATACTTGAATCACAAAATTACCACAATACATAAAATATCACTTTACCACAATACAAGAATCACCACTTTACCAAAATACATGAATTACCACTTTACCATAATACATAAATCACCACTTACCACAATACATAATCACCAATTTACCACAGTAGATGAATCACCACTTTACTACATTACAGGAATCATTACCACAATACACGACATACCACTATAACACAATACATAAATCATCACTTTACCGCAATTCATGAATTACCACTTTACCGGAGTACATGATATACAATTTTACCACAATACATGAATTACCACTTAACCATAATACATGAATCACCACTTTACCACAATACATGAGTTATCAATTTACCACAATACAAGAGTCACCACTTGACCAAAATGCAAGAATCAACGCTATACCACAATACATGACTCACCGCTTAACCAAAATACAAGAATCACCGCTTTACCAAAATACAAAAATCACTACTTTACCACAATACATGAATTATCAATTTTCCACAATACAAGAGTCACCACTTTACCAAAATGCACGAATCACCGCTATACCAAAATACAAGAATCTCCATTTTACCAAAAAACAAGAATCACCACTTTACCACAATACACGAATTACCACTTTACAGTTATACAACAATCACCACTTTATCACAATACATGAATTACCACTTTACAAAAAATATAAATCTCTACTTTACCACAATACATGATTTATCACTTTACAACAATACATGAATTATCACTTTACTACAATACATGAATTACCACCTCATCACACTATATGAATAATGACTCTACCATAATACACAAATTATCACTTTAACAAATACATGAATTATCTCTTAACCACAATGCATGTATCACAATTGTTCATTAATACGTGAATCACCATATAACCACAATACATAAAATATCACTTTACCACAATAGAAGAATCACCACTTTAACACAATATATGAATCACCACTTTACCACAATACATAAATCACCACGTTGCCACCATACATGAATTAAAACTTTAACAAAATATAAAATCACCACTTTACAACAATACATGAATTACCACTTTACCACAATACATAAATTAATACCACTTTAACATAATACATGAATCATCACTTTACCATAATACATAAATCACCACTTTACCAGAGTACATGAATCATCACTTTACCACAATGCAAGAATCAGCGCTATGCCACAATACATTACTCATCGCTTAACCAAAATACAAGAGACACCGCTTTACCAAAATACAAAAATCACCACTTTACCACATTACATGAACTACTGCTTCACCACAATGCGATAATCACCACGTTAACAATATATATAAATTATCATTTTACCGCATTATATGAATTATCACTATACAACTATACATGAATCACCACTTTACCACAATACATAAATTACCACTTTACCACAATACATAAATCACCACTTTACCATAATACATGAATTACCAATTTACCGCAATACATGAATCACCACTTTACCATAATACATGAATTACCACTTTATCGCAATACACATGTGGGACTATTTCAGACATCCCACTGGCTTATCGAGAGCAGTTATCCCCCTTGATATCGGCGGTTTTTATTACTTATCTGGATAAACCGTGATATTTGATTTACATAGAAACATATAGGAGAAATTTAATTTTATTGTTATAACTTTTTTATTATTAAATTGCCGACCTATTACAACGTCTAGTCATTAAGTAAAAAATGTAACCTTTATTATGAAAAGATAAAAATTAAAATAAGTTTATGTCTTCTTGCTTCCTTTTTTAATTTTATAACAGCATATATGCTCCTTATATGTTCTATATAAAAATTACTCAAAACACGCGTTCGGCCACTTTTAATGTCTTATAAACCTTAGTTGTATTTTTTTGCTAACCTATTACAATGTATACTTTTATTGCAAATGAAATTCTCTTTACGATGATATTTAGATATAGAAAATATAATAATTGCATCTTGCTTCCATTTTCATTTGAAAATGAGACAAAATGTAATTCTGATTTATTTTCTGTATGTTCAATAGAGCGTACTGTTGTACCAAATACAGCATATCACTGTACCCAATTAAATACAGCATGTATGTCGCTATCAGCCGGCAGATGTTGGTCAGTCCCGACATGTTTATATACACATGGTAAGTTATGTGTAGTTTTAAAGGTTAGATTACATCATTTAGTATAGCTATCGGTTCTGAAATAGATATTTTAACTGCAAACATGTTTCATTTTATGTTTGTTTTATAGTCATCGCATTGATATCGTGTAATCAGAGACATAATAAGATGTATTATGTCTCTAGTGTAATTAACTCAATACAAGTTAGTAATGATAAACCAATATCAAATGTTTATAAATATTACAGCATATTGAATTTAAACGTTTTCCTAAGATCAGTAAAGTTATATATAATTCTAATAGTCATGTACAACAACAAAAACAGAGCCCTTTCCCCCCGCCTGTCTGTTTTTCAAATCTCAAACAATGGAATAAGCCAGTGTTTATTTATGACATTAATTTACGACTACCCCTGCCTGGAGGCAAAACTTTTATTGGGGGTAATAATATAATTTGCTAGGATGTAGTTGAGTAATTATATTTCAACACAAGTTTGTTTGTTATATTTTTTAAATTAGCTATTTGATTTAACATAGATATTCAGATAAATTGATAACAAATTCAAATTTTATAAACAAATAATAGAACGGGAGGGGAAATGTTAGCGGTTTTCAAAATTGTGTATTTCTCAACTATGCGATGGCTTTACTAGTGAAATGTATCGGCGATAATTCTTTAAACAACTTAATACTTTTTTTAACTTACGTGCAGTTTTAAGTTTAATTTTTCAAAAATAGATCCTCTCGTATATTGAAGTGGTATGCGAAAAATATTAATCTGTTGTAACAACATAACCTTATGATATTATAATGGCACCTGGAAAATCCGGTTTCATTCCAAAACGCCTATGGAGAATCCGGCCACAAGATTATCCGGCCCCTGGAGAATCCGGCCCCATGTAGCATGGTAGCATTTATTTTTTTTTATAGCATATTAGGGTTATTTATCAACAATACATACATAAAATGTGTATGATTACATTAAAATATTTATGAAATACACGGTAAACTTGATAATTTGTGTCGCACATTGTACAAACAAATCAACAGTTTGTTCATACATCACAATTATTGAAACTGTGGAAATGTAACATTGGAAAGCAATTTGCTTTTGATTTTGTAAGATATTATACAACAAAAAAAAACAACATTTACTTTTGTTAATAACAGGCTACACAAAGGTAACAACGTGATTCATTTTGTTTAACATATATGTTGGTATTTATCCAGGGGATAAATATTCACCATTTTCAACATACTATAGATGATGGCAGATAAATACTTTTTTAATTATGCATGTGTAAATAAAGAATAGTTGTATTAATCTATGTTGATAATGAATACAGTAATCTATTTGCCTTTGACAAAACACACATCATTTTAACATAAAACTACATTTTCATCATGAGATATTGCATACAAACTTTAAATACGAAGTTTAGATACATTATCTAAACTGCACACCTTTAAAATACTCGTAACAAATATAATTTATTCTGTTCTTTGTGTCCACGATCATCTCATCTTATGAAATAGCTAGTTATTAACATCACATTTTGAATTAATTTTTCAACGTACAACACTTATTGAATAACGTATGAGCATTCACACACTACAAATATTTGCACAGTAAGGTTAAGTTGTGTCTCGTGGCATTTTGAATCGTTAGCATAACATACCCAAATCACGCGACAGTCTGCTGAACATTGAACTAAATGTCTATTGAACAGAGAGCTATTATGATACTACACGATATGGAAAAATACCCGATATTTTTTCTATCATATTGACAGAAAGACGAAATTCAAATACGATTGACAATTTTGTCTCAGATTACCACAAATATACAAAATAGAATGCACTTCAATCCTTTTAAAATATCTTTCAAAACTAAAGAAGCATTTAAAGGTTTGCATAAATATATGCTATTTTACAAACCAACCTAACTCAAGATGACACACGCAATAGATATCAACAGGATACAGTGGTGACATTATTTCCAATTACAATACAATTATATTGAATGACCGCAAAATCCTTTATATCAGGAATATTTGATCCCGTTAAGGTGTTGACGTTGCTATTCACTAAAATTAATTGTATACTACCATGTTATTGTTTCCTGATAATATGCGATCCATTTTTTTCTTGTCTTCTTTCAAGAAATTTTAATGATGAATGACAAACTTATAACCGGTACCAGAGAGAGAGAGAGAGAGAGAGAGAGAGAGAGAGAGAGAGAGAGAGAGAGAGATGAATATATATTTAATAATTTTAATATAGTTTTTGTGTTGATTTTTCCTGTATTTATTTTTTTAAAAGTATCGTCTTGAGAGACAGAACAAGGGAGAGAGATGTATATAATGATATTCATTGTTGATGATTATATAAATTAAAACATTATTAAATTGAAATATAAATCATACATGTTTAATTCCCAAAAATAGCTACTTTTCATTAACAGTCATTGGTTATTGTATGCACTATATAATTCCCGTTTTGAGTAATATTTCAATAACAATCCCGCAGTAATTTATATGTGCGCTTCAAACTATCTAATAACTTTCCAATATTTCATTAGAAATACCAAATAATAAATAATATTATTTTTAAAATAAATATGGGACCGGATTTTCCATGCTAAATGGGGCCGGATATTCCAAGAACGTTTCATCCAGGGGCTGTATTAATAACGGGGCAGGATTTACATGGGGCCGGATATTCGATAACTCATTATAACACGTGGTTCTTAAAAGAAGTTTAAGTGTTAAAAAAGAATTATGGTAAACTACCGTTTTAGGCTTTATTGAAAACATATGCGCTAATATACAGATGTCCGTTTCAAACAAAAAATCTATATAACCGTAATAATCTGACTATCAACCCTCGGGTCGTGAGTTCGAATCCCCGCCCGGCACCAGCCTCTTTGATTAGTGGAGCGCGTGGTCCAGTGATAGAGCACCGAACCATGATCGGAGGGTCGTGGATTCGATCTTCCGCTACAGCTATGTGTGGTGTCCTTGAGCAAGACAGCTTTTCCGCATATGCTTAGTACTGGTCATACCAATGAAGACTTCAAACGTGATTTGCCTAAGTTGTAAAAACTTGTTTTACAATCAAAAAAAAAAAAAAATAAGTTTAAAAATAAAGTCTCTGTGATGGTTGATTTACGACATTATGTCTCATTGTCATCTGTCTAATTAACCGTAATAATTTATTTATTTATAGTAACACAAAATAATCAATCTTTATCTGTTGATTGATAATAAAATAAACTATATCAAATTATATTGAAATTTGTACTTAAAATCAATAATCTATGTTATATTTTACACATTAAATTTAATCAAATGATTTTAGCGTTTAAGTCAAATTCAATAATTGCTTTTTTTATACTACACATCAAAATCACCAAAACGTGCACATATATAAGATCCTGTCAAATTGTACCCGAGGGCATATATAACACGTCACGCCTACTTAATTTTAGTGTCGGAGCGGAACGATACCTGTATGTTTTATCCCGGTCTAAGGGAAATAATTGGATTCATCTCCAATATTATCAAACTCAGCAGGGGCAATTATCGGATAACTCTTGGGAAATGTCTGAAATAGTCCAGTATGAAGAATCACCACTTTACCACAATACATGAATAATCACTATACCCCGTTACATAAATCACCACTTTACCACAATTCATGAATCACCGCTTTACCACAATACAAAAATTACCCCTTTACCGTTATACAACAATCACCACTTTACCACAATACATGATTTACCACTTAACCAAAAAAATAAATCTCTACTTTACCACAATACATGATTTATCACTTGACAACAATACATGACTTATCACTTTACTACAATACATGAATTACCGCTTTACCGCAATAGAGGAATTATCACTTCACCACAGTACACGAATTACCACTTTACCACAATATATGAATAATCAATCTACCATAATACACGAATTATCACAAATGCATGAATTATCTCTTAACCACAATACATGTATCACAACTTTTCAATAATACTTGAATCACCACATTACCACAATACATAAAATATCACTTTACCACAATAGAAGAATCACCACTTTAACACAATATATGAATCACCACTTTACCACAATACATAAATCACCACGTTGCCACCAAATATGAATTACCACTTTAACAATATACATAAATCACCACTTTACAACAATACATGAATTACCACTTTGCAACAAATCATGAATTACCACTTTAAAAGAATAGATGAATCATCACTTTACCACAATACATAAATCACCACTTTACCAGAGTACATGAATCACCACTTTACCACAATGCAAGAATCATCGCTATACCACAATACATTACTCACCGCTTTACCAAAATACAAAAACCACCACTTTACTACAATACATGAATTACCACTTTACCACAATGCAATAATCACCATGTTAACACAATATATGAATTATCACTTTACTGCATTACATGGATTATCACTATACAACTATACATGAATCACCACTTTACCACAATACATGAATTACCACATGAATTAACACTTTACCGCAATACATGAATCACCACTTTACCACAATACATTAATTATCACTATGCCTCGTTACATAAATCACCACTTCACCAAAATTCAAGAATCACCACTTTACCACAATACATGAATTACCACTTTACGACAATACAAAAATCACCACTTTACTGCAATAAAAGAATCACCACTTTACCACAATACATGAATCACCACTTTACCACACTACATAAATCACCACTTAACCACCATACAACAATCACCACTTTACCACACTACAAGGATCACCACGTTATCTCATTATTTGACTAAAATCATATTAATGAACATCTGGTAAGGCAATGTTACGTGTACACGTAAAATAACATAACAGTGGTCACATCTGTTAAATTACTGTGTCTCCCAGCAAATAAATATGAATCTTTATCTTTATTGTCACTTTTTTTGTGAGTAATACCTGGTATTTCTTATACAGTTAATGCTGCATCAATAAAAGATGCCATGAGTATATATGTTTAAACTTATTGATGAACATACAATGAAATGTTGATTTAACCAAAATAAGACGAAGACGCAACTCATTAAAATAGTCTTCACTTCCGGTGCGCGATATAAACCGGCGTGGTTTGAGTTCACCGCAAAGTAAACGGGTACATTTGAAACATAATGTGATACTTTCAAATAATACTAAAATACAAGACAATATTAAATTTTATAGCATACCTTGTCTGTTATCAGCAGGCTCAGTGGTTTTATCTTGTGTTTGTGTTGTTGACTGCGTTACTGGTGTTGTTGTTGTTGTAGGATTTATATTGTTGTCCTGTAGATTTGTCGCCGTGGAATATACTAGAATTCCTGTTCCGATGACCACGACGAACGTTGCTAAGACGTGGCTTATACGAACTCGGATATATCCTGTGTCCACTGGTGTATTACTCCGATGTTCCCATTGTTTCTTCTCTGATCTATACGGCATTTTATAAACATGTGTCATTGAACTTCCCTTAGCGAGTGTAGGCGAATATATTCTGTAGTGTTTGACACTTATAGCACGATTAGTCTTTATTTAAGTTTCAAGCGGATATATTCTGTAATGTGAGACACTTAATTCACGATTTTGCGTATATTAATTTTCAACACATATTTTATAATTTGGAACAGACAAAGAAGTAGACGTGATTCCAATCAGCTCTACTCTGAACAGGGACAAACCCTGATTAATATTTAAAACGCCGACTCGTTTAACAGCCATTAATTAAATGAAAAGATGAATAGAATTACGGAGTATTAAATTTCCAACTATATGCAAGGAATTATAGAGAGAAGGACAGGCAACTAATTGAGATTTCAACGCAGAAGTACAAATCAAAATTCTTACACTGCAGAATGAAATTGTCGTCAAAACAATACCTTTCCCAGAAATTTTTGTTTAAAACTGCTGAAGTACTTGTGATTACAAAATGTGTATACTGCAGCTGAAATAACTAAAATTTCCTTAAAATGCGTTTGTGTGTCCGTCAGTGTGTGAGTAATGCGTACGTGCGTTTGACAGTTTCTAAATGCAGCATGCGTGAATGCATGTGCGTGCATACAAGTGCATTAAAAATAGAAGTAGTAGCGACAGAAGCAAACACAAAAGAAGCATTTATATTTATGCATGCGTGTAGTGTACTCAGTGGCAGAAATAACAATAGCAGAAGTAACAGCAGAAGCAGTAGTAGTAGAGGTTGTGGTAGTAGTAGCAGCGGTAAAAGTAGTAGTAGTGACGGTGGTGATGGTAGTAGAAGTAGTGGTGGTGGTGGTGGTTGTGGTGGTGGTGGTAGAAGTAAAAGTAGTAGTAGTAGTAGTCATATTAATAGTAGTAGTAGTGGTGGTGGTAGTAGTAGTAGTAGTAGTAGTAGTAGTAGTAGTAGTAGTAGTAGTAGTAGTAGTAGTAGTAGCAGTAGAAGTGATGCTGCTGCTGGTGGTGGTGGTGGTGGTAACAGTAGTAGTAGTAGTAGAAGTGGTGGTAGAAGTAGTAGTAGTAGTAGTCGTGGTGGTGTTGAAGGTAGTAGTAGAAGTGACGGTAGTAGTAGAAGTAGCAGTAGTACTGGTGGTGGTGGTGGTGGTGGTGGTGGTAGTAGTAGTAGTATCAGTAATGGTGGTGATAGTAGTAGCAGTAGTAGTGACGGTGGTGGTGGTGGTGGTAGAAGCAATAGTAATAGTCATAGTAGTAGTAGTAGTAGTAATAGTAGAAATAGTAGTAGTAGTGACGGTGGTGATGGTAGTAGTAGTAAAAGTGGTGGTGGTGGTAGTAGTAATAGTAGTAGTAGTAGTGATGGTGGTGGTGGTGATGGTAGAAGTAGTAGTATCAATAGTAGTAGTTGTAGTAGTAGTAGTAGAAGAAGTAGTTGTATTAGTGTTTGTAATGACGGTGGTGATATGGAAGTAGTAGTAGTAGCGGTGGTAGAAGTAGTTATAGTAATAATAGTAGTTGTGGTGGTGGTGATGGTGGTTGTGGTAGTAGCAGTAATAGTGGTAGTGGTAGTGTAGGTAGTGGTTTTAGTAATAGAAGTAGTAGTGATGGTGGTGGAGGTGGTGGTGGTAATAGTAGAAGTAGAAGTGGTGGTAGTAGAAGACGTAGTAGTAGTGGTGGTAGTAGTAATAGTAGTAGTCGTAGTAGTAGTAGCAGTAGTAGTAGAAGCAGTAGTAGTAGTAATGACGATGGTGATATGGAAGTAGTAGAAGTAGCGGTGGTGAAAGTAGTAGTAGTAGTAGCAGTAGTGGTGGTGGTGATGGTGGTGGTAGTAATAGTAGTAGTAGTAGTAGTATAGGTAGTAGTTGTAGTAGTAGTAGAAGTGGTGGTGGTGGTTGAAGTTGTAGTAGTAGTAGTGGTGGTGGTGATGGTGGTGGTATTATTATTATTATTATTATTATTAGTAGTAGTAGTAATAGTAGTAGTTGTATAGGTGGTGGTTGTAGTAGTAGAAGAAGTAGTGATGGTGGTGGTGGTAATAGTATTTGTAGTAGAAGTGGTGGTAGTAGTAGTAGTGGTGGTGGTCGTCGTAGTAGTAGTAGTGGTGATAGTAGTAGTAGTACTGGTGGTGGTGGTGGTGGTGGTAGTAGTATCAGTAGTGGTGATGGTAGTAGTAGTAGTAGTAGTAGTAGTAGTAGTAGTAGTAGTAGAAGTAGTAGTAGTAGTAGCAGTGGTGGTAGCAATGACGGTGGGAATGGTAGTAGTAGTAGTAGTGGTGGTAGTAGTGGCGTTAGTAGTGGCGGAGGTGATGGTAGTAATAGTAGTAGTATTAGTAGTAGTGATAGTAGTAGTAGTGACGGTGGTGATGGTAGTAATAGTAGAAGTGGTGTTGGTAGTAGAAGTTGTAGTACTAGTAGTGTTGGTGGTGAGGGTGATGGAAGTAGTAGTAGTAATAGTAGTATAAGTAGTAATAGTAGAAGACGTAATAGTAGTATCAGTAGTTGTGGTAGTAGTAGTAGTATTGGTGGTGGTAGTAGTAGAAAAGTAGTGGTGGTGATGGTAGTGATAGTAGTAGTAGTAGTAGTAGTAATAGTAGTAGTAGTAGTAGTAGTAGTAGAAGTTGCAATTGTGGTGGTATAAGTTGTAGTATTAGTTGTAGTGGTGTTTGTGATAGTAATAGTAGTAGAAGTATTGGTTGTGTGGTATTAGTAGTTGCAGTAGTAGTAGTAGTAGTAGTAGTAATGACGTGGTGATATGGTAGTAGTAGTAGTAGCGGTGGTAGAAGTAGTAGTAATAGTAGCAGTAGTGGTGGTGGTGATGGTGGTGGTGGTGGTGGAAGAAGTATTAGTTGTAGTAGTAGAGTAGGTAGTGGTTGTAGTGGTAGAAGTAGTAGTGATTGTGGTGGTGGTGGTGGTAATAGTAGTAGTAGTAAAAGTGCTGGTAGTGAAAGTAGTAGTAGTTGTGGTGGTAAAATTAGAAGTAGTAGTAGTGGTGTTGGTAGTAGTAGAAGAAGTAGTAGTTGTGGTGGTATAAGTTGTAGAATAAATAGTAGTGGTGTTGGTGGTAGTAAAAGTATTAGTAGTAGTAATAGTATTGGTTGAGTGGTATTAGTAGTAGTAGTAGTAGTAGTGTTAGTAATTGTTGTAGTAGTAGTAGTAGTAGTAGTAGTAGTAGTAGTAATAGAAGTAGTTGTGGTAATAGTAGTAGTAGATGTAGTAGTAGTGGTTATGCTGGTGGTGGTGGTGGTAGTAGTAGTAGTAGTGGCGGTTATCGTAACAGTAGCAGCAGTAGTAATAAAAGTAGTAGTAGTAGTTGTAGTGGTTGTGGTAGTAGTAGTAGTGGTGATTGTGGTAATAGTAGTAGTGGTGATGGTAATGATGGTGGTAGTATTAGTAGTGGAGGTGTTTGTAGTACTAGTAGTAGTAGTAGTAGTAGAAGTAAAAGTAAGTATTCAAGTAATTGAAGTAGAAGCATTAGTAGTATTGGTTGCATCAATAGTAGTACTGTAGTAGAAGTAGAAGTAGTAGTAAAAACGATAAAACGTCCTTTTTGTATTACATTAGCGAAAACATGCGTAAATGTAATAAATATGCCTATAGTATTTAATAATATTCTCATGGTCCTCGATTTCCTTTACACTGATTTTGACTAAATGAAGTGCATCAGTGGTCTAGGTCTTGGACTACGAACCCAGGGGTCCCAGGTTCGATCCTCCACTCCTCCAACTAAAAATACTTTCACAAAAATCGAGGTCCCTTTATTGACCCTGAAATTTTGTCTATCACTATCTTTTATTTAGGAATGTATACATTCTCGTCGAAATCAATAAACAAGTTCTATTGACTGTTTTATTTATTTTAAATTTCTCTCACTCACTACACAACATCCTTACATGACTAAAGATTTTTCTTACTGGGCA